>CM038214.1:44257323-44571323 GCA_021442155.1 Cymbidium sinense | reverse complement strand
CAATCATTATCAAGCATAACCAGCTCTAGAAATTAGATCTTCAAAAGTATTTAAGTATTCGTTACAAGATAATTACCTTGTCTCAAAGTTAATAATTGACTATGTAGCTTCTTATCATGATGCCTAGGACAATACTTTGCTCTTAACATTTCTTTCATTTCTATCCAAGTTAGTTTGTCCTTCCTAATCTTTGTTCTTTAGCTAAAGTATTTGTCCAATAAATTTTAGCATGTCCTATTAATTTCATTTTAGCAAAAGTAACCCTTGATAATCATCCATTTTATACCAATCAAAGAAGTCATCCATTTGAACTAACCAATCAAGAAATTTATTTGGGTCATGTATACCATCATAAGTTGGGGCTTCTACTTTAACTCTTCGATGGATCATTAGAGTCTTCTATAGTCTTAAAATAATTTTCTCCCTTCCACCATTTCTAGCAATTGATTGTCTTCTAAGTGGTTGATTTTCTCTATGGTTTGGATATGAATCTTCTTCATCTATTCCTATTGGCATAGTGAAGGTGTATTGGAGGAGGAGTTGGTACTCTATTATTTTGTAGATGCTATAATAAGAGTTTGCATTTGTTCTTAAGTTCTTGCATTTGATTCTTACTTTCTTCTAATATTTGTTGAGTTTTTAATTCATTATCTTGGATCCTAAGATCTAAAGCATCAACTAATCTAGTCAAATTTTCAACTTGATCTTGAGAGATAGATTTTGGTGCCATGAGATTTTTTTTTAAATGAAAAAAAAAGATATATGAAAGGGGGCTAGTGAAAAAAATGAAAAAAAGTATAATATAATTGTGCAATCAAAGAGAAATTTTAGGCTAAGAGAACTTCCAGGTGAGGGGGTACAAGACCACTTAAATCTCTCCTTAGACAGTTTAGGTCTTTTGACAAAGTTCTATTTAGCTTCCAAAATCACCAAGTTTAACACATTTATATTATTATGCAAAAAAAAATATATTTTTTAATGCAATGAAAAAAATGCTCAAATTTATCAAGCCTCTTTTTTTTTTTTGAAAGCAAGTTATCATAAGTTAATAAAAAACTTCTAAAATTAACCATAAACAATAACAAAGATAATAAAGTAAGTAATTAGATTTTGATTTGCACTAATGGCTAGGTTATATTTTATTTTGGTGAAGAATTACCTCTAAGGTGCTCTCTTAATTTTTTCTTTTTTTTTTTTTTTTGAAGGGGAGGAGGCACAAGTTCACACAATTGGAAAATGGCTAAAATATATAATGGAGCTTACTAATTGAAATTTTATGCTATCACCATAAACTTGCAAGCAATATATATCTTTCCAAGCTACTAATATGTATTTAAACTATCATATAAAAGAAAATTAATTAACCTCACAAGTTCAAGAAAAACTCACAAGTTTGAAGACAAGTCCAGCACTTGAGATGCTCCCTTTGTTGAAGCAAACTTTTGACCAAATTTGCTCCTTCCAGGCTTCGCTCTGATACCAAATTTGATGGAGGTGGGCGTTCTTTCTTTTGATGAGATTGAGAGAACGTGGGTATTGGAGAAGGAAGATATATGTTGGATAACGCCCCACCAAGGATTGCCAAGGTTTGGCCACCAAGCTCTCAAACCACAAGAATAACTCAAAATTTTGTGCCAAAAGATCCTTTCATTCTAGTAAGAGGGGCTATTTATAGCCATTACTAGTATCTTTCAAAAGAAAAGAATTCAAAACATGGAGGGAAAAGCTGGTGGCCACATTAATGTGAAGCATTAAATTCCCTTATTATTTTATGCCATCCACCCATTTCACATGCTATTATTTTATGTTGATTCAACCACCTCACATGTCATGCTTTGAATTTTAAATGCAAAATTTCAAACATGGAGTTTCTAGAAGAAAATTAAAATTACATAAAGAAATAAAAAGATGAAATCATAAAATGGGCCTTAAGCATAATGGCTAAGCCTTCTTCTTTCTTGAATTTTCTTGGGCTTTAGCTTGAGATCTTGTAAATGGACCTTGGGCTAATTTTCTTGAGCAGATCTTGTAAATGGATCTCTAATTTGGTTCCTCTGATGTTCTACATCAAGAGATGCAAAAATTTCAAAATCATCCAAACACCCAAATTACTTCAATAATGTAATGAATATAATTCAACAACCTTAAAGAAGTTGGAAAATGCAAATCAGATGTATATAATACTGATCAAATAAAATCAAAAACCCAAATTATTCTAAATGGATTTAAATAACATATTTTCCAAAATAAAACAAAGAAAAGAAAAAACATTAAAAATACTCAACTCCATGAGAGTTAGAGAGTACATATACAAAAAATCTAAATATCATCCAGTCACCTCAAATTACTTCCAATGGATAATGATAAATCTCAACAACTAACCAAAGAAATTAAAAAATGTAAAATCATCTTATTTATGAGAGTACATACAAAATTTAAAACCAAGCAATATAAATATTATGGATAATCATATATTGATAGGCAAATCATTTGTACCTCAAGAGATACTAGAAAGATGTGATACTGAGAGATGACTCATGAAAAAAAATAAATTAAATATTCCTAATGAATCTAAACATATTATAAACAGCCAAAAAAATAGAAAAAATTAATTTTGTCTCATCAATAGAGAGTATAAAGAATACAAAGAGTATGAGAGTAGATGCAAAACTCTCCTAAAACTAAAAAATGAAATGTTCTTAATATGAATTAACACATTTCTAAATAAAGCCAAAAAATAGTCAAAATATTACCAAAATAAGATTTTATGAGAGTATTGAGAGTCTAGAGTAAGATCAAAGATAGTATAATGCAAAATAACACTAAAACCAACCAAACAATCTCCAAATTTCATAATGATTAATGAACATATTTTCCAAAAGGCTAAAGAAATTAAAAATAGTATTAAAATATTATGTATTTCTCATGAGAGTATGAGTACAAAGAGTACTGATAAAAATCTCTCATAAAAAATTAACCAAATATCCAAAATTACTTAATCAATGTAAGATCATATCTTCCATTAAAAAATAAATTAAAATATAAAAATATTTTGTACTCAGAAAGTACAAAGAGTACTAATTTAAAAAATCTCTAAAATCATAAACAAATCCAAATTTTTCCAATGGAATGTAATGAACATAATCTCAACAATGCCAAAGAAATAGAAAATTCAAAATTATAGTACTTTTTGTGAGTAGATGCAAATTTAAAATCAAACAATCAATTTCAAATTACTTCTAATATAATGTAATGAACATATTCAATTGAACTCATGATAAATAATATGAAATTGGTAGTCTCATTAGATTACATAGTAAAAAGAAGTTCCTAAAATAAGCAAATTCTTATGAGAACTAAACATGAAATATACATTAAATAAAAAGAATTTCAAGGAATATCACTAACAAACTATAAAAAAATTATAATTATATAATCTAGAAAAAATTAAAATTTTATTTAATATATAAATTTTATTTTGGTCATAACTTAAATTGTTGTTTATGGTTCTTTTGTAAATGAGATTTTCTATTTTTCTCTTAGTTCGGTTTGAAGAAAAAAATATAGACCCTAAATTTATAAACCCTAAATCTATATATATTTTAAATTCACGATTAAAATTTTATTAACGAGATGTAAGTGGTGTTTAAAGGGTCAAATGTATTATTACATTGTCATTCTGAAGATAAATAACTAAATGAAAATTAAATCAAATATCAAATGATGAGTCAACGTAAAGCAGAAAAGGAATGACTATTTAAAGAAAAATCAAATTTCTTCAAGATCATTATTTTTATTTAAATCAAACAAAACAAAGAGAGAAATTAAAAATAACGCATGTATAAACCGAAATGCGAGTTCAGATTGGAAAATTCTTTTAGAATAGATCATTTGTAAGATTTTTCTTCTTTTTTAAATTTTTTTTAAAATTTTTTTATTATATGAATGATAACATATATATTATAAAAAGATATTAAATATATTTTATTATATAACATATTATATATATATATATATATATATATATATATAAAAAAAATATATAATATTTGCAATAATTTTTTTTCTTTCTTTATTTTATTTTATTAAAATGAATACCAAAGATGGAACATATGAACTTATTAAATCAACTAAAACATTTTACAAAGTTTGAATTCAAAATCTTGAATTTGTTAAATATTAAGATAGCTACTTTAAATAATCCATTCAATAAGATTAAACTTGAAAGAATGATCCTTAATATTACTTATTCAACAAATTGAATTGGACATGTTTAATTGAACTAAAAAACTAAAAGTTAATTATATTCTATGGAATATGATAACAAAGTTTATTTATTTAATTTTCTAATAAAAAATTTGTTATAATTATAACAATTTCTCAAAATGCATGATATTATGATGCCTATTTATATATATTTTTTGTATGTTTAAAATTATAAGATATTATGCTAAATTTATTAAAGTGTATCATTATGTCGATAAAGCATTGAATGAACTAATGATTTTATTTTGAAAATTAATTTGATGACAAATGATAAAAGAAATATATAAAGAGAAATATATATATATATATATATATATATATATATATTTATATATATATACATATATATATATATAAAACATAAATATATATTTTAAATAATAATAAATTAATATTAATATGACATGCATATAAAAATATTCTCATATATTTATTTTTTTTTTGTATATTTAAAAAAGAAAGATAAATTAAAAATATAAAATTACCAATAATTTTTATATTTATAAACTAAGTATAAACTTTAATTTTAATATATATAATATAAAATATTTACCATACATAAAATTATATGAAGTTTTAAGAAAAGCATCTTTTTAATATTAAAGATTCAAATATAAATATATTAAAATATAATGACATATACAAATTAATAAAAAAAAAGTTGTATGTATATAAATCTCCTTATATTTATCTTTATCAAAATTGTATTTCTTTTAATTAAATAAACAAATTTCATTACATATATATATATATATATAAATAAAAAAAAATATGATATAAAATAAAAAAAAAAAATCTTAAGGATATTAAAATATTTATTTGACCCATTTGGCAGCCATTCAAGAGCTTGTAATGCTTAGTTAGATTGTTTGGTTTAAGCTAAGCAGTCCAATATCGCTGAAAAGCGAGCGAACGAAAAAACCTCGGACAAATTTTGGCTTGTCTTGAAAGAACAAAGTCTTCCATTTTTAGTTTTAAGAGCCAACGAGAGTCAAACAAAGAAAATATTACTTTGAGTTACGTGTGGACCATTGTTTGAGATCCAATATTTTAATTTCTCATTTTATGGTTAAATAACGCTTATAATTAGATTTATATAAAATATAAAGATAGATTTATTTAATTTTAAACAATGATAAGAAAAAATTTGACATTCCTCATATATAAGCTGGGCTTTTTTGATAAATTTTTCTCATTAAAAATCTAAATGATTGAAAATCTAATAATCAAAATAGATAAAATACATATATTTACAATTCTAACTTTAATTTAATTTTGATTTTCTGTTTTTAATAAAACAATATTTTAACATTTGAGTTCTTAATGAATAATTTTTTAAAATAATGTTGATATATTCTATAATTATAATAAATAATAAATTTTCAAATTTTTTAAAAATTATAAAATGTTTAATATATCAATTTATATGCATATGATAATTTTGTTTTAAGGATAAGATGTTCAAATAATGGCATTAGAATTTGTTTTAAGTTGATTTAGAATTTTTTGTTTAATAAATCTTAGATCTTATAGAAGACAAAATTTTGACATTTTTTTTAAATACTTATGTCTGTTTATAATATGCTATAATTTTTAGAATAAGATTGAATGATTTTTGTTTTTAGATTTTTTTTTTGTATCTATACTTATATCATAATAATACATATGATTTTTATTTTTTAGTTTCTTTAATTTCTAGATGTTATTATAATCTATTAAAAATTTTAGACTATTGTTTAGTTAGACATATAAAAAAATAAATTTAATACAAAATGTATTTGATGCTTAACTTAAATAAATTAATATATATATATATATATATGCAATATATCTTGTCGTCGGATATTAAAATATTTATTTGATTTTGGCAGCCATGAAAGAGCTTGAATGCTTAGTTGCAGTTTGTCAGTTACTTACTGCATAGTGATATTATCTATCATTTTTTTGGATTGTTTGTTCCTGCAAGCTAAGCAGTCCAATATCGCTGACAAATAGCTGACAGAGAAACCCACAAGAATTTTCTTCTTGCAAAAGCAATTTATTTTCCTTGTAGTTTTAAAGAGCAACAATCAAAGAAGGAGAATATTTTAAAAGCTTTATGTGCAAATATTACTTATAGCATTTGATTATTTTGATTAAAACTAAATCACATTATAAAAAAAAATAAGTTTCAATTTGATTAGTTCAAAATAGAGAAAAGCAAATTAATTCTATTAATACTTTTTTTTGATGAAAATTTTTTTTCCAAGTCAGATGAGAAATTTTCTTTAGCCATTTAGAAAATCTTATAATCAAAAGATAGAAAAAGATAATAAAGATATTTACATTTTTTATTTAATTTTGTGATTTTCATTCTTTTTAAATTCAAAAAAATATTTAACATTTATTTTTTTAATAAAATTTTTATATTTTTAGAATTAAATTATTTCCTCTATATTATATATAAATATTATTTTTAAATTTTAAAAACATTTATTAAATATTTATATATCACATGATAAACAATTCATTTCTTATAATTTATTTTTTTCTTAATTTTAAAATCAAACCAAAAAAATAAAAACATTTAAATAAAATCATTAAAAAATTATTCTAGATAAAAGAAATTCTATATTATAAATTTAAATCTTTTTCATTTTTAAATTTTTAAATTTTTTTTTTATTATATGCTAATGATAATATATATATATTATATATATATATATATATATATATTATATATATATATATATATATATATATATATATATATATATATATATATAATTTAATATATCTTTCTTTTTTCTTTTATTTTTTTATTAAAAATTAATATCAAAATAACATATTAATTATTTATAAATAAATATAATTATAATTAATTAAAAAAATTTAAAATATTAAATAAAAGAAGATAAATTTATTTAAATATATTATAAATCTAAATTGATAAAATGAAATATTTAACTATTACTTATTCTTAACAAATTAATTACATTTTAATTGAACTAAAAATATAAATTAATTATATTCATAATATGATAACAAAATTTATTTATTTAATTTTCTAATAAAAAATTTGTTATTATATCAATTTCTAAAATATATATTATGATTATTTATATATATTTTTATTTTAAATTATAAGATATAAATCTTTATTAAATTATCATTAATTATACACATTAATGAACTAATGTAAATTATTTTATTTTGATCAATTAATTTAAAAAATGATAAAAAATAAATAATACATATATATCATAATACATAATATATATATATATATAAATACATAATTTTTTTATATTTATATAACTAAATATAAATTTAATTTTAATATATAATACTAAAATATTTATCACATAAAATTATCATATAATTGCTTTTTTTAAGAAAAATCTTTTTAATATTAGAATTATCAAAATATAAATATAAAATTTAGATTACATATACGAATTCATAAAAAATATTTGTATGTATATAAATTTTCATATTTATTTTTATAAAAATTGATTTTTAAGCATAAATAATATATATATATATATATATATATATATGCAATATATCTTTTATATAAAATATTTATTTGATATTATATAAATTTAATGCTTATTATATTATTAAAGTGATATTATCACCATTTTTTTTTATTGTTTTTTATAAATATATTATATTTTGATTCTCATTATTTTCATTACTTTCTTCTCTAAAAAAAGAAATAAAATTTTTTATAAAGATTATAAAGATTATTTTTTAGCTAAGATCATATTAGATGTTTAATTTATAACAATATCATTTGTTATAATATTAAAAAATATAAATAATATTATCATAGATTATATGTATTTTGAGAAACATTTTATGTTTGTACCGCATTTTGATAAATAAGAAAATTCTACTCATTTTAAAATTATCTTCTCATTTTATGATTGTATATATGAGATACAGACAATGACAATATGTATTCTAAAAAATAAGTAGATCTTAAATGAGCATTTGGAAGCTCATTAATCAAGATTTGACCGTCATTTTGGCCTATTTAAGTAGATTAACCCACATTATAATGCATACAATTTAATGTTGTCACTAAAAGGACTGATTGTCACGACTCTAAACTTTTTTATTTAGGTATAAAAATTATTAAAAATAAATTATTTATTATTTAATTTTATTTAACATATATATTACAACTTGTGGATGAAGTGAGAAAACGTATTAAAATTTTCATTTATATTTTAAATAAAATTTCAATTATGTGTTCCGTCATGTATGGCCTAAAGGTATGTTCATGTTCTTTTGTTCCGTCATGTAAGGCCTAAAGGTATGTTCATGTTCTTTCATTTTTGCTATTTGTGAATCAAAAGGTTATTTTACGAAACAATTTATAAAAAATAAGAACTAAGACAATTAATTATTTAGTATATGGCCAAATAAATATATCATTATTGTTATTATTATTATTAAGTCATGTAAAAATACTAATGACAAAAATATAGAAAACTTTGTGATACAATCATCACAGAAAATTATATATATATATATATATATAAGGGAACCCATATAGGGGAGTTTTATTGCCACAAAAAAAGGAGTTACAAGATCCTTAAGAGGGGGTAAATTCAGAAGCTACCGCTCAAAGAGCTACAATCATCCTAGAGAGTAAATCCCCTAACTAAGTCAAACCGCACATATAAAAAGAGAAAGATGATAACCAAAGAAAGCAAAAGATACACATGAGCAACAAAGAAAGCTAGCCAACAACGATTGTTGAGGAAGAAGTTTATACCTCCGAAAAGAAATGACCGGAGAGATGAACACATAATGCAAAACATCTAGAAAAAAGTTAGCACCGTTAAAGTGATATGAGCTAAATCGAAGGTTGAAACAGAAACACTGAGAGATAAATAGAGAGTTGTGGAAAAAGCTCCGGCACGATCACACCAACTTGGGGCAGCCGCAACCATGTGCATCCAAATCCAAAGGAAGGGATACAATAGACGTGCTACTACCAGCCAAAGAATGGGTGAAATCAACCATCCATCATAGCCTACAAACCTGGGGAACCAACCCATCCATTGGAAGAGAGTCGGACCAAATAGCAGATACCAAAGTATAGTAAAGCCAGCCACATACATAGGGAGAGAAAGCCACACAGATACAAAAGATAAAGGGAAAATAGCATTCCTTTAATAACAGGAGAGCCTAAATAGTGCCAACAGATATCAGATGCCAGCCCACAACAACCCAACCAAGGGTCATTCCATAGAGATATAAATCGAATAGGTTCAGCAGGATAAATGAGAGCATCCAAGTCTAGGCATGCTTGCATGATTGCAACCAGCTATAAATGGCTCCAAAAGAACACAACATACTAGAAGTAGTGAAAACATCCATACAACAAAGCCATAATATTATGGTAAAGAATTGGTTGAAACACACCCTCAATCTAGGCATGAATCTTCATAATAGAGATTCTTAAAAGCAGATACCATAGTTGACCATCCAGCTGCCAACCACACAACACCAGTCAATAAACCACCACCATAACTTCCCATGACCAACAATCAAAACCCAAAATGAACCAAATAAAGCATAAAATATCGTAAGAAGCAAACCACAAAAAGAAAAGGAGATATCACCGCATTGAAGGAAGAGCACTAAAGCCAAACAGAGAACATTTTAACCCATATATTAGGACAAGAAACAGTTATCCAATAGTTGGAGCTACATAAAGATCCACCATTGGAATATAACCAGAAAAAGGTTGCTGGGAGATACATAAATAGAGCATGAAATATTGAAAATGAAAAAGCAAGAGCAGCATAACCCATCAGCATCACCCAAATGCCAGTCGGACAAGGGAGGGGACAAAAGCAACAAACAGGCCTAAGATGGGAGGCTAGCCCCAACCCAAACAAAAAGTTGAAACCATCAGGCAATAAAATTAAATTAGAGGTTTCTAACATAGGGCAAACCCGTTTTATCTAAATTCATAAGCCCCCGTAAGTAGGAAGGAATATTATCATTGGAGAATAAACTAAGAGGACTTTGCACCCCAATTAGCAAGGAAATCGACAGAATTACCTTCCGACAGGTATGAGAATATGATAATCAAGGGTGGCAAGAAGCTCCCTGTATGGTTAAGTAAATAGAAAACTTCATTGCCATGAGCTCCCTTTTAATAATTCCAAGAGGAGGAGAGCATCAATTTCAAACCAAATTTTCTGGAATCCTTTCTGAATGCAGACAAAAATCCCATAGTGAAGACCATAAAGCTCAACAAAAAGAATAGAATAGGGTCTTAAAGGAATAGCAAAAGCAGAGATCACATATCCACTATAATCTTAAAATTCCCCACAACCATAAAAGCCATTAGAAACTAACCCATCAGTGTTGACCTTAATGACATGATCTTTAGGCTTTATCCAATATATAATTTTATGAGTATGCTCAAACTCAAAGAGGGAGAATAATTCCAAAGTTAAGGGCCAAATGTTTAAACCCTCCAAACTAGGGAGTAAGGAGATCAACTTTATAAAGAGATATAATTTTACATTTGGCTCTAGCAATAATATGGTGATAGTTCA
Source organism: Cymbidium sinense (assembly GCA_021442155.1). Classification (NCBI taxonomy): domain Eukaryota; kingdom Viridiplantae; phylum Streptophyta; class Magnoliopsida; order Asparagales; family Orchidaceae; genus Cymbidium; species Cymbidium sinense. Next base: position 44,560,488 of record CM038214.1, on the reverse strand, counting down.
TAGATACAGATGCTTAGCATCATTTCTTTCCACCATATACCACATGAGTAGTAGCTAACACACCTTTGACATGACCCTTCGGGGTATAAGAAAGAAAAGTTTTAAGAAGTTGCATGATAGAGAGGGATCCATCAAAGAGGAGAGTATTTAACATACTATCATACCAGCTCCAAACCTTAGCAGCAATAGGGCCATTCATGAAGACATGATCCACAGTTTCAATGTGAAAACAACATTGGCATTTGGAGGGAAGATGAAAACCTTTGTTAAGGAGTGGTATCAATAGGAATGTAGTGCTTTAAAATATGCCAAGTTAAAATCGAGAAAGAAGTAGAGATCGAAATACTCCAGATTTTAGTGAAAACTAATGATTCTTGAATTTTAAATCTGAAATCATGCCAAACATCCTTGAAAACAAAATCTCCAAAGAAGGAATTTTTAAAGAGTATTTGGTCAGATTTATTAGATGTTAGATTAATATTTAGGATTTTGTTAACTATCACATTAGAGACATTGAAAACTAATTGAGCTACATCCCAAGTGTTATGCGTAATGAAATGGTTAACCTTAAGCCTCTCAGTAGAATGAGTATTTAGTAAAGAATCAATAGAACCTAAGCCTAGCCAATTATCTTGCCAAAAGAAGGATGATCCCGAATTCACACCCCAAGAGATCAAATTCTCAGCCCACTTGATATTACAAAGTCTTCTCCACACCGGAGAATCCCTAAGTTTGTAAGGACAAATGAGGGGGTGTTTCCCCTTACAATATTTGAGCATAAATTGCGACCAGTAGCTATGATTACTTCTAAGATTCCACCATATTTTGTATGAGAAATATTTAATAGAGTTTTCTAAAGTTTTACAACCTAAACCACCTTCGTTTAAAGGCCCATAATAATTGTGCCTGCTAGCCCAATGAGTTTTTTTGGAAGATGAGGTAGATCCCCAAAAAAATTTATTAATAAGTTTGTTAATCTTTTTAATAATAGAAGTGGTAGACATAATAGTAGATAGCAGATAGAAAGGCAAAGAGCAAAGAATACTTTTGATCAGGATTAGTCTTGCGCCAAAGGAAAGTAAATGGAACTCCTAAGAAGAAATTTTCTTATATATTTTCTGAATAACATCATCAAATAGGGAGGATCTTTTCGTTCCTCGATATAAAGGAGTACCCAGGTACTTAATAGATAGAATTTGATGAGCAAAACCCATAATGTTCTTAATAGTATTGATCCTAGGTGATGAAATTGACAGACTAGAAATAAAATAACTTTTGTCAGGGTTAATCTTCAAGCCACTTTCCTTACCAAACAAAGTAAGGAATTTACATAACTTTTTAATATAGAGGGTAGATCCATTGAAGAATATAATAAAATCATCAACAAAGCTAAGGTGGGAGATGGGAAAACCACCCCTAGTTTTATAGAATATGTTAGGCATTTTACAAAATATCGCTCAAGGCTTCTAGAGAGATATTCCATAGTAATAATGAAAAGGGCTGGAGAGAGAGGATCCCCTTGCCTTATCCCATGGGAGGAAGAGAAGAAGCCATGGACCTCATTAATAAGTAAAGAAAATCCAAGAGTTCTCCATCATTCTTAATTAGTGTAATAAATTGATTGGAGAATCCAAAAAGAGTTAAAATTTTATAAAGAAAAGTCCAACCAATGTTATCATAAGCTTTGGAAATGTCCAAATTAAAATTAGTTACCACAATGAACCTTATCATTTAAATCATGAACAATTTCTTACTAATATTATCGAGATAGATCGACCTTTAATAGTTTGGGAGAGATAATTTTAGGAGCAAACGCTAAGTTTTTGGCCATGTTCTTAGAGATGAGCTTATTAAAAAAGGTGCAAAGGCTAATTGGCCTAAAGTGGCCAAAGTTTGGGTGTTATCGATTTTAGGGATTAGACAATGGAAGTGCTAGAAAAATATTTGGGGAGGGTATTCCCTTTAAAAAATCCAAAATGGATTTAATCAAATCTTCTTTGATAATATACCAACACTTTTGAAAAAATAAAGTAGTAAAGTCATCTGACCCACCAAATCATTCATATGCAAAGTGTAAGCTTTTTCAGAGGGTAATGAAGTAAGCATATTGTTATCTTCATTAGAAATGAGCTTAGGGATAACTTCAGGCCAGGAAAGCTCATCATAATTCACATTTTTATTAAGGAGCTCCGTAAAGAAAGAAACACCAGAATCAGCAAGCTCTTTATTATCGATACAGCCTATCATCATAGTTTTAATTTTTTAATGTGGTTGAGAGCCTTTTTTTTAACCATTGCATGGAAATATTTGGTATTTCTATCTCCATCAGATATTCATTTTAAAGAAGTTTTTTTGCCTCCAATAGGTCTCCTCCATGTCTTGGTAGCATGTTAACCTATCTTTGGCTTGGTTTAATAAGATAATTTTGGAAGGATCATTAATGAAAACATCTTCTAAAACTATAACCTCATGTTCTAATTCTTTGATGTTGGTAAAAAGATTTTTAAAGCAGTGTTTGTTCCACCATTTGAGACATTATTTAAGCCTTTTTAATTTAAGCCATAATCTCATCATCCCGACAATAGTATCATCAGGGTGGAGAGGTTTGCCCTAATTACTAGCAATCACCTCCAGAAATCTATCGTCCATAAGCCACATGTTTTGAAATCGGTATGGAATATGAGAAGAGGGTATATTCGCACTAACCTTTACAGAGATGAGCGAAGGGGAATGGTCGGATAAGGTTCTACTAAGATGTTCAACAGAAGTAATAGGAAAAAGATTGATCCATAGATCAAAACGTGATCCTATCTAATCTTTGCCACCTGCGTGATTATTCCAAGTGAAATGAGATCCAATAAATCCAATATGAAGTGACAATGTGATCATGTTATTGAAATCCTCCATGGAGAATAGGTTAAAGCACCACCAACTGCTCAAGAGGAAGAGATAGTGTTAAAGTCCCCACCCACAAACCGGGAGCATTGATCGAGGAAGAAATTAACTTCTTCCAGATCCTACTACCATACCTATTACAGGAGGCATAGACAAAGGATCCAAAACAACACCAATTATCATAAGTGATTTTAACATTTACAACATGGTGTAAATCCTGCATAACATGCAAAACAAAAGGACTTCTCCAAAAAATCCAAATTTTATTACTCGAGTTAGCAAAGAAATTATCAAAACTAATCATTCTAGAACATAATTAATGTTAGAAGGTAGGATAAAGGGTTCCAAAATGGCCAAGAATGAAATATTATGGGATCAACTAAATTAATTATATTGCAAAGAGAGGGTACCAATCCTCGCATTCCAAATAGGAAAGAAACCATTTATTTTTGGTAAGAGGAGCCGATAGTAACTCGCAAAAGCTAGGAAATTTAGATTTAGAGGGTTTGTTTTTCTTTTTTATAACTGTTTGAAATTTATTGGCCATATCCACAACATCACCATTAGATAATGAATGATCAGTAAATTGCTTGGAAAAAAGAGGCACCTGGGGATTGTAGGCCATTTCACCCTCTTCCAATTCATTATTATGATGCAAAGTCGGATTTGGAAGAAAAAAAACAAAATAAAAAAGTAGAAACTATCTCTAAAAAATAAACCATTCTCCGATCATTCACTTTACCTTTGGTTAAGGGTGACACAGAGGTAGAGATATTTGCATTAGGTAGGGACTCAGCGACCATAGGGGATTCAAAGCTGTTGTTAGTAACATTAATGCCAATATTGTTGCATTGTAAGTGATTTCCATTAGAAGGAACTACATCATTATTATAGCTGCCATCTAGATGGAGAAGCCGTAGTCGGGTTGGGGATAGGAATCTCAAGGCAATGACATATCGAAGGGTGTATTAGTGTCGAACCTTTTGTGATTCAATCAAAGAAGCCTAAGAGGAGAGCACTTTACATAAATTTTTCTTTAGATGTGGGTGAACCACAAAGCATTGAATCCATGCCCATGAATTTTACAATGAGAACAAAATACAGGAAAGTTTTAAAACTCCATTTTTTAAAAAAATAATATTTTTCTGATCCTAATCAAATTTCCTTAGGATATTTTTTAGTTATATCTAGCTCAACAAGTATCCGGGAAATAGAAGGTCTAGTGTTAGAAGTAGTCGTCTGATCCAATTGAAGTGGCCGACTGAACAACCCAGTCACAACAAAAAGAAATTCCGAATGCACGTGAAGATTGGGAATGGACAACCAAACAGAACAATAGGAGACTCCTCTTAATGTCAAAAAAAGGTGTCCATTTCAACAAACACATCTGACAGTTGAAAACAAAATACAAACGTCTAGAAAAACTTGGGAGTAATCGGATCATTAGAAAGCAATTAGAACATGCGAATCAATCAATCGAAAGCGAAAAAATACCAAAGAGCTTCAAACTATGAAAAAGGATCTAATATTTTCCATAAGGATCGCAGCAAATTTACCAACCAATGTAAATTCAAACAGCTTAGCAAGCCTTTCCACCATCGAATCAGCACACATAATCGTGGGTACACCCTGGAAAGAGTAGATATATAATCAAGTGACTCACCTGTGTTATTTACCTTACCCGCGAAAACATCTTTGAACGATTTAGACGCCAGGGAGTGATTTGATCCAGAGATTCCCGAGGGTTCAGGAAATTTTATAGCAAGAGATGAATGGGTTTCCCAAGGGGAACAGATGTCCATCCATAATCAGGGCTTGCATCTCAAACAAATCAAATCCCACTGTAAGTTGAGAAGAACGAGATCGGAAGCCACACATAAAGAAAGGAATTATTTTTGAGTTTGGTCCATCACAAACTATCGCCGATATATATATATATATATATTATAAAAATTTTAGTGTTATATATGAAAATAGTAAAATTTAGATGTTAGATATTTAAATATATAAAATTATATGATATATAAATCTACTTAAACTTTAATAAATTTAATCTCTTTGAATCACATGCACATAATACTTGCTTAGCACATATAACTGAGATGTATAACTTGAATGAAACGTCTATATATTCAAAATCAAAAGAAATTCCAGCTGCCTATTTAACCTCTAGTGATTGTATAACTTTTCTAGAATATTTTGATATCTTTCAATTTTCAGCTTGTCCTCTGTCTTGATTAAAGAGATATTTGATTTTTGATATCTTTCAATTTTCAGCTTGTCCTCTCTGTCTTGATTAATTGATCTGTTCAAGCTTATTTTGTATCCTCTAAATCAGACAACTAATTAATACACTTGTATTTAATTACTTTCCAAACCTACAGCTTGGTTTTTGTTATATCAAAAACACTTCGCAAGTTCTATTTAATCTGCAATTAAAAGCATGATTATCTCATTGGATCACTTGAAATCTAATCTGAAAATTTTTCCACGAATAATCCAATGAAAACTACACAACGGGAATTTTCTTCTAATCACTTGTAATTTTTTTTTGGTGAAAAAAATCTGTTGGAACAATTTTTTTTTTTTTTTTTTAAATTGAATCACCATCCCCTGGAGTCAAATGTGAAATCTAATTTCATTAATCAATTTTGATAATTTTAATTTTATTTATTGTAAGATTGGTGGCTAACGAATAATAAATAAAGGATATCAAAATGTCTGAAATTGTAGGTACCACAACGAACTGAATGAAGACTATCATAAAAGTTTATAAAGAAGACTACAAAATTTTAAAGTTTTGTGAGATAATTAATATTAGAAGATGAACACTTACTATATAAATTCATTTAACACTCATTTATGAGATATATATAAGAAGAAGTGATAATGATAGGAGAAGAAGTGGAAAAGTAATGTAGAAGTATTTCATGTGTTTATAAGTGAAGTTTTTGAGCATCTTCAAAAAGAAGAAATTTACCCTTCAATTTTTATAGTGGATGACTCCATTTTCTCTCACATAAAATATAGTGATATTAATATTGATATTTTCAATTTTTTTTTGGAATTTTTATGTATCTCTTTTGATATCTAAGTAATTAAGTGACATATGCTCTCTTTAATATAAATAAAAGCTTCACGCTACAGCTAGAATAGAAGATTCATATAAAATTTAGTATCCTTTTTTTTTTTTTTTTTCTTTTCTTCTATTACCTAACTTCACATTCTAAGAATCGAATTATTGAGACTATTCCCTTTGAATATCTTTAAAGTGCACACACTTATCCAACAAAAGATTAAAATTGAAGAAATTCACTTAATGCTAAATTACTAACACTCTAATTATATTGTATCCATATTTACATTGATTGTTGAGATTTAGATGCCATCCAACACCTGTTGCTTTGCTTGGCATGAATGAAATACATTTATAATTCTACTTGGCAAGTTCTCTATCCAACATCTCCTTTTATAAAAGTATTTATAAAAAAATAGACCGAAAATTCAAAATTTTAACACTGATTTGAATAACTTACTGTGCAATCATTAAAAATTAAGGGCATGTTTGCTTTGTGTATTTATTTTTATTTTTATGTTATTTTTAAAAATAAATTTATTTTGCGTATTACTTCTTTTTTTTTTGGAAAAATAAATCACATTATTTTTAAAGCACTCAAAAAATTTTGAAGATCTTTTATGTGTTTTAAAAATAACTATCGTCATAGGCCCATTGTCACTACTGTATATCAGCTGTTATCACATATCATCGCTGTCTATCACCACCAACTGCCACTGTCATTGCCACCATCGATCATTGATATTGCCAATTATCAACGCCATCAGTTGATATAGTTGTCCTCACCAGACATTGTTATAGTTGTTGACATCATCATACAAAAATAAAAATAATAAATTTATTTAAAATCAAAATATAAACCAAGTAAAATAAAAAAAAAAGGATCTCAAATGGCATAAGAATTTCTAACAATATTTATGATTCAAAATAATTGTTCCAAATCATAAATATAATAAAAATTAAATGCCATAAGAATTTCTAACAATATTTATGATTAAACGATAATCATAAATTAACAATGTTTTCGATGTGATTGAGAAATGTAAAAAAAATTAAAACTCATAAAATCAAGACAGAAGAATTAAAACCTGTCTCTAATATCATGTGATAAACGAAATTTGATTCTTCGTGAGTTTTCACAAATTATAAAAAATTGGTTCGATAATAAAAAAAAATAAAATCAAGACAGAAAATTGTACATACCTCTATTGATTTAATCTCGTTCTTCATGATGATAAAACGAACCGTTAATCAATTCTTGATGATGTATGTATTTCAAATGATTGAAAGGCTTAGGGACCTCTTGTATTTTATTTTTTATTCCTAATAACTGCTGTCCACACGATAGTTAACCAAATGATAATTTTAAAACTACCTTCATATTATTTGGACCATTGTTTTTTGTATAGTTATGAACTAACACTACCATCACGGGCACTCCATAGTATCAAAACTTCAAAATCAATCCGTAAACAAACCTTAACTAAACCTATGAAATGGACGCCATAGAAAAAAAAACACCTTTTAATCATTCAGCCTTTTATAAAATGAAGTTAAGTTTACATCATTTGCAAATTTGTAATAATATATTACAGATTTAAAGATCATTTAAGATTTTGCAGAAATTTAAATAATTTATTTGTGGAAAACGTTTGGTCATATATAGTAATGTGAATGTAGTAATGTTTTGTTTTAACGATCACATTTTACTGCAATACATTTAGTCATAATTCAATTTTTCAAGATTCAAAAATCATTTATTATCTTACAATGCATATGTTTAGTTTATTCTATTGGTAAATAGTGATTTACGAAATTGTTTTCAAAAATTCATCATTGATCTCAAAATGAAGAGAGTATGATTTAAGTGTAATTTTTAAGAGATGAAATAGTAGATAAGATACTACCCAAAGATTTCATCTCATTTGGTGAAGACTTTAGATCTTCGGTTTCCTATAAACACCTATAGTTATCCTCAATGAGAGAACTTTCGATTAAGGTTGGTCAAGATTGCTAAATGTATAATAGCAATGTGGAGTTTTGAATTTAGAGTTTAGATTTATGAAATTTATCATCTTTTAAACTTAAAGCGGATGGTTGGGGGAATGATGACATTCCCGATCTAGATCTCATGGTTTCGTCATCCATCGCGGTTCCTAGTCTACTTAGTTAGAAGAGGTAGTCGACCTAACCTAACCGAAGGATCCTTATCAGCAACACATGGGTTGCGTCGTCCAAGAAATCCTTGTACACTTGGGGTGATGTTTGTCTAAGAGACAAGTTTAAGTCTACCTTAGCTGATAGAAAGCTTTGTGCCTATCAAATATACCCTATAATTCATAACTCAAAGGGCTGAGCCATTAGGGAACATACGATGCGAATATAATATAATTCATGGTGGCAACCACTGATCGATGACTCTAATCGAACCGCATCATATGTGGAGCCTCGGCCAAAACCATGCGGATAGAGGACAGCCATGTCCCCGGCATGAGATTATTTGAGTTTGAATATAGTGATTTATTTGACGACATTAAATTATTTGCAAGTTTTTAATCTATCATCCCTAACAAAGCGATGGTGGATGAGTGGATGAATTTTCTTTAAGCATTTAAATAATGAATTTCATTTAGTTCAAATATTTACTTAGTTGAAATTTAGTTTTAAGATGAATTAGTTTAGAGATCAAGTATCTTTTGATGATAATATCCCTCAGATTTTCATTCAACGCAAATATCATCGGACTTTATCAACTCTATTTATTTGCGCAGAAGATCCATGACTTATGTAATTTAAATTTTTAAGAAATTGATATCATAACACCTTGTCAATTCCATTATAAATATAGGGATTAGGTCTTATGATAATAATTTAAATTCATTTAGAAGTTGATTATTTAGTATCGTGTCAACTCTATTTCAAACATGAGGATTAGTATGATCATATTCTATGGAGCTGAATACTTATATCTTTCATTGACTTGATTTAGCATATGAAGACATTCATTAGTTTACATGCATATAGTCATAAAAGATTGAATCGATTTCATCATTCTTCCTCTTTTTTTTAAAACCCGCGCAACATCCTCAGACACAAAGTTTAGATGCTTGGTATAAGTGTTGGGGCCCATGCGAGTGTATTTAAAAATACTTGCATAATTTTAAAATATTGAATTTGAGTTTTAAGCCTACTTCATAATATATGCAAGGGTTAAATTGAAGCCTTAATTAACATTTTATGTTCACTTGTACGATGTGTTGCGAATCCGGTGGCGTAGAATGCATTTTAAATTTTTCTAATATCTTATTAGATCCTTTGGAATAACATATATTGAAGTGTCAAATTTATATTTATTGCCAAAATATTCAATTCACTTCAAGTTCATAAATCTGTTTGAGTTCAATCCACTTTTTTTTATTTGAAATATAATCTTTAAATTCATTTCAAATTCATTCTCACTTATAATTCAAAATTCAATTTGATATCAATTTTATTTTAACAAACTTAGATAACCCTATTTGTTTAGCTTGAATTTTATTTGAAAGTATGAATTTTAGACAAAATTTCAGCAGTATTTCGACAGTATTCTGACGTCATCCCCACGTAGGGGGCTATATCGAAACTATTTTACCCGCCACACCTCACGAATGACGGTTGGTATTTTAAAGACTCTACCGAATTTCAATCCTACGTCACGATGATAACGAGGCCTTTAATCACCGCATAAAATAAATATATGTAATTTTACAAATCTCTTCCCCTCTTTTAAGTCCAAAATTAAGTCAAAATTTCGACAAAGATATCAACGGTTTTGCTTACTCGACGCACCGATGCTGCGAAGAAATGTTTTATGACACCACAATCGGATTTCATCCACGATGAGCATGACGGCAAACCTACAAAAAGAAGCACAAGCATAAATATACAATCTCTTTTTACACATTCAAGCATCTTCATACATTCACCAACAATAATAATAATAATTTTGCATGAGTTCAACTAGAAAGAATTGATTAGGAGAGATTATCAGGTTAATTATTTGGGTTGAATAGGCGAGGGAAATGCCGAAAACTGAGAGTAACCCGCTGAGTTGCCTCATCGACGGCCATTTATGAGGAAAGGAAAGGAGCAGGAAGATGATTAGGAAAGGTATGCCGAGAGGAAGGGAAAAGAGGAGGAAGAAGCCAGAAATCGAGAGGAACTTGCTTGATGACGGAGTTCTTTCTGCAAAGGAATTGACTCCAATCAAAGAGGGGATATGAAATAGCTGCGGTGGATAATGCTGAGGAGAACCCGTCTGATGATAGAGTTGTCTCTCGACTACAAAAAAAGTGTGGTTGTCAAAAGGAACTGCCTGATGGCAGAGTTGCCTCTCGGCTATACTCTAGGTCGCAGAAATGAGAAGGTGAGTGGGGGAGGGAATGGTTGGGAGATGGAACCGAGTGAGAGCAATTTTCTTGCGGAATTAGGCGACGGGAGTGGCTTGTGGTTTTAGCGAATGAGAGTCAACAGTGTACTACTATTTATTTTGTCAACTCAAAGTTATTGTTGAAGAGGCAACTCACGGTGATAATATTTGTGCCTAATTTGATAGTATTTGAGCAAACTTTAAAATAAGCTTAACTCAAACTCTTACAAGTATTGAAAGTGACAATTATGACTCATAATCTTAGATCTTATTCCTCAGCTTTCCTATTAAATAACCAAAAATATCAATTCTGAATCGCACAAAATTTTTAATCCCACATCTCACTAGTTTTGTGCTAATCTAAGAATTACGAGGCTGACTAATAACAAGTTGGAGCATGACTTTGAACAGGATTTGATTTGGTTTTAACTAAATACTAAAAAAGATAATCTATACGCTCTACAAAAATATGAAATCACATATCTCTGTTTTACCTCATCTATTAGATCTTGGGGAAGTGAGGTTTGGAGGAAGGATTAGGGCATCTGCGAGAGACGGGGATAAAAGAGGAATAAGAATATGATATAGAGAGAACAGATTGGAGTTGGAGTTCGACTCTTGTGTGATGGATGGTCGTAAACCAGCGAGGACGGGGAGGCTGACTATTTATGCGGCGAGCTGGAAGACGGGAGAGAGCGGGATTGCAGTGTGGTGCGACTGGGTTAACGGGTTGCTGGGTAGAGGAGACAGATTTGTCAAATCTGGATGGGGAACCAGCGAGAGACGGATGGGTTTCGAGTGCATGAAAAGCATGGGAAGGCTGTGACGGATTGGAGTGAGGGGTCGAGCGACAGGTTTAGGGATCTAAGGAGAAGACGGGCTTACGGGATTTTGGTTCCTTGAGGATGAACTGACAGGGGGCTTCGTTCGGCTTCAGCTGGGAGGAAGGAACAGCGGATGGGCGAACGGGGAGGCGAGATAGAGAGCGGATAAGAAAAAAACTTCCTTTTCTTTGGTTGAATTGAATGAATCGAAAAGGACCCGGTTGCCATTCGGTTAGCCTAATAATAGGTAGGAAATAATAAGATTTAAGAGCCTTAATCATAGCTTAATTATCCTTCCAAATTAAGTTAGAGTGGAATATTCAAAATTTGGGCAGAATTAAAGTTGTTTAGGGCTCAATTCAATTTCAAATTAGTTCTGAAATAAAATATTTATAAACATTGTGTTTATTATGTTAAAAATAAATATCAAAGTTTCTTTATCCTCATATGACCCTATCGATAAGAATTGGTAATCTTAAATTAAACCCACATAATATGATATTTATAGGTAAATTGACGTTTGGATTCAACGATGTAATCCGTTTTACGATCGAGTCATTCGCAACGCGAGTCGACAAGAAATTTGAGGTTAATTTAGCGATCGCCATCAAATCGATCATCATGAAAGGTATTGCTCAATAGTTTTCAATGTTTGACGACAACGACAACCGTTTGTGAAAAGAGCTCATTCAGAGCCGAGGCCTCTAAACTTTAATATGCATGAAAATTATTTATTCTATTTATTTTCCTTCATTGGATGGTAATTGATCAATGTAAGATATCAATTGTAATTGATTTTGCTATTTTGAGTTGATTTCATGATCGGAGGATACCGATCAATTTCGATCACGATTCATATGCCGCCTCATTTTCACGACGCTGCATCTAATTCTTGCTAATTTCAATATTTTTGCTTAATTAAGCATATGAAAATTATTTATAGGTCAACATTGTCAAAATATTAATTAATTATTTTATAAAATGCCATTATCGTATTTTGTAGTTAATATATATGGTGGTCATTTATAATTGAGCATAAAGTTAATATCTATGTAATATATAATTTGAATAATTAGGATTAGCCACGATGTCTTAATTATAAAAATGATATAATTAAGTATTACAAATCACATAAATAATTAAAGGCATTAATTGTGATTAATTATATAATGTAATAAATTTTTCCCATAAGATTATTTTTATTATTATTATATAATTAATCAGAATAAAATATCAAATCATATTTTCTAATCTATCCACAGGAATTAGAAAAGGGGAACCCAATTTGATAGTTTTATTATAATCTGAATAAATTTAATTGAGTTAAAACTTCTGTCTACATACAAGTTTTATGTTAGGAAATTCGTGATTATTTAATACATGATTTACATTGGTAAAGCATGATGTATATTTATGAGCCTTAATTTTAAGTATATTTTTATTTATTTTATTTTACAATCATGTAATCATCAAATATCTCTAACTCTAATATAAAATGTGATATTCCTGAGTTGAGGGGTGATAACTATAAAGTATGGAAAGAGAGAATTCTACCTCATTTAGGGTGGATGGGCATTAATTATGCTATAAGGAAAGATGAACTACCTAAAGTTAATGAGGCCAACACTCTTGAGGAAATTGCCATTTATGAATAGTGGGAGCGTTCTGATCACCTTAGTTTAATGTTTATAAAGACAAGAATATATGTAGGTATTTGTAGTTCAATCGATCAGTATAATAATGTTAGAGAGCTAATTAGACAATTGATGAGTAATTTAGAACTTCAAATAAAGCTCTTGCCAATAGCCTAATTATGAAGTTCTCATCCCTAAAGCTAATTGGAATAAAATGTGCAGGAGCATATAATGCAAATACATGACATTACAACTTAGCTTAAGACACTTGAGGTTGATATGTCTGAGTCCTTTCTGATGCACTATATTCTAAACACTCTTCCATAACAATATGGTCCCTTCAAGATATCCTACAACACACATACGAATAAATGATCAATTAAAAAACTCTTGACCATGTGTGTTCAAGAAGAATGAAGGCTAGCATTGGAATTAGGTGAAAGTATGCTAGCTACACATAGAAAGGACTAGAACCAAAACCAAATTAAGAAGAAAGGGAAATGTAAAACACACCCTAAGCTGAAATTAAAAACGAATTTAAGTGTTTCTTTTGCTAAAAGAAGGGACACATGAAGAAGGATTATATTAAATTCAAAAATTGGCTTGACAAGAAAGGTAAAAGAATCTCACTTGTATGTTATGAATCTAATTTGGCTAATATTATTTATAACACATGGTGGATTGATTATGACTTTACAAATTGGATTTTGTAATTCGCACATGATATGCTAAATGTAAGGAAGCTAGTGGGAAGTGAGCAATATATCTATTTAGGGAAATAGATGTGCTCACATGTTATTTAGTACTTAGTAGTGGTTATATTTTATAATTAGAAAAGACCTTTTTATGTACCTGTTGCATGATAGAAAATCAGTTGTGGTAGAGTGAAAGTTTATGCCTTAGTCTTGTTGTGAAATCCATCACACACACAAGTATTTAAAGAGTGAACAAGAAAACTCCAGAAATTTTTATGGAAAAATCTCAAAAGAGGAAAAACCATGTCATAGCCCAAGAAAATCTTCCACTATGTATGTTTTGAGTACAAAATTTTCCGATAACGGATTACAATTGTATATGATATGACAATGGGAATCCATAATCGATAACAACAACCATATAGTCAGCTCGTTGTATAACATTCGTGGTAGTAGATAATGATGAACATCGGGATCGGTGACGATGAAGTTCATCATGATGGTGACCGAAGATTGATGCGCGGATCAACAACGGCGGCGATGGGATGGTTGATAACCGTCGAGTGGTGGCACAATGATGCTTGGAGGATTTTCAAGCTTTAGAGCTCTCTCCTCTCTCTTGCTTGGGCTCCCCTCATGTGAAGAATGAGGGACTATTTATAGATTGGAGGAGTGGCATTTCTGTAAATACATACAAAACCCGATACCCACTCCATGGACGACTGTGATGATTCCTGATCATATGATGTATTTGTGTATTTGAATGCTCAAATGAAGTCAGAATTATGAGATCTTGGGCTTGTTAGATCTGGCTCGTTGAGATGCTCGATTTGACTATAAACACTCTATGTTTGAAAACTATTTAGAGATTTAACTGATATCCCAAAGTTTTCAATGATATTTTAAGTGCTTGATCTCGACCAGTTTCAACTTCGGATCAGCTTGCTTTTAACATCAAGATTTGTGCTTCGACTAGTAGTATTTTAAGTGTCATATCAGTTGCCCCCCTATTTTTGGATGACATTATCTCAATCGTCCAAAAATATATACGCCAAATACTTGAAAATAGCAAATTCTTCAATAAATTTATGGTCCATTAATCATACATTTTGAGAGAACAAATCTTCATGGGAGCACAAGATTATGATCAAGCGTGTGTGTCGCGGATGTGGGTATGGCACAAGATTTCGGGTTATGGACCCATCCGGACACTTACGCCGGGTCAAGCGGGTCGCGGGCCGGTGCATGCGTGGCCTACGTCCTGTCGGTGCACACGCTGGGTTTGAGACTTTCCTCTTGAGAGTTTAAACTTGAAAAATTACATTAATAATAATGCCGATAGATTTATCTTTTACAATTTTATGATAGAATTAGCTTCTCAAATTTTATTAAAATGATAATATTATAATAGCATCATTAGATTTTTATGTTTTATTAACCCGCACTGGTCCTAAGACTAACCGGGAATCAACTCACACAACATCCTCAAACACTAGATTCATGCATTCAGCATAGTGTCGGGGCCCATGCGGGTGGTTGAACGATCATGAATAGTTGCATATATTTGTTTATTCATTGCTTAAGATATTTGCACATGCTTTGAGGCTTTTAAATTAGATTTAAGATATCCCTCGAAATACACATGAGTATCTCATTTTAAGAAACATATATGAATTTCAAGGCACTGTGTAAAAGCACTCTTGTTTTATAATGAATACACTACTTCACATTCATGTAGTTTACACGCATCCTGATGCAATGAGTTCAAATATGGGATCACCTCGTAATGCATGTGTATGTTCATTTCATTCATTTGAAAGTTTGTGCAAGCTTTAAATGAGAATAGATTCATTCTAGATATGTGTAATGAATTTATTTTCATTTAAACATTTGCATGTATTTTAGAATATTTGAACCAAAGGAGTGATGCTATAAGATATGTGCAAATGCATACTTCATGCAGTTATATTCATACAAGTATGTATGAAATTCACCCAAAAGGAAAACTTCAAGCCTCTATAATTTTATCATTCAAAGAGTCTTCACATTTTCTACAACTTTTCATTCAATCTTTGTTTCATTTCTCATTAATTATATTAGTGGAAATGAATCTCATCAAAAATAGCCTCATGATACTCTTTAAATTTTCATGAGATGTTTACATACAACAATCTCTAAATCGCTATCCTCACTATCAACTTTTTTCTTAAGAGTAAACATCCATTGATTGCATTAGTAGATTCATATTAAAGATCTTTTATTCCAAATTTTTAATATTCATAAGAATTCATTATTCATTTTGCCTTTATGCAGTCAATTTGGAATGCGTGTTTCACATTTTGCTATGTGATAACAAGATCAATAATGGGCTCCATCATAACAACTGCCCATATTCAAGAACAAACCTTGTTGAATTGAATTAAACTCAATTTAGGTCTCCTTATGAGACATGCATTGATGCTCTTTCTTAATATGGATTTCAATGTTTTCAAAGTTTGATAGTTAATAGAAATTCCTCATTTTTTTTTAACTTAAACTTTTAACAGGATCTATTACCTCATAGCTTCATAGTAATAAATTCTCTTCATTTTATGATTTGTAATTGAATGTGGTTGAGCCATACAGATTGGTTTCATTCCATGAATAAAGGAAAAGTCTTTCTCCTTTCCTTCAATTCGCTCATATGACTTCTTGCAAGTTCAAAGCTTTTAGGGAAAATTTTACTTGTAAGAACTTGCATGAATTCAATTCTATTTATATTTTCAATACATAGTAAAATATTGTTGAATGTGCATTGAGAAAGCCCTCACTTATTTTTTTTATCGACACATTTTTATAAGCATTCTAAATTTGTCTCAAATCTATCTTTGATTTTTCAACTCATTTGATGGGATAGATAGTATAATTCAAATGATTGCTGAAAAATTTTATTTATATGTATTGACAAATTATGTGTTAATATTCTTACTAATAATTAAGTCATCTACTCTTTATTGTTTATTTTGGTGTTCAAACTTCATGCATCTTCAATTTATTTGATATAGAATGCATGTCATTTAAGTCACTCACTAGTATTCAATTTTCATAAATTTATGTGTATTTGATCTCGTTTCATTATGTAATTGAGCATTAAAATAATTAATCTTAAGTCATTCAATCAAACTATTCATTTAAATTTCAGTTCTCTCGTCCCCGATAGAGGGTCGCATCGAGTCGCCACCGCACTACAAAGAGCGCATATGAGTGGTATAAACTACGACTTAAGTATCTTTCTCCCTACCATGCTACAAAGAGTGTGTATAGGTCATCTACACAAAATAAATCATATTATTTTTTTTTCGCATCGCGAAGGTCACCTATAAGTTTTCCCCCTCATGCTACAAAGAGCGTATATGGCTTCCGCTCGTTGCACCAAATACATCGCATATAGAATTTTAGGAGCAAGTTGAGAGTTTGACTTATTACACTAAGCATAAAAAATGACAACTTTAAATTCTACATAATTGCATTAAAGCTGGCATTTAATGAATCCAGCTAATGGACCATATCTAGCTTTAGCTATTTTAATGCCAAGAATATAGGGATGAATTTAGGAATACGTGTTGCTGTAAGGAGTAAATAGGATTTTGTTTGGTGGAATCAGGATTACTAGGACGAGGCTCAAGTCGGGATATGAGAGGAAATCAGGATTTGAGCAAAATTTAGTTTGGCTTTAACGTAACTCAAACGCTATTCTCTAAAGCTCACTAAGCATGGCTAAATTAGGATCACCACCAGAAGGCAGATTCATGGGGTTTAGACAAGCTGAAGCATATGCAGTACAAGTGATGGAACAGGTGAAGGTTAGTAGGATATGAGCAGAGTTTAAGCCAAATTTAACTTAAATCCAGCCAAACGGTATTCTTGGACAAGTTAAATCCACTAGTTGTGTAATCTGCTAAAGCCGCACAAAGTTAAATCTAGATTTACCAAATCCTGTTGGTAAGCAGATTTAGACGAGCAGAAATGCGTGAAGGGGGGTGGGAGAAAAGACGATGGTCACCTTAGCGGTCCCCCTTCTCCTTTTTGAGCAGGAGCGATGGTGTTTGGCTTGGTTCAGCTGCCGCTAGAAAATGCAGCATTTTAGTTGACTGCTGTAGAGGAGATGGACGAGAAGAGGGAGCTTCGACTTCAGCTGTGGAGTTTCAACTGAGAGCTCGAGCTCTCTGGCCAGCCGTGAAGGAGGTAGGGATGTGTTCATTTTGCGTGTCCCTTCATGGGATTAACTAGAAGAGAGGGAAATAGAGGGTCTTCACATGGCTAGTAAGGGGAAGGTAATGTGGAGGCTCTTTATAGGCTGAATGAGAGGTAGAGGCATGGGAATGGGCCAAGTCTGCTGACGGATGATTAAGACATAATTAGGTAGATTTATCTTAAAATGTGTATTAATTTTGATAAAAAATTTAAGTGCGACAACCTTAGTTAAATTGGATGTCTATTCCGGGTAATTTTGATGTTCCATATGCAATAACACAGTCCGTTTCACGATCAAAGATCATTTGGTTCAATTCGACGATAAATTGGATCAATTTCGGCTCAAAAATGCATATTTAATCACTTGACATTCACGCAGACTCATCCAAATCGACGCAAATAGTCATTTGATAGGTTTGACGCTTCAACACTAACGACGCATCAATTTCGAACGAGTTCATTTGGGCATCGTTAGACTTTGCATTGATTGATGATCGGTTTTTTAATTTACTAATCTGCTGGTTTGAAATTCGTAATCCAAAAATACATCCGTATAAAATTTAATATAACCAATCCAATCAATCCAAAAAAAATTTCGGATTTTCGGTTCGGTTTTAAAAAAAACAAAAATATATAATATAATTAAAATTTTAATATATCTAAATATTTAAATGAGCAATAATAATGCTATAATTATCAAATTACTAGTAATTAAAATGCTTAAATATTTATAAGATTGGTTTAAGATAAAGTAACTTTTAAAAGTAAAAATCAACTGCAACAGCTAACGAATCAGAAGGTACAAAGCATCGAACAACATTCTAATGAATAGATAAATGGAATTATATTAACAAACATAATTTATGGAGTCTTACAAAGTCAATTTAAATTTTCAAATGGGAGATTTTTGAGCAGATTAGAAGTTCAAATGTACAATAATGAAAAAAAATCTGAACTCTAAGTCTCTGAATGCTAAAGCCTAAAGCAATTACATCATTGAATGTCTGAATCAAGCTTGACGAAAAAAATACATATTCCGACTTGTAATGCTCATGCACCATGAGTTTAAGACCGCAATAATATACCTGCACTACCAAAAAGCTTTAAGAAACCAAACTGATTAGAAACATGTAATAAGACAAAAGAGATTAAAAATTGAAAGTAAAATTAAAAAGAAAAGAAAGGCTTAGGCTCAGTCAAAAAATTACTAAGAGCAACAAAATATGTGAGCATCCAAAGTTCCAAACCCGGAGGATTACAATCACATATAAAGCTACCAGAAGTAATCGAAATGTAACATCAAAGCCATCATTGCCGATATAGTAACATCAAAGCCATCAAAAAATTACTAAGAGCAGCAAAATATGTGAGCATCCAAACTCCAGATTTGAGGGTTACAATCACATATAAAGCTACCAATAGTAGTAACTGAAATATAACATCAAAGCCAGCAGATTGGTGGTTCCTATATGCAGCACTGTATAGTCACATATATGACAGCACTGTATAGTAACATATATAGGCAATTTTAGCAACCATTATACTCACTTGTATAGTCACAATTCACAAATAGAAGGCACGGCGGTTCCTATATGCAATACCGGCTTAAAATTCAAATGATTCTTCAACTGATGAGCAATAGGAAGTTACAATTTAAGATGCAAATAATAGAGAGGAGAGTAAAATAGCAATCAAATTTAGTTTAATATAAACTGTAGAATAAGAAAGCATGAAAGAGCTTCAAATTTCCTTCCTAAACAAAAAAAAAAAAAATCTGGCATAGCACAACTTCGGTTGTGGAATGTGGAATACTACTGGAATTACAAAAGCTGAAAAGCATTTAATGGCATTGGCCCGCAGCACTGGGTTTACAAAAGAATTCAACTTGCTTTAAGATAACTTCAAGCCTATAAATATGTCATGAATTTGTGGAAACTATTTGTAAACATTAGAAGAGATGTATTGTCTTTTTGTATAAGGATTTACCAAATGCCATAAATTTGACTACTTCGATGTTCCCACCCCATAATGAATTGTAAGAATGTTATAAATCCATCAATGAAAATGTAGTTTCTATTTGCTAACAAAGCGAAGATTGATCTTATAATCTGACAAAAAGAATTGCCTTACTTGAAGCACTGTAAGCTATTTTAGAACAAAGGCTATGAACATGAAAATATTTTGAAAATGCATACCAGTTTACGTGTCAATTGAATTTCTGCAAATATTATATGTTTTTTTTTTGTCTCTAATACTTGAGCTATGTTTTGGATGCTAAGATTTTGAGTAAAATGAAATGAAAATAATTTGAAATCTGTAATCAATAACTATAAATTCATAATCAAGCCATAAGTTCAAAGTTAAAACTTCAATAAATTAATGGTGTTCTAATTAAATCAAGAACTTTGATTGTGTGCTTCTGGAGGGATAGTTATGCGTCGAGAACATATTTATAAGATGGCAATCACGAAATTCGTGCGTTTTGAGTTAACAATAATAGAAATCATTGAAGATGAAAGGATTACTTTTAATTATTTTCGGTTTTAATTATCAATCAGTTTTTCGAAGAGATAAGAGTTTATCTATGCGTTATAAATGGATAATTTACATACCATTTCATGGATTTCTTGAAGGCACATGACAAAGTTTGAGAGTTTAGATCGGGTTAATGATCAAAAAGAAATGTGAAATTTCATGTCATCATTATTGGCTAATTTCAAGTAGATGGCAAAAACAACATCAGTCATCAAATTTATTTTCAGCTCAAGTGTGACAACTAACAAAAAACAACATCGACCACTCCTCCATATTCTTAACAACGGCTAGCACCACCCAAAGGTATATGACATCAACAGTAGCGACAAACTCAAAATATATTTCAACCAAGTGAACCAACAAAAAAGAAATCCAGACCGGAAGTGAGACTTAATTTTAATCGGCGGAGAGTTTA
Organism: Cymbidium sinense; assembly: GCA_021442155.1. Classification (NCBI taxonomy): domain Eukaryota; kingdom Viridiplantae; phylum Streptophyta; class Magnoliopsida; order Asparagales; family Orchidaceae; genus Cymbidium; species Cymbidium sinense. Next base: position 44,539,773 of record CM038214.1, on the reverse strand, counting down.
GAATTTTAATCGACAAGGCAAAGAACTCGCAAACAAAGAAAAAATAATGTATATCTACTAAATAATGCTTAATAATAATAGCGACTAGCAAGCCAACCCAAAGGCTTAATAATAATGAGCTAGAGCCCCAAAGGCTAAAAGGCATTACATCGGCCACTCCAAAGTCATCACATTTAACAACAACAGGCCAAGGGCATAACATCAATAACACCAACCCAAACTCCATTGGCATAACAAGAGATCCCAAAGGCATATCTAAATACAAATTAACAACAATAGTAGGAGACAAATTAATAAAAAATATATATTTCAACCAACAAAAAAGAAATCAACAACATGCCAAGTGCTAGTCTTCAGATTTATAATCAACATGAAACTTTAGAATTTTAATCAGGAAGACAACAACTCAGCAAGAAAAGAAAAAAAAATGTATATCTACTTTGTCAATGTATATCAGCAGTAGTAGTCAGTAGAAGTCTGAAGACTATAAGTTCTAATCGACAACCAAAAAAATATATCAAAATGTATCATTTTAGCATAGCAAGTGAAATGTATTGATGTATATGAGTATATGTATATATCTGTTGTGGTAGTATGATATATATATCGTATCTGTGGTGTATCAATATCTTTACCAAAAGGTTGGATCATCTATAACCTTCGATAGATCTGAAATAAAAAGTATTAATGCATAATATAGTTTGATAGTGAAGTATCAAGTGCGGCTAAAATGAAGTGTTGTAAGTAATTGGAAAATTCTAATTGATTTAATAATACCTTCATCAAATTTATCAATATCACGAATGTTCTCCTCAACATTGATAGGTTCATTTGTCCATTTTACTCTCATCCAATCTTGGGCATAAATTAGAGCTTGTACTATTTTAGGAGATAAAGAGCTCCTAAAAGCATCTAGAACACGACCACCGGTACTAAAAGTAGACTCAGAAGCTACGGTTGATAAGGCCAAAATATCTCTCGGCCATTTGAGATAAGATGGGAAACCTTGGAGCATTAACCTTCCACCATGTTAAAATATCAAAGTCATCTTGCATAACTTGAGTCTTCAAAATTTATCTAAGTCTTTACTCTCAAGATCATCTCTCCCATGATTATGCCTCTTGAACTTTTCAACCATCATGTACTTTCTCCCCATCCGTGGATCATGTTGGCTTTCAACAATATTTTGTCTTATCTCGTGAGCAATTTCATCTCTATTCCTTAACTAACTTCAACTTATAATCATAAAATATATCATAGCTAGACCTTATTGCTCGCCAAATTAGCCCCATCCAAGCCGGGATACATATCCACTATAGCAAATTTATATCTAAGTTTGAACCTGGGATCAAGTACAACTGCAAGCTAAATATTCATATTCATTTTATCAACACAACCCTAATACTTATCGAACTTTAGTTTCATTTCCTTTGCCATGCTACTGACTTCAACATCATTATGGGATTCCCAACTTTGAAGCACACATTAGACCTCTGCAATCTCATGAAAGAATATATTTGAAGTGACATATAAAGATCAAATGTAAGTTAGTTCATAAAATCTTTCTAAGAATGTAACAAGCCTTCTTGCATTCTCCCAATCACCATCACATGGAACTCTGACTCCACCATGATTTGAATCAACTTCCTTCTCTAATTCTATTCTAAATTGAGGATCAACCTCTTCATATCTCTCAAAAGCTTTCTAAAACTGAAGCGCTGAATTTAACATCAAATATGTAGAATTCCACCTTGTAGGTACATCTAAACACAACAAGCTTTTGCTTTGTATTTTTTCAATTTCAATGCATTCTTTAAATTTCTTAAGTCTTGATGGTGATTGCTAATGTCACCTGTTGCTCTTACACAATGTACATTTACCAACCTCCTTGATTCCATCTTGAACAATAAGATTTATAATATGTGCAACACATCTCATAAGAATTTACAATCAAGAACACTTCCCTCTCGTTTAAAAAATTTCTTCTGCAAATGATTGATAATACCATTATTGGAGCTAGCATTATCAACTATGATTGTAAATAATGCATTAATACCCCAGTCAATCAAACATCTTTCTACCTCCTCAACAATCTCCCCTCTCTATGACTATATATGGGACAAAAATTAATGACTCTCTTATTTAACTTCCAATCTTCATCAATATAGTGCACGGTTAGACACATGTAATTAATTCTCTAAATTGATGTCCATGTGTGTTGTCAAGCAAACCCTTGTACTTGAATCGTAATTTTTTTTCAAAGCATTCTTCTCATCTAAGTAAAATTGAAAGCATGAGTGAGTGTCCAACGGAAGGTATTTTAGACATTGGTCAACATTGAGACATAAAATATTTGAGCCCATCTCCTTCAACATGTTTGAATGGTAATTCATCCATAATTACCATGGTCAAAGCTTTCTAACAATTTCTTGATCAAACCTCCAAGTTTTAAGACCTAGTAATTTGTTCACCTTTTGCTAGGTTGCAATACTAGTAGAGTTTGACTTTTCTCCATGTTATGAGGATTCTTCTAACATACAGAAAGATGTGTCCGTAAAGTTGTAGTACCATTAAGCTTTGTATCACTATGATATGTCTTCCCACAATAATCATCTTTTCTCCATCGAATGTTAAATTTAGTAAAATGATCCATCGATCTTGGTCGACTGTCTATCTTGTCTTCTTTTTCAAAAGATGACTTGCTACTTGAAACACTTGCAACACAATGAATATTATCTTGGTTGATAGGTTTTGATTTTGGGAAGAACCAATCATGTTAGAACTCTCTCCACAATGAGACATCTAATCAAAGTGTAAAAAAATCAACATAGAATAAGCCAAATGGAATGAGAGTGGAAAAAATTAAAAAATAGAAATAGAATCAGATATATCCAACTTAACAAAAATATTATGTACCACATAAGAGATATTTTCATTGCAACTAAAACAAAATCTGACCAAGTTGATCATATGAAGTTATGAACATCTAATCCTCAAGTTTTTAATGATGATTTTTTAAAATATCAAGTTGCTAAATTCTAAAGTAAACAAGTTGAATTCTCAAAGCACAAAAGAGATGTCAGATGTGAATCCTGTGATTCCTTCAACATAAAAAAAAGATAAATCCACAAAATAGAAACTCAAGTTTGAAGTCTCAAAAGTCAAAACATTCATTAATCATCATTAGAAGACCCTAGACACAACTAATAATAATAGATCTTATGCAAAACTACAAAAAAAAAGTACCAAACTACCCATTTATATACAAAACTGATCATTGAATTTTTAATGGGCTGTGATGATCTTGAGAGTAAAACACACTTAAGAAAAATACATTAGGCCAATGGACTACCCTAAATATACATAATACATTCCACAAATTGATTCATTTCAGCCAAATACATAAGGCCATGATTATGCCTCTTGATTCAACAATCCAAAAGCATAGGGTTGTGCATTATTTTTCCAAAAGATAATTTAAAAATAAAAATCGAGAATCACCGTTCATGAGCTAGGATTTTAAGGCGGCGAGGATCTTTTCCATAGAGTTAATGGTGTCAATTATCAAATGCCAATGGACATTTCTATATATACATAACACATTCCACAAATTGATTCAAGGCAAAAACAAAACACTAACCAATAGTCCAAAGATAAAAATAATCCATGAGAATTGAGACAAAACTTTGTTGCATTGCTCGATATTCGCGACTTACCGTTAACCGAGAATAGAGACCATGAGACCCGAGAATGGAGAGCGAGAGAGCCGAGAAGAGAAGTCAAGTAAGAACGATGAATCGCGGAACATAAGAATCAAGTACGTAACAAAAAAAGTCATCGATAACTACAAGTATACAACCAAAAGTCAAAGTAATGATAGAATTTTGAATTGTCGAATTATCTAAGAGAACTAGAGATTCAGAGAAGTAGAGAACATCACGTACCAACTCACTTCCTCTCGGTAGAGCTGCAGAGTAGAAACTAGAAAGGATTCAAAGGATGAAAGGAATGGGATTATGGGAATACCGATTACCGAATACCCTAAACTCCAAAGGGGAATTGCTTTTTGCCTTTTGGGGCTTTACCGCGACTTTGCCCTTCCCTTTGCCGATTCACCCCCCGATCATGAATCATCAATTCATCATTCATGAGTCGCTATTAGCTGCCGTGTCAGAACGCCGGCCAGTAAAGAATGATGGAATTGACTGGACCAGTCGGCCACCATCACCGACTCACCGAAATAATAAGTATGGATTTTCAATTTTTGGATTACAAATTGTAAAATCCAATCCATAATCAAAATTGAATTTAGCTAAAATTAAATCTAAAATCCAAAATAAAATTAAAAAACCAATCCAAATAAAAATTTTGGTTCGCTTTTAATCGATGCTTTAAACCAAATTATGCACACCCAGGCATCGCCACGACATATAGTTGACACTTTGATGGCTCAATCTCTTAATCAGTCAACCATCAGATTATGCAATATTTATATTTTAGTCAATTTTGATGTTATGAATACAATGACACAGTTTGTTCATCGATCAAAGATCATTTCGACTAGTTTGAACGCCCGGTGTATTTAAGCTTTGATTTGCACAATATTGCATCTAAATCCAATCAAATTTTTCAATAAATTCAATCCAACTCACGGATCATGTGGAGGTCAACAAATATGATTCATGCATGAGTTAGTCATGAAAACTAGTTGACCTTTTAGACTGACCATGGATTTTGAATCACTTAAGCTTCAATTTCAATAGCTTATAGAGCTTTGATAGGATTTCTCATTAGTATGATGTCTTATTTTGGACATGCTAATGACGGATCGATTTGTCAAGATCAACTTATCGATGGATGGATAATAGCTCTTCCACCATCCACTTCTCTGCTTCAATGGGTTTGCTGAATATCTCTTTCTTCTGTGTTATTGTGAATTTTAATTTTCTCTGACCCTAGCTTCATGCTTGATTGGGTTTGATGGAGGAATTGATTTGTTTGCTTTGAGATTTAAAATTCCTTATATCCTAGCTTTAAGCTTGATGGACTTGATGAAGGATTAACCTGATTTGTCCATATTGACTTGTTAGAAAGTGTATGTATGCACTAAATCCTATGCTTACTGCTTTGATGGCCTCATTGAAGGGTGCATACAGGTGACCCAGCCTTCTGGCTTATATTAGGTCTATAATGTTGAGTTATCAGTCTAGTAATGAGTGCTTTAACAAACTGAATAACCACATAATTCCTTTAGTTTGGGCTTCGACTTTGTATGAACTATGGAATTGCTTCCTCTATCCTATGCTTTCTGCTTTGGCATACTTGATGAGAAAATTAGCTTTGATTTGTGCTTTGTGCTTGATCAAATTACTTGAAAAGAGATTGAAATCTCGCCTTGTAGAAATATAGAGATTGATTTGAGACTGCTCTGAATCGAGATTTATTTCCTCATATTATCTTGGTCCATTGATCAAGTAGAAGGATCTCTTGGATTCTAGCTACTTGTAATTACTAGGCTAGATTTGGCTTGAGATTGAATAGCTATCATCATTGACTGACGAGCAGGGAATTTTTTACCGCAGCCTTTTGTATGGCTTGTTGAGTGAGGAGAGCATCAACAACTCAGCCATTTATGGGCTTGCCCCGACCTTTAGAACCTACTGAGTCAACTTAAGCGTGATGGATTGGTGATTTGGTCATTAGACTAATGAACGGGGCTCTTTCATTGCGACCTTTTCTGACTTGTTGAGTGATGAGAGCATCAATAACTCATCCATTTGTGGGCTTGTTGAGTCACCTTTAGAACCCATTCGTGTCCTAAACTTGAATATGTAGAAATTGATGCTTTTTTAACTTAGTTGATTGAAGCTTCCAAAATTTGGAGTTCTTCTAATTTGATCTTCAGAATTTGAAAAATCTGGGAGACAAACTTTTCATATTTAGGGCTATCTTTTCATGTGTAAAAATATATATTTTTTATTTATGCAAGGGCCTACAACTTTAACAATAATAGTTATAGATATGTTAAAAGATTTTGGCATAAAGCTCGATGTCAACCTAAATATATATAAAAGAAGACTTGTTTCACAAGAGAGGATTAAACAACCTTGATCATAAAAAAATGGCTTCTATCTAACAAGGGGATTACATATTAGTTCAAAAATATATTACGAGGTTTGATCTCATTTATTGCAAAATAGACATAATATATTTTTCAATCTTAATATGTATCTATCTAAGGATCTCGCTTAAAAATGTCGACTTAGATAAATATAAAATAATGCCCCTTATCTAATAAGGGAGCTTTTGAATTGTTGAGAGAATTTGGAATGTCTTTGGTCCTCGCTTTGTACTTTCGGACTTATTGAAGACTTCCTCGAGAGTTTGAAATTTATATTTTTCTCTATCCTGGCTTTGTGCCTTGGCGGACTTTAATGGAGTTGATGGTTTGTTGTTGAGATGAGAACATCTTTGATCGTATGCTTTGTGCTAGACTTGTTGAAGATTCAATCTAAAATTTTGAAATTTATATTTTCCTCATATCTTAGCGTGCCTTAGTGGACTTGTTGGAGTTGATGAATTGTTATTGATATGAGAACATCTTCTACCTATACTTTATGCTGGACTTAATGAAAACTTCATCTTGGGGATTTGTATCTTATATTTCCTTCTATCCTAGCTTTGTGCCTTGATAGATTTGATGGAGGAAAGTCTTGAATTGTATAGAAGACTTGTTAGGTGATACAAAATTACCTTTTGCCCTAGCTTTCTGCTTTCGTAGGCTTATAGAAGGATGTCTGCCAACGACTTAGCCCTCAGAGATTGTGTTGGGTCAATAGCAAAGAGTCATTAGTCCTATGCATGCGTAATGTTGACATGTTGATGACATAACTCTCACCCGACCATTGGATTTGTATGAACAATGGGATGACTTCTTCGATCTTTTGCTTTCTAGTTGGTTGGACTTACTGAAGAAGAGTTTCCTTCACTCTTTGCTTTTTTGCTTTAACAGACTTATTAAAAGAGTTGACATTTATTTTTTAATATTAATACCAAACTCGGCTTAGTGCCCTCTCGAGTGAGGATCTTTTTATTTGATTTTGAAAGATGACCTTATGACCATTATAGATGATCTTCCAGTCAAGGCCACTTGAACTCATCAAGTTGGAGGGATTTAGAGATTTAGATGCTCTTATCTTTGAACTAATGAAGTAGGAGGATCTCTTATTGTATCCTTTGTGGCATGTTGAGTAAGCAGACCTGTTAATGACTCGTCCTTATTTGGGCATATTGAGTCCGACCATATGCACCCACTTGAGTCTTAAGCTTGAGAAATTGATGTTGGATTTTAATGTCGGGCTAATGAGATGGGGGATCTCTTACTGCAGCCTTTGTGGCATGTTGAGGAAGCAGACCTATCACTGACTCGGCCATATTTGGGCTTGTTGAGTCCGACCTTATGCACTAACTCAAGCCCTAGATTTGATGTATGGAAGATGTGTCCCCAACTTGATTTGTTGTAATTCGACTTGAAAATTTCTTTCTTGGTCAGTAAGACTTTGAAACTTGTGAATTTGAATACTTAATTTGAACATGTATATGGGAATCTCAGTCTTAGGCGCGATGTCAACCCAAATATGAAAGGAGGCCCCCTGCCTTATAGGGAGAGCATAACATTTTGTTATAAAATTTTTTAAAAATGCCCCTATTTAATAAGGGGATCTTTCCAATGTTTCACAAGCATGATGACATCAAAATTTCTTTTTTACACTTATAGTGATCATATGAGACTCACATTGAACATTATACTATTCATTTGGGATTTTGGCCTTAGGCACGATGACGACCTAAAAATATATAAAATGCCCCTTATTTAATAAGGGGATCTTTGCAATGTTTCACAAGTATGATGACATCAAAATTATTTTTCATTTTCACATTTTTAATGATCATATGAGACTTACATTGATCATCATAACCATTCATTTTGAGATTTACCTTAAGCGATGTTGATCTAAAAATATATAATATATCTCCTGTCTAACAGGGGGATTTCTATTTTATCTTGGAAATGCATTCTTGTGTTGCAAGAGAATTTCCAACTAAAATTTATGAAATTTTTAAATCTGATATTCATTTGATTACACTTTCATGTATAATACTTCTTTAGATATCGACTGTTGATTGGCAATATTGGTCTTTCGCCTTTAAAATCAATGAGCTTGTAGGCGGCAAGATCTCCTAGATGACTCTCCAAGGTGTCGACCATTAGAAATTTTATCACATATGACCTTTTTTTGTAGGTATCCATTCTTGAAGAGTTTTATTTGTGGTGGATCTCTGTGAGTACAGTCTAGATACCATGTTGCTATCTTTCTTTAAGAAAGTTTCACTTTGAGGCTTTGGCCTCTAAATTAGCTTACCTTTTTGCCAAGACCTTTCAACAGCCGATTCTTGGACCTATGATACAAGTGTCACGTCTTGATGCTCACCGTGCGGGACTTGAATTAGTTGACATCTTGCCAAGGTTGTAGGAGGATGTCTCCTTGGAGGAGAAACTCTATTCTCCCTAATGATAGGACTTTAACATTTCTTTTTCATCAGTCCTTTCTCTTTAGCAACTTTGAGGACCGATGCACTCTTGCATATAGAGTTTTGAGTTTTCTCACTAGAAGCTAGAACCCCATTATTATCTGTCTAGAAGGACTGCTTGATTTGACCAGTAGAGCTATTTTGCTCTACCCATCATACGCTGTCAAACCTATTATGGGTTGGAGTTTGTTCTAATTATAGTGATGTTGTACAATTGGTGATTGAAGCGATTGAGTTCACCACTAAGTATTCTTTCTCCTCACTTTTGTGTTGATTCTCCTTCATGAATATTAAGTCAACATCAAATTCATTTTGTTGGTAATGTTCAAGAAGAAGTTTGTCTATATGTCTCATCATATGGATGACTTCTTCATATAATCTTTGATTCCCAATTAAGGAATTGTGGTGAAAATCAGCTTTTTTCTCAAAGAGGTAAAAATGATTGGTGATGAGATCTTCTTGAGGATTCTCCAAAGTGTCAACCGTCATAGCTTTATCACCAAAGTTTGTCCTTTTTCATATCCACTTTCTTATGAAATTTATAACATGTAGATCTATGGGTATGCACACCAAATGTTTCAAAGTTTCCTTTCTCAAGAATAATAATTTTTTTCATGAGGCTTCAACCTGCAGATATGCTTATCCCTTCGTCGAGATCTTTTGACAGCGGATTCCTGGACAAGTGGTCCAAGTTTCATTAATGTTCATGTATGAGACATGAATACTTAGTTTGGTGATTAGTCACTCTATAAAAGATTACGACCTTCTTGATTGAGTTTTAGTGATTCTCAACTAACATTGGCCTTTGGAATTTTCCCTTCATTAAGCATTTCTCTTTTGCAACTTTGACAAATTTTTGTGCTTTATAGATAGAGAGATTGCGTGTTGCGTAACTAGTGGTTTAGGTCATAGTTATCAAGCTCACCCAAGATTTCCTCTCCTCATCTCTTTCACGATAATCACTCTTCATGAACATCAAGTTAGCATGATTGAATTTATCTTATTGGTAATGCCGAGTGGAAGTTCATTTATATGTTTGATGGCTTCTCCACTAAATATTTGATCAAAGTCCCTATTGAATCTCTAATTCAAAGATGAACATCTCCCCAATCATGATGCCAAAAAATTGACTTCTTTTTTAGGAGGTAAAATTGATTAGTGATCACGATCCTAGAGGACTCCAAGATGTCAACTATCATTAGCTTCATTAAAGGATTATATTTTCTATATCGACTTTTTATGAAATTTATCATCAGCAAATCTCTAAAAGTATACACCAGAAGTCACGCCTTTTCTTTCCTCTAGAATAATTTGTTCACAAGGCTTCAGCCTTCAAATCTATTTACCCTTCCACTTGAACCTTTCGATAATGGATTCTTGGACTTGAGTCCAAGTGTCACACTTCGATGCTCACCATGCGGGACATGCTTAGCTTGGTGAGAAGTCACAATGGGAGATGGTAGTTCTCTAAGTGGAACTTTAATATTATGAGTCATCACTGGCCTTTTATTTGATTTTTTTTATATCCTTTACCACTTTAAGAACTTTAGGTACTTTAGGAAACATAATTTTGAGTTATCTCCTTTGTGATGCTAGAGCATGACAATGCTAAGCCCACAAATATTGCTTCACTTCACTAGTAGAGATATTCTTTTTACCCATATAAAAAATAAATAAATTTATTATGGGTTGGAGTATTGCTTCTAGCGATACTATTATTATTTTAATGGTTGCTCGAGAGAGAAAATCTATTGAGCCTTTAACTCAAAGACTTCTTTTCTTCTTATTTGCTTTCTAGTTAATTTTCTCCATGATGAGGAAGCTCAAAGATCCCATCTTGTTGGTCCAAAAATTTAACCGCAAAAGTGTTCACATATTAAGGCATCGTGGATACCACTTGTTAGAGATAATTCTTTTCATTGTTGTAGCTTGTGGAAAGCATAATCTTTCAAATATCGATGTCCTCCTTCAAAGACTCCCTTGGTAGAAGTTGGTTGCTACACAAACTAACACACACATGTGTGAGTCAAAGAAATGAGACCTTCTAGAATGGCCTTGGATAGTTACAACACAAGAAGGTGTTTTAGCATTTGTAGTTTCGATGACTGGAAAATCTATGCTATTAAATCAGATGGTAGCACTCTTCTATATTGCTAATTATATTGGCTAAATGAATATTTACACCATACCCAAGCTGGATAATAGGATGAGTGCTCTGCAGATCAACTTGTTACAAATGAAAGATGAGATTAATAGTCAGCAATCAACATTTTACCTGATAATAATAAAATGTGAAAACATTAAAGAATAAAATAATAGTATGATAAAAGTAGGTTATATATAATTATTCATCAAACTAGAGCTTTTTTATTAATAATTTGAGTTTCTTACTCATTTTGATATTTATTTATTTTTCTTTTTAAGTTTCAAAGTATTTTATTATTACTATAACTTATATATGACTAGCCAAAGATGGAAAGAGAAACTATCCGCAGCGGAGTTGCCAGAAATCTATGGGCTCCAAAAATTCACCATCGACCTCTCGATTAAAAGAATATGATTTAATATCGATCCAATTTTCAGAAGGCAAATGAATAATAGAAAAGACACTACCCCGAGATTTTGCTCTCATTTTGTGAGGACTTTAGATCTGGTTCTAGGATTCTTATAGGCGCAAGCACCTATAGTTAATTACCCCTCCCAATGCTGAGAGAGAACTTTCAATAAGCTAAATTCGTAGCTTATAAGTATCATGTGGAGGTTTAAAATTTAGATTTATAAAATTCATCATTATTTGTTTAGATGGTTGAATGATAACGCCTGATCAAGATCCCTGGTTCCATCATCCCTGTTGTGGTTGTCCACTACGAGAGGAACCAACCAACCGGGGATCCTTGTCAGCCATGGGTTGAATCATCCAAGAGAACTTTGTAGACTTGGGGTGGAGTTTATCTAAGGGGAAATACAACTCAACCTCTAACACATATGGCTTTTTGCCCAATCAAAATACTTTATATGATAGTCAAAGAGCAAAGCTTGGGGAACATAATGTGGCCGTAATTTAATGGTGTCATTTTAACGACCCAAGGTTAGAGGGCTCGTGGTAACCGCCATTTATGTGGTTCATTGTGGTAAAATCATGAGGATAGAGGACACAATTACGTCCTACAAACTTAAGATTATTTGAATATGAAAATAGTTATGTATTTGATTTGACATTAACTTTTATGAGCAAAATTTTTTTTAATTTATCACCCTTGATAAATAGTTACAAATGGGTGGATGGATTTTACTTTAAATTTAAATAATTAATATTTATTTTTTTTTGAATTTTGATTATTTTTTTTGATTTGAATTTGAATATATAATGATTTTATATTGAATTTGAATATATATATATATATATATATATATATATATATATATATATATATATATATATATATATATATATATATATATATATAATGAAAACCTCCAAAATATACCAACATACCATCATTGATAATTCATTTTATTATTTTTTTTTTGACACTCTTAATCAAATAATGGATGAAATCTAGATTTATATTTTAAGGATTTTGAATTTAAGAATATTGAATATAAATATCTTAGATATTTTGATAATAATGACTTCAGCTTGATATCTTCAATCAACTCCTATCATTGGGAATTTGATTATAAAATTTCTATTTAGCTCTTTGATGTTCGTATGCAAATGTGAAAATCAAATTCTCTTCTTAGTGATTGAGCAATTGATTTAAAATCAATTATGTCAACTCCTATTTTGCAAGGAGGATTGTATTGATTAAGTGGGACTTACGACTTCACCATATAGATAAAGCAGCCAATTGAATTTATTTTCAATTTCATTGAATTTTGTGTAATTTATAAAATTTATACATTTTATGAGGCAATTAAAGCTATGCCTAAGACACTTCTTGTGGAACGTGTAAATCACTTGAAGATGCTTGCACACTTCTTAAAGCATTACATTTGAATTTATATCATCTCACAATATGTATAAATTATCTTATCACTTGCATGAATCTTAATTTGACTTCAAATATAGGCTTGCCTCATAATATGTCATATGCATTTTAAATGATTAGCACACATTTCAATACATTAGTTCCAAATGTAAATTTTCTTTGAAATGTGATCTTTATTAACTTGTGATCCTTAATTTCTTGTATGCATAATGCATAAATAAAAAATATTGAACTACCTGTGAGCACCATAACATAAAATTGAATGGGGATGTACGCTTGCTTTGAAGTACGTGCTAATCACATTCTTAAATCATTAGCACACATTTTAATATGATAGCTGGAATGCCAAATCTTATTGTGATTTATCCAAATTTAATTAGCTTGCCTATACTTCCACATAATATGAGATTGTCATTATATGCATGTTAGACTCCCTCTAATAATTGATTCACACGTATTTCAATATAACATGCCTTAGTATGAAGGCGGAGCTATCTTGAAGTATGTGTGTCCTGATGTGTATGCATTTTTTTATTTTAAAATTATTTTCACATCTTTTAACATAAAGATTTGAAAAATATATTATATTGGGAAATACACATGACATGCTTAATCAAACATTTCATGAGGGATTCTCATCATTTTTTTTTTTTGTCTTTTATGCTTGTATAGTAATATGAGGCCCATAAAAGATTTTTTTTTTTTATAAATAGTGAGGAATGGGAGCACATTTTCACCATCCTTCAACTCACATTCAACTCTTACATAAAGCTTTGTTTGAGGATTTGAGTTGGGTTCCCTTTTTTGTTTGTGTTCGTAATCTCAAGAAAGCTTCTCAAGTCCTGTAAGTCCTTTTAATTTTGCATTTTAATTTTATCTTACAATTTTTTTATCTCTTATTTAACTTGATATAATAGGCTTATTCACTTAGTGAAATTTAAGTCCCCTGTTTGTGTATTTTTTGGCATTACTCAAAGATTCAGAATCACCTCCCTGCGAGTCGACGAGAACACCAGTCCACTACCACACCAAGAAAAGTGAGAGCCATGACCAAGACATCCCATCTAGGCCAAGAAAGTCTTATAGGATCTTTGACCGCATAATAATAGCACATTTTCACCACCAAGCATGCGGTATTTAAATTTCATATATGTAATTTATCATACATTATATTTTACAAGAAGAGATAAAATTATGTTGAAACAAACAAGTATATAATATATACATATAATAAAATATAATATTTTCTTTGTTTAAGATTTTTTAAGATTTTTTTTGTTTCTCTTTTCTTTGTTTTCTTTTTGTCGAATCGGAGAGAGAACTAGGTAACTCACGGCAAGAGAGAGATTTAGAGAGAGATTTTCTTCTTTATTTGTGCTTTCCCTACAACTCACGGCAAGAGAGAGAGAGAGAGAGAGAGAGAGAGCAGGAGAAAGAGAAAGAGAGGTGGTGAGATTTGCTATTAGAAAAACATGAGTAAAAAAAACTTTTTTTTAGTTTCTCTATAGATTCAAGATGGAGAGAGAGAGAGAGAGAGAGAGAGAGAGAGAGTAGGAGAAAGAGAAAGAGAGGTGGTGAGGTTTGCTGTTGCTTGAGGTGTGCTGCCAACTCACGTGAAATGAAGAAGAGAACATAGCTGAGCTCTGCACATGACATGATTGGACGGCGAGGAGGAAAGGATTTGGAGATTCTTGTGGAGACGAAACGTATGGCTTGAACTGCTGGAGTTTGGTGGCTGGCTAGCCGACATGGAGAGTATGGGTGAAAAAAAAAATGGAAATGCGAGAATGGAGCAGTTGTTGGATCTCGGCTAAGCTACTAGGATGAAGCAGAAGTGGCTTGTGCGTTGGAGAGCTGAGATCTAGCCGAAGGTAATGGTAGAACAAGATTCCTTCAGCTTGCAGCATAGACGAGAAGGGGCTAGTACAAACAAAAAGGAAGGGAGAAAAATGCTTGTCCGCTGCATGCGGATCTTTTCTGAGGGATGGACGAATGAGAGCCAAGATCGTTCGTCTAGCAGAAGATCAGAAGGGGAGGGTTTCGGCTAAGAGGTAGTGATGGACAAAGGGGTAGAACAAAAGAAACTACGAACTTTTCTTACCCTGGAGATTCATTCGAACGAGAGAAAGAGAAAGTCGAAGGAGAGAAAGCTTGCGAGCCGAAGGAGAAATGAGAGGATGTCGAGCCAGAGGGATGGAAGAGGATTTTTTTTTTTTTTTTATTTTTTTTATTGGAGAGCTGTGATCGCTCAAGTAGAGGAAAAATGAGAGAGAAAAAGAGGGATATTTTTTTTTGCTTCTTTTTTTTTCTTTGCGACATAGGAAAGGGTCTTCACGTGTGTGGTATGGGTAAGTTGATGCAGCTTTCCATTGACTAAGGAGAGCAATTTGGGCGGTGGACATAATTGAGTTTGGCGTGGTGGCTCAACAAATTTTGGGATTATTATTACTCCTCTTTTTTTTTAGAAAATCTTTTTTAAATATTGTGAGTGCAATACAATAATAATAATAATAAATAGATAATATAATACGTGTGCATGAATAAAAATCTGTTAGATCAATATTTATTTTACCAAGATCCGCAAATAAGAATTAAATTAAATGTTATTACTCAAATGAATAAATGAACATTTAGTTATTCATTTTACGAGATTAAAGATATGCATATGTCTTTAACTCATTTTTATATTCCTTACTCATTTTATATCTCTTTTAATTTCATCAAACAAACTTTTTATTTAACTAGTTGACATGATGATTTGAAATATCAAGAATGTACCCCTTTTTGTGTAAATATTGATTTGATTTAGTTAGTTGAACTAGAAATTCTTTTCCTTTTCTTCTCTTTTTTTATAATGATAATAGTCACATTGGTAAATAAAGTATATATATATACTCATATGGTAATCTAATCTAATTTAACTTTAGCCTTAATTTATTTTTCTTCACAGCTCATGTGTTTTAATTTAATTTAGTTAATTTCATTTTCTTTGATACTAATTTTGCCTCTACAAATGATAGTATTCATGTATAATTTTAATGGATTGTTTGTACATGTTAACTTCTCACTTCTCTTTTTTTTTTTTAAAGTATAATTCAAGTTATATTAATTCTAATTCAGTCAAATTTTCTTAAATCGTCCTCTAATACTTTTCTCTATATATATTTTTTTGAATAATATGTAGTTTACCCTAAAAGAGTAGATTATCTTCTTCTTTTTTAACTTTCACTTTGATATTAAGTTTAGTATTTTATCATTTATCAAGCTCAAAATTTATATTATGTATATATTTTTTATATTCTCATTTTATGTTGAATCTGTATCATTTTATTTGTACAATATTTTGAACGATTTCAACAGCGATTGAGGTGTTTTGAGTTTGCTTCACATGATATCGCCTTTCTTTGTCTACAAATCCTATAATATTTGCTTGTTTCAATTTGTTGGGTAGATGCGTAGGTCAACATCGGTCTCCGGCCTTTTCCCAATCCCTTCCTTCCTCTTGGTTTACTACTCCAGCAAACTTCCTATATAATTGAGTTTAGATGCTAAGATTTATCTTTGTGGTTGGTGATAGATGTGTAAAGATATGTGTGAAATTATATGTATATATATATGTGTTTCTTTATACATGTTTGAAGACCTCGTCACCCTCATTAAGGAGCGATGGACAGGCCCAAAATGGTTAGATGTTGCATCTTATGTCAAATCATCAAATTTCAAATTTAAAAATGAAAAGATTTAACATTAAGTTAAATATAAAATGTAAAGTCCTAAAGAAATAAATTTGAAACTTAATTTAAATGAACTTGATAAATATTAATATCATATGAGAATATGCTAAGTAAAAAAAATATTAGTTCATTCACTTAGTTTATCGTCGAGTGAATGCTTGAGTCCATTGTTTTATATATTGAAACAAATGGAAGTATTCAAATAGAATATAAGTGAGGATTGAAGCTAACTCTAAACTCATAAGAAACTTGCAATAAATTTGAAATTTGGTTATATATATTGATCTCTTGATGTGAAATTTAAAATAAAGTAAAATTGGGTTTGATTGCTCTTAGATGAAGAAGATGAAGAACATAACTTGCATGTTCACCGATGAGTTTGATCATGCATGATCTTTTCAATAAACATTGCTATTATTATAACTTATTCTAAGTGAACTATGAATGATTTAAATTGAACACAATCAAGCTTGGAGAATGAAGATGAAACTTGATAACTCGCTTACACTCTATAGCAAACTATAATGGTTAATGATTAATTAGCTAAGAAGAATTAATTAAACTTTGTGGCTTATGTTATATCATGTGTGAAAATGATTGAAAGAAAATAAATCAAATGAAAACATAACTTTGCATTCATGTTATACTTATGGGGAGATTATATGAAGCTAGAAGGCTAATTTTCAAATGAGATAGAGCCCAAATCAAACTTTAGAGTGAGATCGCAAAGAACATGCCTTCTTACATTGTAATTATCTATTTTAAAGTGAATTGAATAAGGCTCTAAATGGACAAGGAAATTAAATCACATAGGATTTGTTGAGTGTTATTTTCAAACTAAAGTGAAAATCAAGTAACATTCATAAGATATTTTCATTATAACTAAATAGCCTATTAGCAAGCATGATCGAGACTTCTTACTAAATAATCGACTTCTATTCAAAAGAAGCTTGAATTCAAAAAGCTCGCTTAAATGAAATACAATAGCTTGTATGAGCGAATATCAAATTTGAATGTTGAATTTACAAAGATCTAACAGGTCTTTAATGAGTATAAGCCAACCATTGAAGTTTAGAAATTCTATGAATAAATAAAATGCAAGTAAAGATACAACATTTCAAGTACAAATATAAACATAATTCTGCGATACAATATGCCACCGGATTCACAACACATCGTACAAGTGAACATAATGCGTTAATTAAGGCTTCGATTGAACTCTTGCACATATTATAAAGTATGACTAAAACTCAAATTCAATGCCTTAAAATTATGCAAGCATTAAATACACCCGCATGGGCCTCGACAGTATGCTAAATACTTAAACTTAGTATCTGAGGATCAAGCGGGTTGCTTCTGGTTTGGTCTTGGACGGTGCAGGTTAACAAAATCTAAAAATCCAATTATTATAAGAATTGAAACTTATTAAAATATCTGAGAAGCTAATTTTATTATATGATAGTAGATCTGATCCTTTGTTAGAAACTAAATATAGTTAATAGGATCTAAAGTTCTTAAATATATTCAAATTAATCAATTAACTACTGATGATGGTTGTGTTGAATGGAGATTTCAACCGGATGAGATACTTCCATCAAAAATATGATTTTAATTTCATATTAAATTAACTTAAATTGAGTATCAATCCAAATGTAAAATCTAACATATTACTAAGTTATTAATGGTTAAATGAAATTCAATCTTTAAATACTTAAAACAAATTCCATTCAATCCACCTTCCGTAACTGTTTGTTAAAGGTGATGAATTAAGAAAACTCTAGCTTACAAAAAAGCTAATGTAAAATCAAATGTATTTCTATATTCACTCTTAATCAATCTCATGCTAGTAAGATATGACGTGTCCTCTCTGTGACGTAGGCTCATGATGAGATGAGAGTCCGATAGTGCCAAATGACAATATATTATGGTCATTATATGTTCCCCAATGGCTCTATACCTTGAGATGTGAATCATAGGGTACACCTGATAGGGCAAAAAGCCATCTGTCAGCTTAGGTAGACTTAAGCTCATCTCCTTAGATAAACATCACCCTAGGTCTACAAGGATTCCTTGGACGACGCAACCCAGGGCTGCTGATAATGATCCTTTGGTCAAGTTGGGTTGACTACCTCCTCTGGCTAAGTAGACTAGGGACCACGATAGCCTGGGATGACGGAACCATGAGATCTAGATCGGGCACGTCATCATTCCCCCAACTATTTACTTTAAGTTAATATAATAAATTTCATAAGATTAAAATTTTAACTCCATATGCTGCCACTATACGCTACATATTCAACAGTCTAATGACTAGCCTTTATTGAAAGTACTCTCTCAGTATTGGGAGTGGTAATTAACTATAGGTGCTTGCACCTATAGAAAACCTGAAACCAGATCTAAAGTCCTCATCAAATGAGGGCGAAATATCTAGGTTGTGTCTTATCTACTATTCCATCTGCCTTCCAAAAATTTAACCGACATAAATCAAACTCTCTTCTTAAAGAGGTTGGTGGTGAATTTTCGGAGTCCACGCATAAAGGGTAAGAAACTAATAAGTTAGAAAAATTGTTAAGTGGAAGACATACATATTAGAAATTTAACATACATACATACATACATATATATATATATATATATATATATATATATATATATATATATATATATATATATATATATATATATATATTGTCCATATATGAATTTTCATGATCTAAAATATTCCATTACTTTCATTAATGATTACTTATGATATATGTATCTCTACTTACTTCAGAATAAGTTTGAAGCATTGGATGCCTTTAAAATATTTTTAAGCAAAAGCAGAGAAATAATGTGAAAAAAAATTGTGATTATGAGATCTGATAGAGTTTGTCAATATTATGGCAGATACACAAAAGATAGACAAATGCTTGATCCATTTGCAAAGTTCCTTCAAGAGAATATGATTGTTTCCCAATGTACTTTGCCAGACTCATTTAATCAAAATGGCATAGTAGAGAGAAGGAATTGAACATTAATGGACATGGTGAGTAGAATGGCTAGTAGCTCCAAATTACCAAAGTTCTTGTAGTTTGAAGCTCTTAAAATTGCAATGTACATATTGAATCAAGTTCCAACCAAAGCTTTCCTTAAACACCTTTTGAATTATGGAAAGATTAGAAATCGAGTTTGCGACATGTATGTGTATGGGATGCCCATGCAAAGTGAGAATTTATAATCCACAAGAGAAGAAGCTAGACCCAAATACATTTAATGGGTATTTTATTAAATATGCTGAGAAGTCTAACGTTTATAGATTTTAAAACAACATTAGGAATGTGGAATCAAGAAATGCATAATTTTTAGAGAATGACTTGATTAGTGGGAGTGATAAATTACATATATTAGTTCTTGAAAAGGAACATATAAATGCTCACAATTTCACTCCAAATGACATATTAATTATTTTTACATCACCCCTCAAGCAAAATTGAGTGCTAGACAGCAAATTGTTGAGATTCCATAAGTTATTAATAATAAACTAGTAGATCAATTGTTAATGAATTATCATATATAGTTGAACAACCAACTTCACAGGAGGAGGTTGTTACAACATTAATAAGATCTACTAGAGAAAGAAGATCAACAATTCCCAGTGACTATATTGTGTATCTTCAAGAATCATACTACAACATTAAGTTAAAAATGATCTTGAAACTTTTTCACATGTCATGAATTGTAAAGAATCTAATTTATGGTTTGATGCTATAAAAGAAGAGATGAATTCTATGGCATATAATGGAGTTTAATATCTTGTTGAGTTACCTTATTATACAAAGCCAAAAGTTGTAAATGAGTCTGTAATACAAAGAAAGACTCATTGGGTAACATAAAAAGATATAAGGCAAGATTTTCTACTAAAGAATTCACTCAACAAGAGGGAATTGACTACAAGGGGACCTTTTCTCCTGTATCTAAGAAATATTTCTTTAGAATAATCATGGCACTCGTTGCATATTTTGACTTAAAATTGCAATGGATGTATGTGAAAATGAATTTCTTAATGATGATTTAGAGGAGGAGGTTACATGAAGCAACCAGAAGGATTCCCCTATAGTGAGGAGAGCATTTGGTGTGCAAACTTAAGAAATCTATATGTGGATTGAAACAAGCACCTCATCAATGGTTTTTAAAATTTTATGATGTAATCTCTTTATTTGATTTTATAGAAAATTTCATGGATCAATGTATTTATCGAAAATTAATGAGAGAAAGATCTATTTATTAATCTTATATGTAGATGACCTCCATATACCTCTCATAAGTCAGGTCGACCAAATTTGGAGAATTTGATGAATTATGGATGCAGTGTTATGCAAACCAAAGCCCAAAATACACTGGTCATCGCTGAAATTGCTCGAAATGATCTTTGATTGATGAACAGACTTTCCCAATGCATTCAAAATGTAAAAATAATCAAAATATACATATCGCATAATCCGATGATTGACCGATCAAGTGGGAGAGCCGTCAATGTGCCTACAGATATATCAGAATTAAGAGGCTATGATGACACCTAAATAACCTCCGTTCATAAAATTAATTACATTATTAGCATTGAAACATCAAAACCTATCAAATGAGACTATATGTGCTCAATCTAGATGAGTCTGCATGAATATCGAAGCGATAGCGCATAACTCGAAGTTGAAATTAGCCCGGTTTGATGTCGACTTGAACCAAATGGCCTCCGATCTTGAAATGCAATGTTGCATCTGAAACATGAAAATTACCTTGAATAGACATCTAATTTGACTAAAGTTATTATGCTTAATAGTTCATCAAATTAGCATGTATTCCAAGATTAATCTACTTGATTATCTCTTAATTACATCCAATCAGTGCTTCGGAACTGTAGCTGCCCAATCTCATGCCTCCACCTCCCATTCAATCAATAATAGGATGCCCATCATCTTTCCCATACCCCCTTACACCTTATCCTATCGTTACACATGCAAGAGGTATGAAGATAAAACTGAGCGAAGCTCCCACTCTCATGGGTTCCAAGGATCGCACAGTAATACCACCTTTCCTTCCCTTGCCTCCTTCCCTACCCAAGCTGAGCTTGAGCCTCCAAGGCTGAACTGCTCGATCTTGCCTACTCCTAAATGAGCACCTTCCCTCCATGCTATCCTTACGACCAACTTTCCTCTGTTCGATTCGATCCGCCCCCTCCGGGATTTTAATTAAATTTTAATTAATTACTTAATTAGGTAATTAACCCACTTAAAAAATTTAAAATAGCCCCAATCACTAGGCGGAGGCTGAGCGTCAAGGCGACGATAAATTTTTTTTTTAAAAAATTAAGTTAATAGCTCCCATTTTTTGGCCATATCAGGCTCATCAGGTGTCGGATTTCGGCGTGCTTAGTATCGTTGGAAAGGTAATAAAAAATTCTACAACTTTCATGTTGACAGCTTTTGACGAATCTCGCCTGGATAGCAGTGAACATATAATTTTGAAGTTGTGAAAGTGAGTTATCACATTTTTTTGTCATAATACAAGGATTGTTGAATACATATAATTCTTTGATAATATCAAACACTCTCAATATATTCTATATATAAATTGAGCTTTAATGGGTTTACTCATTCTTAAAAAATAATCAACTCTTTTCTTATATTTGAAGTTGTTATTTTTCACTTGCTAACATTTACTTTTTCAAAACACATTAAAACTAGTAATGTGAATTTTGACTCTAGATGTATTTTCATTTGACTCTTTATCATAATAAATACATATATGACAAATAGTTTTTAAATTAGATTTGAACTATATGTAATTCCACATTAAATATTCCCTCCTCGCACATGAATTAACCAAAATAAATAAACAATAAACATCACTAGGATTACACAATGAGAAGTAGCTGAATGAGTAAACATAAAAAACATAAAAACAATCACAAATACATCCCATCAAATGTATAAAAAACATAATACATCTATCATCGTCGATGCCTGCGTGGTGGAATCGCATCGCTACCAGGAGTGTACTGGGATGGTGGTCGCCGCGGCCAGGTGGAAGGTATTCGTCTGTGAACACCACCACTCCATGATCGCTGTTAGTAAGTGGTGATCCAATATCCGCATTTGGGAGACACTATCTATCCACAGCATCCATAATGGGAGCTTAAGGCCATTCCCTAAACATCGAGAGGTGCAATGCCTCAATCATAAACCGCAACCACAATCATTCATATGTAAGGTTGAGTCAACATAACAAATGTATATGTATAGAAACATTAAAAAATATTGTTAAAAAAACTTTACCAATCAGATGCTACCGTCATACTACCATGTGCGTATGCTTGGTGCACTGACGTGGTGGGTCAGAGTCAACAATGCCGCTCATCGCCTCCCACCTGGGGGATGCGGAGTGTCATCGTCGGACATCTTTCCTGTTACAATTGAGACAAATAATAATGTGCAATCAGTTAAACATTAATAAGATAAGCAATAAAGAAGTATAACATTAAACAAGTGTAGTAACCATAACAAGCGTAACAAAAGTAACAAGTGTAACAAGCGCACCAAGTGTAACAACTATAACAAGTGTAACAAGCATACCAAGTGTAACAACTATAACAAGTGTAACAAGAGTAACAAGCGTAACAACTATAACAAATGTAATAAGGGTAACATGGGTAACAAGTATAACAAGCAACACTGAACACAATAATTCAATCGCACCAAACACAACACTAAACACAAAAATTCAATTACACTGAACATAGCTAGTGTAATAAACAACACTGAACACAACACTAACCAAAAGCGTTGAAGACACACATAGACAATAGGCTATTACATGAGTACTAATCCAAATGGAACAACAATAGTCACTGTATGACATATCTGAATAAAATTATGTTATAACCAACAACCAATGATGTATCATAATCCGTGTGATTGTATTTGAGGACACGTCAACCTGTTGTGTCCAACGATCTTACACACACAACAAACCCTAGAACTTCTTATAGTGTTCTCGTCCATAGTATTTTTAAATCTGTTTGTCCTTGGTCGACCTATCTTTCTTTTGACATTTGGTGGATTATAATCTGGGCATGTGCCACCAATGATGTGTTCACCCCACTCTTCCCGATCAGGCATTACGTGGAATTCGCCCTGGTAGGTGTTAATATAGTTTTGCAAACTATAGTATGCTGAAACATAATGGACATGGTTTATGTGTTGTTGAATTGAAACAGCAATCACGTGCGCACATGGTAGATGGTAAGATTGCGGTTGTCTACATGTACACATACACTCATTATTTTCACCTAATTCAACCTTGAAGGTCCTGCTAGTGACATCAAACACCTGGTACTCAGACATGCTTATCGCACTGGTTCAGGAAATCTCCTTGCCTCTCGTTCATTAGCCTGCAATGTTACCTTAATGCGTGGAGAGAATAAGGTTTCCTGTTGTCTTTCGAGAGTTGTAGCTGATTCAAGACATTTCATGAAAAGAGATACTATGTTGTAGTATACTGCTGTAATCAAGGCTTGAATCGGTAAACCACGTGCTCTTTTAAGGACACCATTGAAGCACTCAACTATGTTTTTAGTCATTGTACCGTACCTGTACCCATCATCATGAGTAAGAGACCATTATTGAACGTCCTTTGAAACAAGCCTGTCATATGCCTCCTGCTTGATATTCTTGATGTCTGCCATATACCGTTTAAAAATTTGAATGTCACCCGTGTTTCCTGCAACGTACATCTTCTGACATATGAAGTCAACATCACCTATGATGAATTGTCTAATGGCCCATTTGAAGTTCTCCCTTAAATGGCACAAACAGAAGTGATGTGCTGCCCAGGGAAAGATCTCTCTGCAACCATGAACTAGACCTGCATGTCTATCTGAGATAAGGCAGAGATCACCCCTTGTAGAAATTGATGGGATCAAGTCTTATAATGTGTGCAAAAACTAAACCCATGACTCGATGAACTCTGATTCCACAACTACAAAGGCTAGTGGGAACAAGCCATTATTTGCGTCGATCCCAACTGTAGTAAGCAGGGTTCCTCTGTACTTACCCAGAAGAAAAGTCCCATCAAGGCATATAACTAGGCGACAATACTGCCAACCTCTTATTGAAGGCTCAAATGACCAAAACAACCGTTAGAATCTATTCAATTATGTTGAGTGATATATCACTCGCATAGATGCAAACGATAGACATTTTTTCCCAATGTTGTAAGATTCCTCCCAAGCTAAAATAACCTTGACCTTTCGATGTGCATCCCGTGCCTTCATGTAGGACACTCTTATATTGAACTTTGACTCAATACGCCTACAATTTCCACAGGCTTCAAATCTAGTTGACGTCGACGGGTTGGATGAAATAATTGATGAGCCGTGATGCATTGTGGTCCAATATTAACCGAATGAAAATGCGAGGTGAGCCTAATGAACTAATACGCCAAGCACCGCCTAACCTCTTAATTGATCTTGCATGTAAGCTCCATAAACATGGTCTACCTATGTCAGAATGATGGGTGCACTGTGCTATGAATTTTAATTAATTTGAAGCACAAATGACATACTCAACATTGTTTGTGATAGACCAACCCTGAATAACAAATTGCAACTGCTTCTTGAATTGAAAACATATATCTTCAAACAATTCATCTAGAATGCATTTATCCTCCTCAAAGATCGAATGATCTGATGGGCCATCGAATGTAAGATCCTCATCCCATTCTCTAGTTGTTTCAGCGCTACGCAAATAATCATTATTCCGTATCAGGTGCTCTTCCGTATGACTTGTTCTAATTGAGAATCAACAAGTCCCTAACACTAAGGGATGATTACGGCGTAAGTTAGCCGTTTCGTAGTTATCATCCTCCTCTTCATCATCATCACTACTAGCTCCACCAGGCATAGTTTCATATCCAACATCTTCGGTGGGTAGTACATTCATGTCATTATCTTCTAAGTCACCCATAACAATAGAACTTGTCCTAGCAAACAAATCATGTTCTCTTGCTTCAGACCCATTGCATTCCACTGGAGTACTTAGTTGAGAAGCTGGTGCGATGTACTCAGTGTTTGTTCGAGCTCTCTCACATTCCTCTATATTGTTAACCTCCCTATCTCTACACGATAGTTCCATAACTTTGAAACCAATAGCTTCACGACTTCTTCATCATCAATGGGACTTGCAATAAATCCAGCACTAATAGGAAAATGACCCACCAGATTCACAAAGAACTTTGTTGGATCTATCTTCAATGACCTCATTATTCATTTCTGTAATTCCTCAAATCTAATCCGACGTGGGATTTGGACTGGATGATTTTTCCCACCAACATATGTTGGAATGAAATCGTTGTTTACTCTCAGTTCACCACCATAATAAAGAACTATACAAACAGTAGCTGAACTCATCACTAACTACTAATAACAGAACAACAATAATCTTTTGCCGCACCTGATAAATGCAAATAATTTAATTAAGGAAAAATACAACGAGGGGATGAAATGAAATGCTACCTATTACGCACAAAAATGATTGGATTCATATATAATATAGAAGACTACAAAAATATATTTACATTTTATATCCTAAATGTTATACTCTCATTTATCATATATCCATATAATAAGTGCTAAATTGCATAGCTCATTCATTGACACATCAAGTATCCCCTACGTAACAACTTACAGAAATCATTTTAAACCACAAAGATTGAATGTGAAAAACTAACAAATCAGAACAAGCAAGTCATAAATAGCTCACAATCAAAGCCTCATTTCAGAATCTAACAAGTCACAACTTAGACCAACAAACAGTAATAATTATTTCAATAATCACCACATACAACCTCATTTATAATTTATTTATCAAATAAAGTGTTACAATAAACAACACAATTGGATGTCAATGCCCTAAACATATGTAACAAATATGTGCACAAATTAACCTTCCCTACAAAAATATAAAAATCGCATAGAAAATGAGATCTACCATAAATTTTCCATGAAAATCAAACTAAATAGCTTAAACATACCTACTATATGCATAAAAATAAAAATCTAACAAGTTTTTTTCATTTATGGTGAAAAATACCTAAATCAGAGAAAAAAACCAATGAAAATACTTCCAATCTTCTTCTTCACTGAGCTTCCTTGGCGGCGGTGAGAACTACGATGGGGACAATCACGGATCCGAATGGGGAGAGAAAATACAGCAAAACCCAAGAGCTAAGCTCTCGGGTTCATTTTCATCCCTAAATTTAGGGATCTTGATGCGGTCGGTATGGCGCGACGTGTGCCAATCACCTTGATTGGTGCTATTTTAAATTTTTTTTAAGGGTTAATTACCTAATTAAGTGAATTAAGGCTATCTAAAATTAAGCCCTGTTCATCCCTTTCTTGCTCTAGCTCGACATTCTGAACAAAAATCTAAACAGCAGTAGATCAAATAAGGAGGGCACCTCTCTCTCTCTCTCTCTCTCTCTCTCTCTCTCTCTCTCTCTTCTGCTCTCTCCCTACTACAAACCACACTCTCCCAGCCAGCCATGCCTCTGCATGTCGACCAACCATCCAATGTTAACATGCGGTCAGCTCATGCTCTCCCTCTTCCTTTTGAGCAAAAAGCCAAGCTCTCTTTTGCTTCAACATTGTGAATGCAAACATAATTGTTCTGCATGGCCCCTTTGCATGCTTTAGTTTGTGTAAATCCGATAAATCCAGCTGCTAAAGGGATTCACTAAATCTGGGATTTAAGAAAAAATGAAGGAGAAATGAGGTTTAAAATTCTACAAGATTTAAAGTGGTCATTTTTGTTGTTTGGCAAGATTAATCTTGCTCAAATCCTATAGCTAAATCACCTCAAAACCTGCTCAAATCCTACGGACAAACCACCCCAAAATCTACTCAAATCCTGCAGCCAAACTGTGCCAAAACTCGCTCAAATCCTGCAACAAAACCACCCCAAAATCTGGTCAAATCTTGCAGCCAAACGCCTAAAATCTGGTTAGATCCTGCTACCAAACAACCCCTAGATTGCTTTGAGTTTTTTTTATTTAGTTTAGATTCACTCTTTAAACTCGAAGTATGAAGACTTTGCTTTTTGGCTTCTAGTTTGTGAGATGGATGTATTAGCGATTAATGAGGATCTTGCCAACATCGATGCACAAATCAATGATATACTTCGAGCACTATCAAATGGGTTTCAAAAATTGGATAAGATCAAAGATCCAAATAGGCAGAGCAATTGGAAGAACTCACTGAAAAAAATGAGAGAATGCAAGAGGCTCATCAAAGAGTTTGATAGAGAATTGAAGGTTAAGGAAAGTGAAAATATGGCTTCTATCAACAAAATGTTGAATGATAGAAAGCAAGCAATGATCAGAGTAATTAGATCCATTTGTTGCACTAAAAAAGCAGTATGTAGGAAGTCTTAGAAATAAGCATATCAAACCTTTTGATGCATAAGAAGTTAAGCATAGGCCTGATAAAGGAGAGCTGAATCTCAAGCTTAATAAGTATAAAAATTTCAAACTTTAATGCTTCTAAAATCATGTATGCAACGTGTTTGGCATGACGACTGGAACCCGTATATGCTCTTTGTAGCATGGAGGGGAAAACTCGTAGGCGACGCTCGCGAGAGAAAATTATATGATTTCTTATGTGCAGGTATCCTATACACGCTCTTTGTAGTATGGTATGGAAGAAGAAGACATAGGCTATGGTTTATACCACTCATACATGCTCTTTATAACATGGTGACCAGGCTAAGACTCCCAAGCTAGCCCCCTATGCGGGGATGATGCTGAGAGGCTGTTGGATTCTAAACTAAGAAAAATAAAGTACTTGAATGAATGAATCACTGCAAACTAAAGATTAAGATATGAAAATTCAAAATAAAATTAAAATTAAATCTATGAGCATCAGCTGAACTTATAAAGAATGATTGAAAAGTCAAAATCAAGCTTGAATTGTGAACATAATCTTCTTGAATGCATTAAATTTATAATAACTCTCATAGGAAAATTCAAAGAGAAAGAGAGAATGATTGAATGGTGGTAGTACTCCACCGCTGATAATTGATCTTGAATTATTATGAAGCCACTCAATTAAAATTTATGTAATGAGAAGTAGGAAAGATATGATAAATGTGGGACATGGAAACAATATGATTCATTAAATTATAAGATAACCTAATTGAAGAAACTCATGATTGGCGAGCTATGAAAATGAAGGATTCTAGATGATCTTTACATGTATTACCAAGATACATCTCACATCTTACCCAAATGCTTTTGATGCACATGCAAACATTAAAATATCAATCATTTCAATATTTCATGGAAATATCAACACAAAAAAAAAAGAAGAGAACCTATATCATGAAATAGTTTCATGTAAAGCTATAGCTTTGAGATTCATGTTAAGTATCCAAATGAAATGATTCATTGTGCATATTCATAATATTATTTTCATTCCATCTAGTCTAAATGCCTTTGATACGCATGTGAACATTCAAATGAGGCAAACTTTATACATGTCTAATGAGGTGATATTTCAATTAATTTAAATTTGCACAAGCTTCCAAATATAGCAATATGATATTTTCATATACTATGAGATATACTCATATTCAATTATGTTGCATTGACGCATATGCAAAAGACTTAAAAAATATATTTTTTTACATGAACTTCGAGGAAAACATAATTATTTCAATTCAAGTGTATGAAGACACAAAGTGTTTTAGAAGAGGCAAATATTTGTGCATATGCTAAGGCAATCATCCTCTCAATTTAGATGTCTTGAAATACATATGAAAGCTTGAACAAAATAATGAGTGCTTACATATGTTTTGAAGTAATCATATGCCTTATCTAAATGCTTCAAAGCTTGTGAGAGCTTTCAAATAATTGAAATACTTACACGTATTACAAGATAATTCTATATCCGATCCTATCACACTGAGATGTGTGTAAACCACTTAAATGGTGGAATACTACATTCATTAGAATGTAACTCAGTATTGAACATGATGTTTTAAAACTCATGCAAAGTTTAAAATGAAAATATTTACATGCATTTTGAGGAATTTCTTAAATTCAATTTCAAATGTCTTGAAGCATGTATAGTTGTTTAAATGAAATGAATGTGCAAGTTGGATGTAAAATGAATGAACGAATACTACAAGTATCCCAAAATCCATATATAACCTGCATGGGCTCCAACATTATGCTGAATGTATGAATCTAGTATCGAGGATGATGCATGAGCTAATTCTTGATTTGGTCCTAGTGGGTCCAGGTTAACAAAACTAAAAATCTAATTATAATATTATAAAATTTCAACTTAGTAAAATCTGAGAAGTTAATTTTGTCATATAACTATCAAAAATAAACCTAAACTTATTAACACGGCTTCTCAAGTTTAAGTGCCCAAGTGAAAAGTCCCAAACTTGATCCTCTACACTCAAACTAGAGTTGACTAGGTTTAGAGGATTATAAATTTTGGGAAATTTAGACCCGATCCTCTGTAGAAAAGAGGTAGAGTTGACATGGTCTATTAGCCAACAATAGCCATGTGATTAAAAGGCTATCACTATTAAGGTTTAAATGATTAATATTTATATATTCAAATTCAAATCAATTATAAAGTAATCAAATATTCAATTAAAAAAATAAATTAAATGAAATTAATTATTTAAATTTAAAGTAAAATTCATCCACCCATCAGTAACCATTTATCGAGGGTGACAAATTAAGAAAAATTTTGCTCATAAAGAGCCAATGTCAAATCAAATACATAACTATTTTCACACTCAAATAATCTTAAGATCATAAGGACGTGACATGTGTCTCTATTCGCATGATTTTGCTACAAAATGGCACCACATAAATGGTGGTTATGACTAGAGCTCTCTAACTAGGTGGTTTATGTAGTACAATGACACCACTAAATTATGATCACTGGTAGACTATTTGTTCCCCAATGGCTTTTCTCTTTGAGCTATGAGCTATAGAATGTATTTTGATTGGGAAAAAAGACCTAATGTTAGCTAAGGTTGACTTGTATTTGTCTCTTTAGACAAACTCTACCCTAGGTCTACAAAGTTCCCTTGGATGATGCAACCCATGGCTGCTGACAAGGATCCTTCGGTCAGGTTGGGTCGACTACCTCCTCTAACTAAGTAGACTAGGAACCATGATAGCCTAGGATGATGGAACCATTGGATCTTGATCGGGCGTGTCATCATTCCCCCAACCATCCACTTTAAGTCAAATAATGATGAATTTTATAAATTCTAAATCCCAAATTTTAAACTCCACATTCTACTACTATACGCTATGCATTTATCGATCTAACGACTAGCCTTAATCGAAAGTTCTCTCTCAGCATTGGGAGGGGTAATTAATTATAGGTGCTTGCACCTATAAGAAACCTGAAACTAGATTTAGAGTCCTCACAAATTGAGGGCAAAATTCTCTATGTGGTGTCTTATCTACTATTCCATCTGCCTTCTTAAAATTTCACTGACATCATTCCAAGCTCTCTTCATCGAGAGGTCGGTGGTGAATTTTCAGAGCCCATAGATTTATGGCTACTCCATTGGAAATATGTTTCTCTTTCCATCTTTGGCTAGTTGAACCTAAGTTATAGTAGTAGTGGAGTATACAAAAAAAGAATGATAAATGGAAATGGAAATGAAATTAAGTTTAAATCAACCATATTCTTATGACTAATTTGTTTATTCTCTACATCAATTTGTTCTATCGCATCTTTGCATTTTGAAAGTGTGGGGTGATACATCAATTACTGATTATTAATCCCCATCTTTCATTTATAAGATGAATCTTTAGAGCACACTGTTCATCATGCAGCTAGGTCACCGAGCCATTATCCATCTGTCTCCTATTATCAATATTGGGGATGTTGGAGCTACTATTCAATTTGGTAGTGCAGACTTCTCAACCATTACTACTATAAATAATCTTCTACCTGAAGCACTTGTGTATTGTACACACCAACCTATGCAGGGGAGGAGAATAATTAGAATGATTATTACTATTACTAAGGTTCCTCGAAAGAGAGCCTTTATATTCAAAGATTTGGTCATTCTGAAGCACCAGTCATGAAAAAAATCG
The DNA here is from genome assembly GCA_021442155.1 of Cymbidium sinense. Classification (NCBI taxonomy): domain Eukaryota; kingdom Viridiplantae; phylum Streptophyta; class Magnoliopsida; order Asparagales; family Orchidaceae; genus Cymbidium; species Cymbidium sinense. Next base: position 44,508,284 of record CM038214.1, on the reverse strand, counting down.
TTATTAGGAAGAAAGTGTCAGTCATACCTATGAATGTGACCACTCTGCCATTTAACCTTTCGTATTAGGAAAGCATGATGCTGAAGCCTCCTCTTCTGGAGGAAAACTAACAAGAAGGCAAAAGAGAAGAAGGAATGCTAAGCTGAGCTCATCAAATCTCACTTGGGTCATCTATTACACGACCATACTTGATGCTATAAGAGAGTATTCTTACCCACAATAAATTTGAAATTTGAGATGGGTGAAAAAGAATAGTTTTATTGGTGATGTTAAGCAATCTTTCTAGGCTTAATAGCAGTCAACTCAAACCTTGTAGAGGAAATAACCTGAAATTTTATCTACTCGAGTACATACAGTCCTAAAGATTATCAAGGAAAAAGGTCTTATGAAGAAGAGGTATCAAAGAGAAATTATCAAAGAAAGCAAAAATGCTCCACTACAAAAACTACCATCATTGGTAGTAATAACTCAATATCATTCTAAACAAGCACTGCATGGTGAGCATCGAGGCATGACACATGGACTGCATGTCCAGGAACCCGCCACCAAAGGTGTAAAAGAAAAATAAAAGCCTCAAGTGGAAGAAGTGATGAAGCTTCTTCATTTGGCAAGCTAACCCAGACGGAAAGAGAAATGTTAAAACAAAATATTATATTTAACCGTTATTAAATTCGTGAATCCATTCTGGCCTAAGATAAAGTGTACTAAATCAACTGGACTTGAATTTGAGAAAACTCAAACTATATGTAAGAGATAAAGAAGTTGCTAAGAAATAGAAAAGTCCTGTCATTAGGGAGGTTAGAGTTACTCCTCCAAGGATACCTCCTCCTACAACCTTAGCAAGATGTCAACAAATTTAAGTCCCGCATGGTAAGCATCGAGGCATGACACTTGGACCACATGTCCAAGAATCCTCTATTGAAAAGTCCCGACAAAAAGGTAAGATAATTTGGAGGCCAAAGCCTTGAAGTAAAATTCCTTTAAAGAAAGATAATGACATAACATCTAGACTGTACTCCCACAAAATCTACTTCTATGCACTAGTATTTAGAACTGAAGCAGTCTTGCCACTTAAAGTTGAACTGCTTTCACTCTGAGTAGCCATTCAACATAATCTCACTCATGATTAGAATGCGCATCTACAGATGGAAGAGCTTGATATGCTTGATGAAGTAAGGCTATAAGCTCAGCAAAATTTAGAAGTCTACCTAGCGAGGATGTCTAAAGCATTCGATCATATGGTGTGCCCTCGAACCATTCAAGAAGGGGAATCGATCTTGGTGCAAAGAAGACCAATTAATCCTCACTGTAAAATAGGCGATAAATTTAGCCTAATTAGAAAGGGTCCTTCGCCATTGAAAAGGTATATCAGGGAAAAGCCTACCAACTTATCGATTTCAAAGGTGAAAGGCCAATGCCACTAAGTTATGGTCGATATTTGAAAAAGTAATACACATAAAAATGGAATCAAAAGAATGCATTCAATCATACGATACCTCCTCAAACTTTTCAAGAAAGAGAATTGGTCTTAGTGTTGAGAATACCAATTATTCCTCACCGTCAGTACATGTGTAAGTTTTGCTTGGAAATTCTCTTGTAATATAAGAATGCATTTTCAAAATAAAGCAAACATCCCCCTGCAGGGAGCATTTTTAAAATTTATATCAAAATGTTAGGCTTTCCCTGTAAGACAAGGGGTTTTGGGTTAACATCGAGTCTAAGGTCGAGATCCCCATATATATGTTCAAAATATGCATTCAAAGTTTATGGTATTTATTTTTGGTGTTTTGGTTTGGATTTGTATATGGGGGGTACACCACGTAGATCTGAGGGTATACTTATTGAGGTGATCAGGTACAACATTGAGGAATAGTGTACTATCTCGAAAGACAGAAGTAAATACCCTACAATAGACCTAATCAACTAATAAAGACTCCTAAGGAATAATGGGTCTTCAAATATACAAAGATTTTCCCCTACTTTACATGGATGAATAAAATAAGTTTTATTTAAATCGGGTTCTAAAGTTCTATGGGGTAAAACTCTATAGTTAATTACATCTTAAGGAAAGTGAATCTCTTATGAATACTCTTGATTAAAGTAGAAAATTATTGTCTCAAAGATAGGACTATCAATAAATTAGTTATATTTTAGAAAATCAAGTGGGATGGATCAAAAAGAGAGAGTTATGATCGAAACCAATGGAGATGAATAGGGAGTACTCATGATACTAGGAAGCCTAGCGAGCACTCCAATCTATCCTATGGTTGGCCTTTATATTTCTGAAATTAAAGAGATTTTATGTTTGAGTTAATATTTCATTAGAAAGCTAAGACTTATACTCTAACAACACATGATTGTTAAGATGCCTAAGAGGTAAGGATTTATGCCTATAGCCCAAAGGGAAATAATAACCTCATCCTAAATCTAGGGAACTTTGGTGAGGGACAAAGCATGACCTAAATCTAAGGTGAGAGTGGATATATGGTTTACATCCAAGAGAGAGTAAACCACACGACTGCTGGACTTATTACTGCCTGGAGTGGCAGCCAGCTAACTCCTCCTATGTTTCAAATCCATGTAGGCAAGTCTTGTGCTTTTGTAAGATGGCTAGGTTATTATTATTTAGAAAGAAACTAACTCCTCAAACTCACTCCCTAAGAGACTAGAGCATGAGGGGTATGAATAATGACTTAATTTAATGCAAATTTTATGAAATTTTATTTAATTTAGGACTCTTTATTTTAACACAGGCAATAGGATTTTATATGCCTAAATGCATGAAAAGTTGATTATGGGTCAAATAAAAAGGGAAAGAGGTGATCTTCCATCATAGGCTCTCAAAGGTTAAGCCCTTACTATTTGGTAAAGATGAAAGCCCTCTCTTAACAAGAGTGAAATAAGATGATTATGAATAATATTAAATTTACAACATCCAACTAAGGGGTTGCTAAATCTTTTATTATCTTGATTTAATGCCTAGGCTTTATATGAGGTTATGAGTTATTTTAGAGGTTTAATTATGAGTTATTAGTTTTGTAGCAAAATTAATTTTTATCCTAGGAGCTTAATCGCATCTAGGTCATACAAAAATCACCAATCATAAAGAAATTATGAAAAGGCATGCTTTCTCTAATGCATAAGCTAAATGAAATATCAAATAATTTTATAAAGCTATCACAAAGAATAAAAGGTCGGTCGGGTACCACAACCCGAAAAGAAATGTGCATAGCCAAGCTCCACCCTTATATAACCTAGATCACAAGAGAATAATTATAATTACAAATGATGAATGTTATGGGGCTCTTCATTCTTCATTATTTATTCTTCATTTCTTCATTTCTTCATTTCTTCATCTTCCATTTCTTCATCTTTCATTTCTTCATTTGATTTGCTCCATTTGTTTCTTCTTTTTGTCTTGATTTGGATGTGCTCCAAAGGAATCACATAGTACATAAGACTTGGTCTTATAACCAATGCTCATCCTAATCTCCCATAACACTTATCCTAATCCTAATGCAAAATTACATTAAAAAGAAAAGTAAATCTAGCTACACCTACAAAACAAATATTAGCTAAATACAACCCAAGCAGTTATATGAATAATTTTGACTTAGCACCTCACACATGGGTAACCAAGACCACCTATCCTAACTTGGATTATGCTTAGGGGCTAAGCAACTTGCATAACCAAAGCAATTATATTTTTATTACAACATCCCCTTAAGCATAACCCTTACAAAAGCATGATTAGGTTAATATCGGCTTAACATCTAAACTATGCACACACACCCTAACATCTACTACAACAATACATCATAAAATAAGTATAAATCAAACCATACATCGCTCTAACATAAAGCTAGAAGTGGTGACTTAATCTAATGTGTGTGCATTAAGGCTTCTGTGGTATGTCCTAACTAGGCTCTAGAGTTGTAATTTTCTAAGTGTGAGGGATTTAATTTATAAAGGGTTGGTTTCTCTCTAAGTGATTTAATTGATTTGAAGATTTTACTTAGTATTTTCTATTGTTTCATATGGCCTACACTTAAAAACTAAGTGTTATAAAGAGAAGAAAGAGAGGGAACCTCTCTTTCATCTCTACCTTAAGTCACTTCTAAAGTAAGTTAATTAATCAATTCCTTTTAGTGAATGGCTTTATGTTTTAATCAATCTAAGTTTACTTTCACTTTAAATGACCTTATTCAATAAGAAAAGCATCTTAAGATTAATTAGAATGAATTACTATCACATAACACATATTTACTCATTTCTTTCCATCATGTATATCATGCATATGATTAAATCCTAACCATAGCTATGCATACAATATATGTCTTAGCATACTTAAGTGATGAATGCAAACAAGTGTATTTGAAATTTAAATATTTCATTTGATTGAATTATGAATGCATGTCTTTTTTATAGAAAAAGGGATTTTCATCCATTAGCTAAGTACACATTCACATGTATAAAAATTTTAAGTAAGTTCGTCTCCATTATTCTACACTAGGGCATAAGGTACAAGACCTACTTAGGGCTACTTAAAGCTTCACAGCCACGAGATGTCCAGACTAATATACCACTTTTCTTATATCTATATGGGTGTATAAGCAACTATAAGAATAGGAAAACCCAGACAAAATATGTATTTGATTTATGCTTCTTGTTCATTGGTTATATCATTTCATATACATATATATATATATATATATATATATATATATATATATGTATATATATGTTTTAAGGTACTTAGGGCATAAGATACAAGACCTACTTGGGGCTACTTAAAACCTCGTAGCCCAGAAATGTTCAGATTAATATACCACTTTTTTTATATACATATGAATGTACAAAAAGAATCACAAGAATGAGAAGTCATGCAAGAAGTCATATTTGATTTGATTATATGATTAACATATGTGATATGAAATTCTTCCTGAGTCTTAGCATGGAGATGCATAGAAATAGATTTGGAAAAATATTGTGTCTTTTCAAATGAACTATACATTTCTAAATCCCATGCAAATCCATATAAAGTAAGGAAAGAGAGCTTCATATTGCATATCTTATATTATTGCAAACTATATAGATATTTGTAATTAACACTCCATATATTATAATTGATTTATGGGCTTTTGAAGATAACTTTTGATTTAATAATAATAATAGCCACACATATTTTAATTTAAATCAACACATGTAATTTGACATAAAAGAAACTATTTCATTTAGTTAATTTTAAAAGAAATGAATGCATGATTACACATGGCAAGCAACATTTAACATGATTGGAAAGAAATAAAGGAACATAAGCACATGATCTCATTCATTCTAATTAATTCCTAAGATAATTAGACTAAATAATGCTATTTAAAATAAACCAAAGTTCTTTAATGACATTTTTTATTTTTTGATTTGATTTAAAAAATGAAGGAGGTTTGCTAATCCTAATCCCATTCCCCATGTGTGAGTTAATTTGGTTTATTGAAGAATAATTAGGTTGATTTTATGTCTTTACTAGGTTAGGATATGAATTAAGTCAATTAATTAACCCTTGCCTACATCACCTTAAGTTAATTAACTAATTAATAATGAGCCAATATGATATGCAACCATATGAAAAGTAAATTAGCCATTCTCCTAAGAAATGAAAGGGCTAAAATGCAATTGGCTCATGATTAATAGTTAATTAGGCTTAAGGGATCTCACTTAATTACTTTTATTATTTTCTCACATATGTGAGCTAACCATAATTTCATTATCTCTCACTTTGCGTTATTGAACACCCAAAGAGCTACCCAAGATTAATTAAAGGTTTCTTAGGTGTGAGATAAATTTTAGATTGAGTTAATCAAGCTTATTAATTAAGTCATTGAATTCTTTTATTATATTTTGATTAGAATGATAAAATTAACTTAGGGAAAGGGATTAAGGACAAGGCCTCAATCCTAACCTCTAAGTCATTTCAAACACTCAATTAGGCTCTAATTTTTTTTCTTGGAGATTAATTAATTAAGCAATTAATTACCTCATTGATCATTAACTAATTGAATTCCAAAAAGTGAAGAAAACTTAGAAAATGAATTAGAAAAGTATCCCAACCGCATTCCCTAATCTCCCTTGCTGTTCAATAGAGGTAATTAGGCTTAAATAATTAATTAAACCACTATTTATTCACTAATTATCACTAATTAAATTAAAAAAAGTAATTAAGGCTTAATCAATTGATTTCCTTAATTAAGCAACCAATAAAATCCTAAAAAAATAGAGGAGGTAGTGGTCATCCCCCCAAACATCCATAGAAAGTTAGAGATCATTTGAGTGATTAATTAAGCAATGATTAAGCTAATTATATTTTTAATTAAACTTTAATTAAGCCAAAATTAATGTTCAAAATCAATTAATAAGAATTTTCTAGATTATACTTTGAAATATCTTTAAAATGAGCCTAAGTTTGTATTTTTTGGATTTTTTTGGAATTAGTTATGATTTTTAGAAGTTTCAAGCTTAAAATGGATTAATTATGCCTAATTAAAACCTTAATCACATCATCCCATGTGGCAGCTGATGCGACGCATTGACATGGCACACTTTCCATGTGGTCCAATAGAAGTGGCTATCTAAGTTGTCACATTTGAAGGCTGACTCCATTGCTGTGAACACACTAACTCCATGGGCCATCCGATCTAAGATCGGATGACTAGATTCGATCCACGATTTTGAAGGATTAATCAGAGGATCTAACATGATTTAATCGTGGCTGTCCATTTTGATCATGGGAAACAGACAACCCATGATCTTTCTCCTTCATGAGCAATGAAAGACTGATGACGTCTATCATTCCTTATTCGATCCGAGCTCACCTGAGCTCAGATTAGGATCAAATCGATCCCACACCTTAAAAAAAAGGAGAGGAACACATCTAATGGTCAAAAATGCATGACATTCAAATTTTCTTCACAAAAGACCAACCTATTTTTCATACAAGGCTTGGTTTTACAAAATTATCTCACGGGAGCTAATGTCTGGTGGTGGATCGACGGAGGTAGTTTCGCCTAGTGGAGGTGAGGCCCTGTTGAGAAGCTTTGAGATTGATTTGGGGTAGAGTGCTTGATCAACCAATCCACGCATGCAAAGGCTTTGACTCTGATCGAACTCCTATCTCTAGTGCTCAGGAAGGCTTATAGATAATTCAGTTGGCTTCGACGGAGTAGGAGGATGGTGTGGGTGTAAGGAATTTGTGTTTGATAAAGTAGGGGAGGAGTATTGCTCGAAGAAGTGGTGTCCTATTTTGGATTAGCTCGAAAAAGAGGAATGCCGATCGTGGAGGACTTGGGAACACTTGGAATTGTTCTGAGGGATTTCAAAATGCCTTAGGAAACTTAGATAGTGCAAATTGTAAAGAATCCCACTCAAATTGAGGGGGTATACCCCTCAATTGCCTTGGATGGATGGACGAGATTGGCTCTAAAAATCTGTTGATTGGCCACCATCAGAGCGCTGGAGGGGTCACTATCGGCTCCATGTGGCTCGCCTAGTTGGAGGAAGTGCTGACAAGAGTCTCAAGGCTTGATATGGGGAGATTGTATGTTGTTGGTTCTTTGCCTTTGCCCATAGGGTTCAGCCATGAGTGGAAATGGCTTGGTTTGAGACTTTTGGTACATCGTAAGCACTAGGGGTGTAGAGTGGGCTAAGGTGTCTTAAGAATGCCTCATTTGGCACTTTGATGACTGCCATGGAGATGGCGAAATGGACTTTGCCACTTAAGGAAATAATCCAATGCAAAGAGGGGTGTCCATTGGTTAATGCCCTTGGAATGGGACCACATAGACTTGGGCTGGTTTGGAGATGACTTATGGTTCATTTGGGTCGGGTTAGGTTAGCCACCAAGGTTCCATATGGTGGTTTTGGGTGATTTGGCTTCATATGGTCAAAATAGGCTCATTTTGGTTAGGTTGGGTTGGGTTGACCAATTGGTCAAATTGGGTCAAACCAAGACTTGGGTTAGGTTCATATGATAATGTGGGATGTTTTGGTTCATGTGGTTTTGATTAATTTGGATTGGATTTGAATTTGACTCATTTGGATTCAAAAGGGTCAAATGGGCCAAGTTGACCAATTTGACTAATTTGACCAAATTGGGTTGGGTTAGGAGTTGAGTCAAGTTCATTTGTTTAATTGAAAATTATTGTAGGCTTTGGTTTGGTTTAATTTGAATTTAATTTAGATTTTTGCTAATATATCCCTTTAGGTCAATTTGGGCTAGGTTGGGTCAAGTTGACCAATTGGTCAAATTAGGCTCAATTACGGTTTGGTTAAGTTCAATAATAAATTTCAGATGATCTTGAACCATTGATTGTAATCAGTTTGGATAAAATCATGATTTGACCCATTTTGGTTTTATAGGCCACTTTTGGCCAACTTAGGTCAAATGACCAATTAGGCTTGGTTTGGCTCAAGTGAGGGTTTGGTCATGTTCAATCATTGATTATGACTTGGTTTGAATCAATAGTTTTTATTAATCTGACATATGATGGATTTTAGCTAGTTTGGGTTTTATTTGGGCTAAATATTGACTTGGTCAAAGGATAGGTTTGACTTGGTTTGACCCAATTCAAGGTGGTTGGTCAAATTGGTCAAATTGGGCTCAATTACGGTTTGGTTAAGTTCAATAATAAATTTCAGATGATCTTGAACCATTGATTGTAATCAGTTTGGATAAAATCATGATTTGACCCATTTTGGTTTTATAGGCCAATTTTGGCCAACTTAGGTCAAATGACCAATTAGGCTTGGTTTGGCTCAAGTGAGGGTTTGGTCATGTTCAATCATTGATTATGACTTGGTTTGAATCAATAGTTTTTATTAATCTGACATATGATGGATTTTAGCTAGTTTGGGTTTTATTTGGGCTAAATATTGACTTGGTCAAAGGATAGGTTTGACTTGGTTTGACCCAATTCAAGGTGGTTGGTCACCCTAGGAGGATTGTTGGTTATGTTGTGAGGTTTGGATTGGTTTAGTTCAATCTAATTTGGGTTGGATTGGAATTTGGCTCAAGAAGGTCTTTTAGGTCACTTTATGTCAAGTGGATCTAAATGGGTCAATTGGCCTAATCATGGCTTGATTCAAGTTTAGTTGAACTGACATATGAGCCTCAGATTGAAATATAAATTCAATTGCAATTGGTTTGGAGCTAAATGGGTTTTGGTTCATATGATAATTTTAAGTCAAAAGGGTTATGTTGACTCAGGTTTGGTTTGACAATTGTTATAAATGTTTATATTTGGGCCAATGATTACAGGAATGATTAAATCATGAAGAAATCCATGAGTTTTGAATTGATTTGGGTATCATTTAGCCAAGTTCAAGAATTTGGCTAAAAGGGCTTAAAATTGGGAGTTTGATTTGATTTGGGTTTGGTTTTGGTCATTTGGATTTATATTTCATTTATATTTGTGAATATAAATGAAGATATAAAATGGTTCATGAGAAAATAACTTGAGTTTGGAGTGATTTAGAAGCAAATTTGATTATGCCTATAGAGGTAGGCCCATAAGGCTTAAGAAGGGATTTTGGGATTCTAATTTGGTTTGATTTATTTTGATTTGATTTGAAGGAGTTTTTGACTAAGCATATGGAGGTGGTTCATATGGCTTAGGAAGAGATTTTGGAATTTAAACTTAATCATGCGTTTCAATCATTTGGAGTTGACTTGAAATTTGGAATCTTGGATTGGGATTTGATTTGAGATTGAATTTATAATTGAGAAAATCAATTGAATTGGGATTGATTTGAATTTGGTTAAGGTTAAGTCCATAAGATAAAATCAATAGGATTAGGAAGGGATTTGGAATTTTAAATTTAATCTTGGGTTTCAATCATTTGATAGTTGGATTTGATATTGGAATTTGAATTTGAATTTGAGGTTTGGTTTAAAAGAAGGAAACAAGAATTTGGATTAGGCTATAGGGTAGGCAAGTCCTCCTAAATCCATAAGGCACAATGTATTCCTATGGCTAACTCTTCTGAGTCTCTAGGGTTAGGTTAAGTGTTCACCTAATCACTAGAAGTGTCTTAAGACTAAGAAACTCTTAGTATCTATAAGAGTTTTAGATATATGATGAGGAAGTTGAGAGCTCACTCCAAAAATGAGGTCAACAAAGGATGCCCAATTAGTGTGGTGTGACTAACAAGGCACACTGCATGTACTGATGTTGACCGAGATGATCAACAACATCCTAAAGATCATAAACACTAACAGAAATGATTTATTTCTAAACCGAGATGTAGAAGGAATCAATATCTTAGTGCAATGCAATTTAACTTATGCCACATAAGGGAGGAAGAAAGGATCCACTGAGGGATCAAATGAGTGAACCTTCTACTAGGGAAATAGGCTCAGTTTATCCACTAGGGATATGAGATTTGGATTTGGATGCAAGATATGATTTGGGTAGAGTGTCTGCTAGGGATTAGAATGTATAACCCACCGGGGATAGATGTATGAACCTTCCACTATGGAAGAAAGTTTAGGTTATCCACTAGGGATAAGGATTTGATGAGATTTCTTTTCAGGGTGCACTCTCTATGGAATGAAAGTTTGAATTGATTTTAATTGAGTCCACTAGGGAGGTTGAGATTATTGATGTCTCATTGGGGAAAAGTTGGTTGATTGTTTGTTTTAAGTTTAAATTTTTAGATAGACCCTATCGATTTGAGATGGACCGTACTGAAAAGGGGCTATGTTGATCTTGGCCTATCTCAAATTTACCAATCTAAAGGGGTAGTCCACCAGCCATATGGTAGAACTATTTGACCTAAGGGATTGCCTTTTTGATGCACAATGGCTATGCTAAGGAGAAAGCGTAGCAGACTTACATCTCCAAAAGTAAGGGGCAACTGCTAGGGTGATCTGTTGGATGCAACAAATCGAACCCGACCTAGGGCGACTACTGAATGAATGTCACTGGGGGACATATATTAGCTCAGAAGTAGTCAGGATAATATCATTTGATAGAATTGCATTTGTTTTGATTTGATGAATCCAGTTGGTGTGCAATGGATCCACTAAAAAGGGGCTAATATCAGCCTAGACCTATCTTAGATTTTCAAATCCAAAGGAATAGTCTACCGGCCGCGGGATAGAGCTAACTAACCTAAGGGGTGCCTTTCAATATGCAATGGTAAAGTTAAGAAGAAAGTGCTGCGACTCACATCTTCCTACATAATGAATCACTGGGGCGATTGGTTGCTTAAATAATAATCGAACCCGACCTAAAGCTGCCCGTCGGTGTGCAACGGTCTTGCTGAAAAGAATGTGTAATAGACTTACATCTTTCAAAATAAAGATGATCACCAGGGTGACTCATTAGTGGCACAATAAGTTGAACCCGACCTAAGGTCGACTACTGAAAGAATGCCAACCCGAAGAATTATCTCAACTCAAGGTAGTCAGACAATTCTTATAGGGAGTTTTGCTTACACTGTCTTAAAGATAGGATGCCTACTTGGGAAAGGGGCCATTGGGGGCTTGAGTTCCTAATCCATAAGCGAAGAAATATTCTATTTATTTTATTTTTTATTGTAGACCTATTGGTTTGCGGGAGAAGAGAGCTCTGCCTAATCTTATCTCAAACTTACTGGACCAAGGGAAAATCTGTGTATTTGCTGAATAAATTCTCCAACTATAGGGTGGATACTAGGAATTGGGAACTGTCCAATCCAAGAGTAACCTGGGTAGTTTCTAAAATGGGGTTGCTAAGGATGTGATCCAAATAGAGTGCCCATAGCGAAGGTGCCACTGAGGGAGTATCCAAAATCCTATAAAAGAAAACCTGTACATATTCAGTGGCCAATTCAAGGAGAAAGCATGGTGACTCACATTTATCAAGAGTGGTGTACCCGGGTGGGTCATTTGTCGACATAGCGATTAAACCAACCTAAGGTGCCCATTAGTTTGTGACAATCTAAAGAAGGGCGTGTACATCTCCCTAAAGTGATTACTAGGATAGTCTATCTGGGTCAGGGGCTATCGACCCGATGACTACTAAGGAATCATGTGCAAGGACCAAACCCAAGCTTGTAGTTAAGAGGAAAGAGCCACGAGGGACTTACCCTAAACCTCAAATATACTCGAGATCGGTGCATGATAGCTAGTCAAGAAGAAAGCGTGTGAGCTTACATCCTCTTAAATGTCAACATGGGGTCTTATGCTATAAGGCTCAGAATAATAGAGCTCATGGTTTTGATGGTCAAGTAAGAGGACTCACATTTGATAGTGATTGGGTGAAACACTACAAAGGTATATCTTCGACTTAGAATAGCTAATGAGTGAGTTCCACGAGGGCTTGCTCCCACATAAAAATAGCTTGAGACAAAATATATGTATTTGCTTGTGTTGCGAAAGAAGGAATAAAATGTCTCTTGGGTTCTCTTACACCTAACTTAGTTATGCTAGTTAAAATAAGAAGCCTCTTAGGTTCTCACATAAATTTTGTGTTTATATTTGTGTTGTGGAGGGATAGGATGTCATTCAAGTTATCTTACACCTATATGGCATTCAAAAAGATATTTAACTAAGAGATGAAATTTGATATGAAAAGGAATTTTATTGATGATTATTTTCAAACAAGATTTATGGATGATACCTCTTTAGGTAGAGCCCATTGATTGGAAGCATAGGGCGCTCTCCCTTACAGTTTATGAGCTTATAAGATCCTCCTTGGTAGGCCTTCTCTATGGCAAAGGCCTTTAGTGGGTTCAAACTTACCTCATCTTTGGAGTAAATTTTAGACTAAAATAAGCTCTACTTGAAATCTGACCAACTTATTGTGGGCTTAATTATTTTGGCTTTGTAAACAGTTCTAGCATGCCCAAGGCATCTCTCCTATAAACCTTGAGCTCTTCCAAGACTTGACATTCTTCTCTGTGGTAATCTTGCTATGATATCCCAAGTGATGGGAGGACTTCTAATGGTTAACAACCCATATACTAAGAAGAATGGGGTAGGTGAGTTGGAGTCTTGTATGTGGTAGGCCCACAAAATTTAACAGCCTCATGTGCTTGTTGTGAGTGTCTTCTTGATTTAATGAGTTTTTTATTGAATGCTTCATTTGCCTGAGATAGTTGATGGTAGAATATCTCCATCTATGTTGTGTCTGGAAAATCTTGATCTTAGTGCTCTTAAATTTTTATTATCGATATAATTCATTTAAAAAATATATATATACAATAGATTCTAAAAAATTGGAGCACAGTGACCTCTCTAAATTATTGTTTGCCCATTTAGAAAAGTAGTGATTGGCGACTAAATGACGGTGACCCTTGGAAGGAGGAGTGATTATATGTTAATTGCCAACACTCAAATGACCATGAAGCCAATGTAAGATGTAGAATATTGGGTGGTTGATGTACACATGCACGACATTGGTATCTCTAGCTACATCCATGCGATTCTATAATGTGGCAGTATCCTAGTCTCTCTTGATCTTGGCTTTCATCTTGAGACGGTGATGAGCTTTGCATAAACCTAAATGTACCTCAATCACGATCTTATGGGCTTCATGTTTGGCTAAACAATGTAATCACATATGATCGAAGGATCGCTGGTATAGGGTGCCATCCACGAGAGCATAGAAGCATCTTAGATACCACCTTGGAAATGATGAGTTGAGTTAGACTTTTGGGGGTGGCATTTCTAAGATAGCCTTGATCTTCTATCGATCTCTATTCTCGATGTGGACAACAAACCTAAGGAATTTTCCAAGCTACTCAAATGCACACTTTTAAGGTTATATTATCTTAACCATTTGAAAACTACTCTCAAGTCAAAGAGATGGTCTTCTTTTTTCTTTGACTACTAGATCATCTAGCATTCAACTTGATGATGAATGAGTTTATTGAAGATCCAAGTCATGGCATTTATATAGACATTTTTAAGGTCGAAAGACATGACCTTATAATAATAGATTCTAATCAATGTTCAAAAAGTATTGTTTCTTTTATCCTTGGGGGCCATCTTGATTTGGTTGTAGCTAGATGACCTATCCAAAAAGGAGAATACTGCATGAGATAAGGAAATATCCACCATTAACTCTGTATAGGAAGTGAAATTCATCTTAGGATATGCCTTTTATCCCTAAAATTGACTTATATTTGGCCATTCTTTCTTGATGGGCGGTAGATGATATTTCTTTTCACGATAAAGCCACATCAATCAATTTCTTGATTTTTTAGAAATGACATTTAATTTCTAATGCATCAGGAGCTTGCTTGATAGGGTTAGCATTAGATTTATTTCTAGTTTTGGACTATGTTAGAGATAAACCAGGCATTTCTTCATAACTCCATGCGAAGTAGTCCTTAAACTCACTAATAGCCTAACTAAGTCATTGGTTTTTTTTCTTCATTCAACAAAGCGATGTATGTATCGTGGATCTTCTTTTATTCTTAAGTTGATTTCTTTTAGTTCATCAATGGTTGATCATTTCTTCTTCAAACTCGCGGTGCATCCTTGACTTCAAGATCATTTGGGTCATCTAAAGTTTCTAAACTACTCATAGAGTTAGCATGATTTGAAAAGAACTATCAGACTCCAAATGATTAGTGATGACTAGGCAATGGTTGTCATCATCTAGTCTTATCAGAATCTAGTCTGTCTTGATTGAGAATTTTGGTTGTCCATATTCTTTCAAAGTAATCTGTTTGTGTATGTTAATCCCTTCTTTGCTAAGTTAATAACATTGAATACTAATCAAAAGGTAATTATATTAAATCTTTATAAGAATCATCCTCAAGTTCTACATCTTCTTGACTTGAGGATGATCTCCCAAAATCTCTTTGGCACATCAGGATGACTTGGGGGCCTCCTTAACTACAAACCTTCAACTCTGGGAAGAAAGTGAGGTTAGCTAAAGTTCCCAATTCTGCATACTACATAATGATTGATACATTCATGATTTACTTGGATGCCTGGTCTTCATCATTGTGTGGCTTGAATGTAACCTCCAAAGGGATCCACTAAGAGGGGTTAGTCGGCGTGTTAACCACATGAGACTCATCCTGTAAACTAGACTCTGAGTCTATGTGGATAGCGGGTACTCTGTGAGGCTGGAATATAGCTCCTACTAGCCACCAACAAGAGGTCTTCCACCTCTGAATTGCCTCTAGATCTCTTTGCCTCTACGGTGGGGTGAGTCATCTACCCATGTGTTTGTATGGAGGAACAAGCTGAAATAATCTAATCTCACTCTTCTTCCTGTGTTTAATTCCACTTGTATTTTCATTTTCTTTTCCTTTTTCTTTTCTTTTCTTTTTCTTTTCTTCTTTTTCTTTTTTTTTCTTTTTATTTTGAACTTTCAAGTTCTCAAGAATAGACTTTTGATTTGGAGGAAAAGAAGGTTATCCTTATATATCTCGACCTCTCTAAGAATGGCTTAAGTCTCCTTTGACACAATACTGATTCCACCTCTTTGAATTTGATGCACTATGTAAAGAGATGGAACCATGTTTGTTATGTATCCAGGCCTGAACAAGCAGTGAAAGATGTCTATGATCATGTAGAACTTGGCTTTCTATCTTCCAATCATCTATCTCCAATGGCACTATGGAGCCTAAAGTCTCGCTTGCTCATTGAATCCTCTCAACATCATCGATCTCCTGAGTTGAGATGTCAATCCTCAAGTAGGCAAGGTCTTTAGACTCATAATGTTCACTGATGCACTGATCTAACACCAGAGTCAATCATGTCCCATGATGTAGAGACGGTTGTGCTATTATCTCAAAAAGTAGGTCTTCATTGGTGAATGTAACTCCATGGGCTTCTCTTGAAAACATGCCTCTCTCTAGCAATGGTAAATTGAGCTAAGCATATTTAGATCAAGAAGGGCTTTGATCAATGACTCCCTCATCTCTTTGGATAAGACAAGGGCATCATATATGCTTAGCCTAACAACTTTTGAGGTGAGCGGATATTGTAGTCAACTCAGTTTGGTCCTCCATAAGCATATCCAAGGTGGAGCATCTATGAGGGCTTCTTGATCACTGACTTATTTACCCTTATCCAGGTGCTACCCCATGAGGTAGAACTTTGCCACTAGAAGGTTGACTTGATGACTTCATGAGATGGTTTAGTGGAAAGTTCTACACTCTCATCAAGTTCACCTACTTCTCCTAGGATCATGAGAGATGACTCCAAATCAATCTTAATGATGATGATTTAGAATGGATAATCCATTTCTAAATCAGAAGAAGAGGAGTGATAAGAAGTAGAGTTATTATTAATTAGACTTAGAGAGTTATCTAAAGGAATAAACTCATGAAGATCATCAGAAGTGACACAAATGTTAGTGGAATCAGCTTTCTTTAATGATTTCTTAGATTTGGATGAAGGTATAAAATATAAATCATGTAAAGTAAGCAGAGTGAGGGATTTGGCACCATACAATTAGCTAAGAAGAGTGGAAGAACTGCTAAATAATGGAAGGAGTGCTAACCTATGGTGGTTGTGTATATCTAGGCAAGTGAGGTTATCACGTTGTTGGGCTTACCTCCCTCAAGTTATCCTTAGCAACTTACAAACCTTCCTTAGAGTTGGAGGTTTGAGCTGCTTTAGGCACATGTAAGGGTAACTTTTTGATCTTAGAAATAATTTTCTTGGAGGTTTAGATGGGAGATATCCCAACCTTCCTCTATCTTAAGATGATCACATGTATCCCAAGAATTACCTAATAACTAGAAAGTTGTTCTAGTAGGTATTTTGGACACTAACTTGAAAGCTATGTTCAAGCTCCTTAAAGGTAAAGCAATCTTAAGACATGTCTAGCATGTAGGGGAATAGTTTGGATCATGACTCTTGCCCCTCTACCTCTAGGCTCAGTAATTCAGCTTCTTTAAGAGATTCTTAAAGATCTTGACTACCTCCCTCTTGAATGAATAAGGTTTATTCAATTTTATCAAAAGTAGGTAAATGATAGCTACACTTGGTGGCGGGTAGAATACTACGTTGATGATCTTGATGAGGATATTGGGTGAGGGGTGGAATACTTTGTAAGGTGGGTATGATGGGCGGTGGTAGAGGAGGTGGAAGAGGCTGAGCTGAGGCCTCTCTGAACCAACCCGGCTATTTCCCTTATCAACTATTATGGCCCTAGCTTCTTCTCAAATGCCTTCGGTTTGGGCTTGGTGACTGGTCATGGAAAACTATCGGCTTCCTCTTGTAGACTAGCCACCTTATTGATTAGCTTCTCAAGGTTTTGATTGTAAACCCTTAAGCATGAAGCGATCGGCCATGGATATTTTAAGAGAATCTCAATGGCGTCTTGTTTAGACAAGCTGTGGTTCATATTTCATACTAGTTTCTCCACGAGAATGTAATCAATAAGGGACTCATTTGATTTTGCTTGGTCACAATGAGGTCACTATAGTAACCTTCTTTGAGCTCCAACAAACCTCTTGATGAAGAGGTGCTCCAACTCGAAATGTCCTTACCAAACCATTGGAGTTTTACAATCAAATGTGACTCTAGGCTATGACAAACAATCAAAAGAAGGCGTCACCTCCCATTGCAATAGCGATAAGTGTGTATGTGCTGTGGGGGTTCCCTCTGCCATCAAAGATTTTGAAGAGAGGCACAAAACCCTTAGCATATTGGACAACATCAAATTCCTTCGGGTTGTGTCTACCCTTTGGAACAGATGAGCCACGTCGGGCTTATGCCAACGCATCTCTCACCTGTTATTCCACAATATTTTTAATTTATTTCTCATGCATGAAGGTGCTATCCAACAACTTTCTCTATAAGCTACCATTATCTTCCTCGACAGGAATGCATCTAGGATGATCAGTGTGCCAACTCGCATTATGGGAGAAGTTTGGCTGATGAATTTCTGCAATAAATCCTTAATCTTCTTCCCATCTTGTTATGATCATCTCTAAGCTTAGGAGGTGTTGTTGAATGGATGGTCATCCTCTTTAACTACAATACATTTCTAACTATGCTGATCTCTGTGGAGGGAGCCCTTAGTATCAACCATGTAGACCTCGATCGAATCCCCAAGAAGGTCATCCTCATCATCATCAAAGGATACCATCTCATCTTTTGAATCTGTGCGATCATTACCTAAGAGTTCCCTCTTTCAGCAAAGTACTGTGCTAAAATGTCATCTAAAGCGTCTAAACACACCTGTAGAGAGGGACTGTGCTCATGAAGATACATCTAACACTTACGTGCTTTCTCAGGAGGGTCATGCTCTCTTTGGAAGAGATATGCTCATGACTTGCTCATCGGTGGAGTGGTGTCCCACAGGAGATCCACTTGAGGCTGAAACTATCCCCTTCCCCTCTTGCTATCGATGCTCATGGTGGTGGTGGTGGTGCGACCATGACGTTGTGGGGTTGCCACTCTTGCCTAACCATAGCTGAGGTAGAGGATCAAGTAGGGGAGCTCGATCTCACCTCAACAGGTGGGATGGAGGGAGATCCTTGGGCATACGGATCCAGGGAAGGTCTTTCCCGGATGGGGGCTTACGAGTGGTGATGTGCTGAGTGATGATGGATGACGAGGGGAGCGGTGTGAAGGCAACACCGACTGCCCCTCAATGGGAGATCTCTACCTACGGTGGGTAGCGTCAGTAAGAGCAATTTTATCTGAATGATCGGTCCTAATGGGGCGATCAAAAAAACCATCGGAGGCTGGCGCCACATGACATACCTCACCTTTCCACCACACAGATGCTTTGCCTCCATGGCTCTCTCTCATGGATCGACCCCACACTCTAGGGATCAATCATAAATCAAACAAGGTGCAGACTCACATGTCAGATGCTCTGGCATAAATGTCCCCAAGTTTGGCATAGATGGTGGAGGAGAAGCAACAATCCTCTAATCTTCTCTCCTTTGAGGCGGGGTGGAACTTGTTGTTTGTCATAAGTGGAGAGAGACCTCAGGGAGAACCTCTCCACATGGATGCACTCAAGCTCTTTGCTCGCTCATTCTCTGCTTAATCTTTTGATTTTTTATTGTGAGTGAACAAGTGGGAAGCGAGAATACACCTCAAAAGTGGAGGAGACTATCTCAGAGGCTAAGATAGGCTTCCCCTTCGGGGTGACCAATGAGAGTTAGTAGCTCTTGCTGGAGCAATGGTAGGGACAACTGGATGGGCAGTAACTATCAGAACAGGAACTATGGGCTTTCTTATGGAGGGTACTAATGAGAGGGCATGTGTCAGATGGCCCACCCGACCACCTCAGTGGTGAGTCACCCCTCACATAACATGTGCTCCCAAATCTCAAAGAAAACTGGGTGGGTGGAGTCAATCTCGAGGGGCGGCAATCCAAGGCCAAATCCATCCTAATTGGAAAGGTAAAGATGAACTTCTAGGCCATGTCTGTGTAAACTTCCTGTGATGCATTGTGTCTTGTACATGTGTTGAAATGTAACTTAAAATACTTTAATACTTATCCCAAGAGAGTAATAGATTTGAGTTTTGAACCACACTCAACAATTCAAATATGTTAAGTGGGATTTTTAAATTGAGGAGAGTCTTTGCCATTTGATTTTGATTTTAGAACCCATACTCAACCAATTTAGGTAGGTTGGGTGGGGTTCATAAATTTGAGGAGAGATTTTTGGAGATATTTATATTTTGTGTATCTTGTTTGAAAATATTGATGATTTGAAAGAATCTCTACTTAGCAAATTTAAGTATGCTAAGAAGAGGTTATGATTGTGTGTTTGAAAATTTTTGTGAGATATCTTTTGCTTGTCATGTGTGATTGTGTAATATGTTGGTTTGAAAATGGGGCTTCCTACTTAACAAATTTGGTATGTTAATTAGAGACGCATGTGTTTGATTTGTATTTGAAAATGAGACTTTCACTTTAATAAATTTGGTATGTTAAGTGAAAGTCAAATGTGATTGTGAGATAAATTTGCTTTTCTTTGAAAATGAGACTCAAACTTAACAAATTTGGTATGTTAAGTGAAGGCCAATGATTGATATATGTTTGAAAAATGACTCACTTAACAATTTGGTATGTTAAGTAGAAATCAAAAGTGATATGATTTGAGAATGGATTCTTAACAAATTTGGTATGTTAAGTGGGAATCAAATATGACATGATGATGTGATTCTTACTTAACAAATTTGGTATGTTAAGTAGAACCAAAATATATGCTTTGAAGATGAGACTCTCATTTAACAAATTGGGGTATAAGTGAAAGCCAAATGTATGTTTTGAAAAAGGCTCTCACTTAACAAATTTATGTTAAGTGAAAGCCAAATGTGTTTTGAAAATGAGACCCTCATTTAAAAAATTTGGTATGTTAAGTGAAGGTCAAATTCATGTTTTGAAAATGAGACCCTCACTTAACAACTTGGATATGTTAAGTAAAAGTCAAATGTATGTTTTGAAAATGAGACCCTCACTTAACAAATTGAATGTGTTAAGTGAAATTCAAATATATGTTTTGAAAATGAGACCCTCACATAACAACTTGGGTATGTTAAATGAAAGAGAACTTTGTGTTTTGAAAATGAGACCCACAATTAACAAATTTAATATGTTAAATGAAAGTCAAATTCATGTCTTAAAAATGAGACTCTCACTTATCAAATTTGATATGTTAAGTGAATGCCAAATGCATATTTTGAAGATGAGACTCCCACTAAACAACATGGGTATGTTAAATGAAAGCCAAATTTGTGTTTGATTTAAAAAGATATTCTCACTTAACAAATTTGGTGTTAGTGAATCAAATATGGCATGATTTTGTCTTGAAAAGAGGGAAACTTCAATTCTAACACATGTGAAATATTTTGAAGTTTCAATTTTATGCTATGATTTTATTTGAAAATAGATTCCTCATTCAATAATTTTAAGTATGTTGAATGGTATGGTCATTTTCAAGAATGTGCTTTGAAAGATGGAAACTCAATTAACATATGTGAAATATGTTAAGTAAGTTTCAATTTTATGCTATGATTTTATTTGAAAATAAAATCCTCATTCAATAATTTTGAGTATGTTGAATGAATATGGTTATTTTTAAAAATGTGCTTTTGAAAAGAACCTTCATGTAGCAATCATAGGGATTGTTAAATGTGGTTTGATTATGTGAGTTTTGAAAATGCATTTGGAAAGTGGAATTTTGCAAAAGAGTTTATTTTATTAAATATGATGAACCTTGCCTCACCAATGGTAAGTGGAGGTTCTAAATCTTTATTATCTCTCCATTGATAAATTTTTTTTTTTTTTTGGGGAGCCCAATAGGGGTTTCAAGACCAACATGGAGTGAGGTCCTAAAACCTAAAGGATGTTGGCTAACTTTTCTTAAGAATAAAATAAGCTAAGTGTAATGGAAGGAAAGATAGTCTCAGATGCACATAAAATGCAAGTCCACCATCGATGCTTGGAGACAACAATTGTCTACTAGAGATGGAGAGAGGAACCATCCCAGAGTCACCAAAAAATCTGGTGTTTATTTTTTTGGTATTTTTTAGTTTGGGGGGGGACACCATGTAGATTGTACTTATTGGGTGATATTGACATGAGTGCTATACTCGAAGATAGAAGTCACTACTGATGGACCAAATCACCTAATAAGAACTCCTAAGGCATGATAGGTCTTTGAATATACCAGAGATTTTTCCCCTACTTTACATGGATGAATAAACTTTCCTATGGGAGAAAGCCCTCATAGTTAATTACATCTTAAGGAAAGTGAATCCCTTAAGAATACTCTCGATTAAAGTAGGCGATTGTTGTCTCCAAAGAATTCAAAGATAGGACTAACAATAAATTGGTTGTGTTTTAGAAAATCAAGTGGGATGGATCAAAGAGAGTTATTATCAAAAGGAGATGAGTAGGGAGTGCTCATGATACTAGGAAACTAGTGAGCACTCCAATCTATCCTATGGTTGGGCTTTATATTTTGAAATTGAAGATATTTTATATGTTTGAGTTGATATTTTTATTAGAAAGCTAAGACTTATACTAACAAGAGATTGTTAGGATGCCTAAGAGGTGAGGATTTATACCTGTAGCCAAAGGAAAAATGGCAATCTCAGATCCTAAATCTAGGAGCTTTGGCGAAGGCCAAAGAATGACCTAAATCTAATGCGAAAGTAGGTATATGGTTTATCTCTCCTAGAGAGAGTAAACCACCTGACTGCTGAACTTATTACCACATGGAGTGGTATCCAGCTAACTCCTCATATGCTTGAAATCCATATAAGTGCCAAGGTACTTTTATAAGATGACCAGGTTGTTATTATTTATAAAAGAAATTAAGTCCTGAAATCCACTCCCTAGGAGACTAGAACATGAGTATGAATAATGACTTAATATAATGCAAATTTTATCAAATTTTATTTAATTTAGGACTCTTTATTTTGACACAGACTATAAGATTTAATATGCCTAAATGCATGAGAAGTCGATAATGGGCCAAATCGAAAGGGAAAGAGGTGTTCTTCTATCATAGGCTCTCAAAGGTTAAGCCCTTACTATCGGCAAAGATGGAAGCTCTCTTTAACAAGAGTGAAATAAGATGATTATGCATGATATTAAATATACAACATCCAGTTAAGGGGTTGCTAAATCTTTTATTATCTTGATTTAATTCCTAGGCTTTATATGAGGTTATGAGTTATTTTAGAGGTTTAGTTATGAGTTGTTAGTTTGGGTAGCAAAATTAAATTTTATCCTAGAAGCCTAATTGCATCCAGGCCATACAATAATCACCAATCATAAAGAAATTATGAAAAGATGATCTTTTTCTAATGCAAAAGCTAAACAAAATATCAAACAATTTTATAAAGCTATCAAAAATAAAGAGGTCGTTGGTCTCTGTACAACCCGAAAAGAAATGTTGGTAGCCGAGCTCTACCCTTATACAACCCAGATCTTAAGAGAATAATTATAATTACAAATGATGAATGTTATGGGGGTCTTCATTCTTCATTTCTTCATTTCTTCATCTTCCATTTTTTCATTTTTTTATTTCTTCATTTGATTTGCTCCATTTGATTCTTCCTTTTGACTTGATTTGGATGTGCATGCTCCAAATGCATCACATAGTATATAAGACTTGGTCTTATAACCAATGCTCATCCTAATCCCCCATAACACTTATCTAATCCTAATGCAAAATTACATTAAAAGAAGGAAAGTAAATATAGTTACACCTGCAAAACAAATATTATCTAAAAACACCATACAACCAACCAATTATATATAGATACATTAAACAACTTGCATAGTAAAGCATTTATATTTTATTATAATATAAGCAACCCCTAGAAAGCATGATTAGGCTAATATCACCTAACATCCCATACATATACACCTAACATAAAGCTAGAAGTGGTGACTTAATCTAATGTGTAATTAAGCTTGTGTGGTATGTCCTAATTAGGCTTTAGATTATAATTTGCTAAGTGTGAGGGTTAATTTATAAAGGGTTGATTTCTCTTTAAGTGATTTAATTGATTTGAAGATTTTACTTAGTGTTTTCTTTTTATTTCATATACTTAACAACTAAGTGTTATAAAGAAGAAAGAGAGGGAACCTCTCTTTCATCCCTATAAGTCACTTCTAAAGCAAGTTAATTAATCAATTTCCTTTAGTGAATGGCTTATTGTATTTAATCAATCCTAAGTTTAGGTTCACTCTAAATGACCTTATTCAATAAGAAAGATCTTAAGATTAATTAGAATGAATTACTATCATATAAAACATATTTATTCATTTCTTTTTCCATGTATATCATGCATATGATTAAATCCTAAGCATAATACATACATGTATGTCTTAGCATACTTAAGTGATGAATGCAAACAAGTGTATTTGGAATTTAAATATTTCATTTGATTGAATTATGAATGCATGTCTTTTTTTAATAGAAAAAGGGATTTTCATCCATTAGCTAAGTACACATTCACATGTATAAAAGTTTTAAGTGAGTATATCTCCATTATTCTACACCAGGGGCGTAAGGTACAAGACCTACTTGGGGCTACTTAAAGCAACTGGGATGTCGGTAATATACCACTTTTCTTATATACATATATGTATAAGCAACTATAAGAATAGAAAACCCATGCAAAAGTTGTATTTGATTTATTTGATTTATGCTTCTTATTCATTGGTTATATCATATACATATGTATAAGAGTTTTAAGTGAGTACATGTCATTGTTCATGCTAAGGTACAAGACCTACTTGGGGCTACTTAAAGCCTGACCAGAGATGTCCATAATATACCACTTTTCTTATATACATATGAATGTACAAAAGAACCACAAGAATGAGAAGTCATGCAAGAAGTCATATTTGATTTGATTATATGATTTACATATGTGATATGAAATTCTTCCTAGTCTTAGATGGAGATGCATAGGGGTAGATTTAGACAAATGTTGTGTTCTTTTCAAATGAACTATACATTTGTAAATCCCATGCAAATCCATATAAGGTAAGAAAGAAGCTTCATATTACATATCTTATATTATCATACATGCAAACTTATAGATATTTGTAATTAACATCACTCCATATATTATAATTGATTTATGGGCTTTTGAAGATAACTTTTGATTTAATAGTAATAATATATTTTAATTTAAATCAACACATACAATTTGACATAAAAGAAACTATTTCATTTAGTTAATTTTAAAATAAATGAATGCATGATTACACATGGTAAGCAACATTTAACATGATTGGAAAGAAATAAAGGAACATAAGCAAATGATCTCATTCATTCCAATTAATTCCTAAGGACAATCAGACTAAATAAGGCTATTTAAAATAAACCAAAGTTCTTTAATGATATTTTTAATTTTGAGTTTGATTTGATTTAGGAAATGAAAGAGGTTTGCTAATCTAATCCCATTCCCATGTGTGAGTTAATTTGGTTTAATGAAGAATAATTAGGTTGATTTTATGTCTTTTTACTAGGTTGGGGTATGAATTAATTAATTAACCCTACATCACCTTAAGTTAATTAACTAATTAATGAGCCAATATGATATGCAACCATATGAAAAGTAAATTAGCAATGCTCTAAAAAATAAAAGGGCCTAATGCAATTGGCTCATGATTAATAGTTAATTAGGCTTAAGGGATCACTTAACTACTTTTATGGTTTCTCACACATGTGAGCTAACCATAATTTCATTATCTCTCACTTTGGGTTATTGAACACCCAAGAGCTACCCAAGGATTAAATGTTGCTTAGGTGTGAAGTAAATTTTAGATTGAGTTAATCAAGCTTATTAATTGATTGATTGAATTCTTTGATTATATTTTGATTATAATGATTAAATTAATTTAGAGAAAGGGATCAAAGACAAGGCCTCAATCTGAACCCGCAAGTCATTTCAAACACTCAATTAGGCTCTAATTTTTATCTTAGAGATTAATTAATTAAGCAATTAATTACCTCATTAATCATTAACTAATTGAATTCCAAAAAGTGAAGAAAACTTAAAAAATAAATTAGGAAAAGTATCCCAACCACATCCCCTAAGCTCCCTTACTGTTTAATAGAGGTAATTTGACTTAAATAATTAATTAAACTACTATTCATTCTAATTATCACTAATTAAATTAATAAAGTTATTAAGGTTTAATCAATTGATTTCTTGAATTAAGCAACTAATAAAATCCCAAAAAAAAATGGGCGAGGTCATCCCCTACATCCACAAAAGATAATTGGGTGATTAAATAAGGAATAATTAAGAAAATTAGATTTCTAATTAAACTTTAATTAAGCCAAAATCACTGCTTAAAATCAATTAATATTAAATTTTCTAAATTCTACTATAAAATATCTTTAAAACAAGCCTAAGTTTGTATTTCTTAAATTTTTTAAAGATTAGTTATGATTTTTAGAAGTTTCAGTCTTAAAAATAGATTAATTAAGCCTAATTAAAGCCTTAATCATGGCCGGGCCATGGCGGCGACACGCTTTCCATGTGGCACGCTGGGGTGCTATTTAAGTTGTCACATCGAAGAATGGCGATGGCTTAACTCTGTGGGTCGTTCGATTTAAGATCAAATGGCCACAATTCGATCCACAGTTTCGAAGGATTAATCAGAGGATCTAATGTGATTTAATCACAGTCATCCATTTTGATCACACGAAATGAACAGTTCGTGATCTTTCTCCTTTGTGAGCAATGAAAGATGAATGTTGTCCATCTATCCCCATTCGATCTGAGCTCACCTGAGCTCTGACTGGGATCAAATTGATCCCACACCTTGAAAAGAAGGAGAGGAACATATTTAACTAAAAACACATGACATTCAAAATTTCTTCACAAAAAACCAACCTATTTTTCATATAAGGCTCAATTTTGCAAAATTACCTCACCAGAGTTGATGTCCGGTGGTGGATCGATGGAGGTAGCTTACAAGTGGAGGCGACGCCCTGTTGAGAAGCTTTGAGCTTGATTTGGGGGTAGAGTGCTTAGTCGACCAATCCACATACATGCAAAGGCTTTGGCTCATCAAACTCCTCTATGCTTGGGAAGGCTTGGAGATGATTAGTTGGCTTGCGAGGGAGGATGGTGTGGGTGCAAGGAATTTGTGTTTGATCAAGTAGGGGAGGAGTATTGCTCGGAGAAGTGGTGTCCTATTTTTGGCTTTGCTTGGGAAAGAGGAATGCCGATCGAGGAGGACTTGGGAACTTGGAATTGCCTGAGGGATTTTGAAATTCCTTAGGAAACTCAGATAGTGCAAATTGTAAAGAATCCCACTCAAATTGAGGGAGTATACCCCTCAATTGCCTTGGATGGATGGACAGGATTGGCTCCCAAAAATCCATTGATTGGCCATCGTCAGAGCACTAGAGGGGTCATCGTCAGCTCCATGTGGCTCACTCTGGTTGGAGGAAGTGCTGGCAGGAGTCTCAAGGCTTCATATGGGGATATTATGTATTGTTGGTTCTTTGCCCATAGGGTTCATTCTTCAGAGGCAATGACTTAGTTTGAGTCTTTTGGTCCACGACAAGAGCTAGGGGTGTAGAGTGGGCTAAGGGGTCTTAGGAATGCCTCATTTGGCACTTTGATGGCTGCCATGGAGATGGCAATGTGGAGTTTGCAACTTAAGGCAAGAATCCAATGTAAATAGGGGTGTCCATTGGTAAATCCCCTTAGAATAGGTCCCACATGGACTTGGGCTAGTTTGGAGCTGACCTAGGGTTCATTTAGGATGGGCTAGGTCAACCACCAAGGTTCCACAAGATAGTTTTGAGTGATTTGGCTTCATATGGTTAAAATAGGCTCATTTGGTTGACAAATTTGTCAAATTGGTTCAAACTAAGACTTAGGTTAGGTTCATGTGATAATTTGGGATATTTTGGTTCTAGTGATTTTGATTAATTTAGCTTAGATTTGGTTAAGAGTTTAGTTCAATTGGTTAATTGAAAATGATTGTAGGCTTTGGTTTGGTTTAATTTAGATTTAATTTGGATTTTTGCCAATTTGACCCTTTAGGTCAATTTGGGCTAGGTTGGGTCAAGTTGACCAATTGGTCAAATTGGCCTCAATTATGGCTTTGTTTAAGTTGAATAATAAATTTAGGATGAACATGAGCCATTGGTTGCAATCAATTTGGATTAAATCATGATTCAACCTATTTTGGCTTTTTAGGCCAATTTGGGTCAACTTAGGTCAAATGGTCAATTAGGCTTGATTTAGCTAAAGTGAGGTTTGGTCATGTTCAATCAATGAATATGAGTTGGTTTGAATCAATATTTTCAATCAATCTAGCATATGATGGATTTTGGCTTGTTTGGGTTTCATTTGGGCTAAATGTTGACTTGGTCAAATGCTAGGTTTGACTTGGTCAAATGCTAGGTTTGACTTGGTTTGACCCAATTCAAGGTGGTTGGTCACCATAGGGTGATTGATGGTTATGTTGTGAGGTTTGGATGGGCTTAGTTCAATCCTATTTGGGCTGAATTGGAACTTGGCACAAGAAGATCTTTTAGGTCACTTTAGGTCAAGTGGACATAAATGGGTCAATTGGCTTGATCATGGCTTGATTCAAGTTTAGTTGAACTCACATATGAGCCTAGGATTGAAATATAAATCAAATTGAAATTGGTTTGGAGCCAAATGTGTTTTGGTTCATATGACAATTTTAAGTCAAAAGGGTCAACATGGGCTTGACTTGAGTTGACTCGAGTTTGGTTTGACAATTGTGGTTTATGTTTATATTTGAGTCAATGATTGTAGGAATGATTTAATCATGAAAAATCCATGAGTTTTGAATTGACTTGGGTATCATTTAGCTAAGTTCAAGAATTTGGCTAAAAGGGATTAAAATTGGGAGTTTGATCTGATTTGGGTTTGGTTTTGGTCAGTTGGATTTATATTTTATTTATATTTGTGAATATAAATGAAGATATAAATAGTTCATGAGAAAGTCACTTGAGTATGGAGTGATTTGGAAGCAAATTTGATTAAGCTTATGGAGGTAGACCCATAAGGCTTAAGAAGTGATTTTGAGAATTGAATTTGGTTTGATTTATTTTGATTTGATTTGAAGGTGTTTTGACTAAGCATATGAAGGTGGTACATATAACTTAGGACGAGATTTTGGAATTTGAACTTAATCATGAGTTTCAATCATTTGGAGTTGATTTAGAATTTGGAATCTTGGAATGGGATTTGATTTGAGATTGAATATGATAATTAAGAAAATTAATTGAATTGTGATTGATTTGAATTTAGTTAAGGTTAAGTCCATAAGATAAAATCAAAGGGCTTAGGAAGGGATTTGAAATTTTAAATTTAATCATGGATTTCAATCATTTGATAGTTGGATTTTATTTTAGAATTTGAATTTGAATTTGAGGTTTGGTTTGAAAGAAGGAAGCAAGGATTGGGTTTAGGCTATAGGGTAGCAAGTCCTCTTAAATCCCTAAGGCACACCTATTCTTATGGCTAACTAAGTCTTTAGGGTTTGGTTAAGTGTTCACCTAATCACTAGAAGTTTCTTAAGACTAAGGAACTCTTATTTTTTATAAGAGTCCTAGATCTATGATGAGAAAGTTGAGAGCTCACTCCAAAAGTGATGTCAACAGTTCTAAAGTCTCAAATTCTTACTAACCAAAAAGAAAATTTTCAAGTCTACAAATTTCAACAAATCAAGTTGGAAACATGTCTTCCATCTATACATCAAATCTAGGGCTCGACTCAACATGGCCAAATATGGCCAAGTCATCGCATGTCTACTTACTCAACACATCACAAAGGTCATAGTAAGAGATCCCCCACCTCTTTAGCTTGACGATAAAATCCTCTATCGATTGCTCAAGTTGAAGAGTCAAGTGGGTGCAAAAGGCCAGAATTAACACACCCAAATATGGCCGAGTCCCTCATTGGTCCGCTTACTCAACATGCCACAAAGGCATGTAGGGATCCTCCTACTTCATTAGTTCAAAGATAAGAGCATCCAAAAACCCCCAAATCCTTCCAACTTGGTGAGTTCAAATGGCCCAGACTTCGAGATCATTCATATTGTCATTTTTTAAAATCCAACAAAAAGATCCTTACTTGAGAAGGCACTAAGTCGAGTTTGGTATCAATATCAAATTAGAAATTTCAACTCCAAAAGTTTGCTAAAATAGAAAGCAAAGATCGAAGGAAAGTCTTCTTCAGTAAGTCCAACCAAGCAGAAAGCAAAAGACTGAAGAAGTCATCCCAATATTCGTACAAAGCCAAAGGCTGAACTAAAGGAGTCAGGTCATCAATTTGTCTGTTATGCACAAAGTATAGGATTGATGACCCTTCACCATTTACCCAACACCTGAGGTCTAGATCACTGGCAGACATCCTTCTATAATCCCATGAAAGCAAAAAGATGTGCAAAAGGTAATTTCGTATCACCTGACAAGTCTTCAAGATAATCCAGGATTTTCCTCCGTCATGTCCATCAAGGCACGAAGTTAGGATAGAAGGAAATATAATATATGAATTTCCGAGATGGAGTCTTCAACAAGTCCATCAAAGCACAAAGCATAGGTCTGAGGATGTTCTCATCTCACCAACAAGTCATCAACTCCATTAAGTCCACTGAGGCACGAAGCCAGGATAGGAGGAAAAATACAAATTTTAATTTTGAGATTGAATCTTCAACAAGTCCGTCCAGCACCAAGCATAGGACCGAAGATGCTCTCATCTTGCCAATAAGTCATCAACTCTATTAAGTCCACCAAGGCATAAAGCTAGGGCAGGAGAAAAATATAAATTTCAAACTCTTAGGAGGAAGTCTTTAACAAGTCTGAAAGCACAGAGCATAAGAACAAAGATATTACCAATTCTCTCAACAGTTACTACGAAAGTAACCCAATTAGATAGGGGGCATTTTTATATATTTATCTAAGTTGACATCGTGCTTTAAGTCGAGATCATTATATAGATACATATTATGATTGAAAAAAAATATCATGAATATTTTGCAGTAAAGGAAATCAAACCTTAAAATATATTTTTGAACTAATTTGTAATCCCCCTATTAAATAGGAGCCTTTTTTATGATCAAGCTTATTCAACCCTTTCCTCTGAAATAGAAGGTCTTCTTGTATATATATTCAAGTAGACATCAAACTTTATGTTGAGATCCCTGAATATATCTATAACTGTTATGGTCAAAGTTGCAGGCTCTTGCAAGAATAAAAAAATCAACTACAAGCATGAATAGATAGCCCTAAATATTAAAAGTTTATCTCCAAGATTCATCACATTTCAAAGATTAAGTTAGAAGAACTCTCAATTTTGGAGGCTTCAATCAACTAAGTTAGAAAAGCATCAACCTCTACGTCTTCAAGTCTAAGATATGGATGGGTTCTAAAGGTCGAACTCAACAAGCCCATAAATGGTCGAGTTGTTGATGCTCACTCTCCTCTCTCAACCTCTACGTCTTCAAGTCTAAGATATGGTGAACTCTTTCATTTCTCTTCTTTTCTTCTCTCTCTTATTTTCTAGTGAGAGAAGCTCTGGGTATGCGGGGGGGTGACCAAGGGTCGCCCCCTCACTCAAGGAGGAGTGGGGGTGGTGGTGGTGCCTTGGAGGTAAGGGCCTAGCATGAAAGGAGGTGATGAGTTCGGCCGAAAGGAGTAGAAGCTCCAAGGGGAGACATGGCAACCTTGGACCAAAGGGAGAAGAGGCATATCGAAGAAGAAGGAGGCAGAGGCCTCCCTCCGTGAACTGGATGTGGCTCGCTACAATCGAAGATGCAAACATGGAACTGACACCAACAGCAATGTAGCCGTCTCAAGAAGGAGTGCAAGGTCACGAAGACCGTAGATGCTACAATGGAATGGAACAAGAATCCTGACAACACACGAGCGGGCTTCGTTTAATAACAATGTCCATGATGCTGGGACGATGAAAAGGAATCAATTCTAGCAACAAGGTCGCTATGGCTACAATGGCATGTCGGCACCCCAATTGGCACCACTGTGCAATGGAGATGGATGCCGCGGCGGTTCAATTCAAGACCATGGCGGCTCGTTTGGCGCTATGGGTGCCACAAGGTGACCGATGCTCATGGAGGTCATGCGGCGAGCAAAACTCTCACAGTGTGACGGACAACGGGTGAACCTAACACTAACCGCCGGGAGGCGTGTGATGAATTGAAGTGCACTCTAGATTGATTGCTGCTCGTGGGGATCTCCGACCAACCCGTGATCCATCGAGCGCTGCCGCGATAATGTCCAATGTCCATGAGTCATGGTGAGTCGACGGATTTGGGGTGTGTGTGGCCCTCGACCATTTCAATCCAATCTGAAATCTTGTGTGGATGTGCATTCTAAGCAGGATACTATGGCCGGCCTTCCACACCAACTGGAAGGGGCTGAAATAGGCCCCCATTGCACTGATTGCCCTGATTCTCAGTCATGCTTACAAGGTGTTTGTAGGTTTGCCGCAAAGCAATCTGGACTTGATAATGCTAGCCAAACTTGCAGATTTTATCTATGTGGGAGTATCACCTTCTACTTCCCACCTTGAGACAACGACAACACCAATTAGCAAGGATGCACCAAGTGGGATCTCCCACAAAGCTAGTGGCCAACCAAGAGATTTCACACAAATTCTGAATAGACAAGGGTCGTCCAAAGACATCGATTCACTAAACCAAGGGGCTGCCACCACATGCTATTAGGAGACAAGGTACGCCTACAAACAATGCTTGAAGCTTAAGTAGTCCCACTTGCCAAATTCAGATTCAAAGAAGTTCAAGATCGATGGTGTGGAGTGACCCTTGATGATCACTCTATGCAAAACAACATTAAGAGACTGGAGGCAACTCTTGTTGGAAGATTACTAGGCAAAAAATCCTTCTACTTCCTCAACATTGACCTCAGAAAATGGAGTCTGGGGATTTTGAGTTGGTTCTTGTTGGACCAGATTGCTTTTATGCATTTGCCGCTGACGCGTTCTTAGTAATGGACGTGGTTTATCGCCGACAATGTCATTCATGGATAGATGGACCCCACGCTTCCCCGATTCGCCGTCCGACCACACCTTTATGGATGCGACTCCGGCTACCACTCATTTAATCGATGAATAGCTTCATTCGGTGAACCATTGTAGATGGATAACCAAACAAGTGGGGGGCAAAGCACATATAGAATTTGTGTCAAAATTGACTATCAAAGCGACTTCCTCCTAGAATATGGATCAATGGCTACAACGGCCATTTTTTTCAAAAAAGTTGAATATGAAGGGATTACACAACTTTGCTTCCATTGCAGCAAAGTTGGACATAAAGTTGAAACGTGTCCAGAAAAGGCCAACATACATGCTCTCACTAAACCTTTCACCTCACAACTTCTCCACCAACCCCTTATCAAACCATATCACTTCCAAGGCACTTCAAGAGGTAAAAACGCAAGTATGCGTAGCGTTCAACAAAGAAACAAGCCATTCCCTCCATGGATCAAGTGCAACATAATGTCATTTCCTCTTCGGAACAAGTGCAACAACAGAGCATAGCTACATCAAACAACACCGACACAGAAACAGAAACCACCACACTTCTTATTAAACAACCCAACCATTTACAGGACTGCTGCAGAATTTCGGCCAACCCACCTGCTGCAAAATTCTGCATTTTCTTGGCACCACAATCCAAGGGAAAGGAAGTTATTAGTGATTCTACAACTCAAATTGAGTTGGATAAGTCATATGGACCATGGACATTGGTCACAAGGAGGAAGTCTAGGCCTCCTAAAGCAGAAAACCAGATCAAAGGGGAGCCTTCAAAAGTCAGAACAGCAGCTGAACAAAACAGAAATCTGCACAAGGGAGGAAGAGATAACAGCCACTCTAAAGACTCTAAAGACTCCACAAAGCAAGACAGCAGAAATCCATTGCAAACTCATTAAGACAAGGACAAGGGGGAACCATCCTCACCTCAAATACAAACAGTTTTTGCTGTAGCCAAGGAAACTGAAGATGCCACCACTTTCTTCAAACACAACAAAGCAAAAAATGGGCAAGGCCGTTCTCTAAAACACACCTTCAGAACTTGCCTAGTGATCAAAGATACCACGAAGCGAAAGAAGAGTGAATTCCACATCGACGGAGGGGGGGACACCTCCCGCAACATCCACCCATGACTTCCATCATAATATGGAATTGTGGGAGTCAGAAGAAGGCCACCAACTATCTCTCGGCAAATTCTTGGAGAGCACCATGCTCTTCATAGGCCTCATTGAAACCAAAGTGGAGGAAGTCACAAGAAGGGAAATTGATAAAATTGCAGGGTGCAATTGGGATTTTCTACACCAACCAGCAGTAAGAAAATCTGGTGGTATCCTTGCTCTATGGAGAAGTGACTTAATCACCTTCTCTCTATCACACAAGATGAACAGTATGGTGGGCAACATTCGCCACCTAACAAGTCCATATGGAGGGTGGCCCCGCTATGCTAAGGATTATCACACTGTCGGGTTATGGGACACCTTAACTCCCTTGAACAATTTGCAGGCCATCATTGGGGAAATTTCAATTGCATTTACGATGCTAGTGACAAAAAAAGGTGGAAAGCAATTTAAATTCTCTCCAGCGGCAAAGGAGATGATGGACTTCTTGACGCTTGGGGACCTTCATGAGCTAAACTTCAATGGTCCAAGATTCACATGGACCAACAATAAAGATAAGAGCCAGACTGCGCGCCTTGACCGCTTCTTCATCAATTCAATTGCCTCCAACCTCCTACCTCTTGCCCAAACCAAACACCTACCACGGATTGCATCGGATCATTGCCCTATCCTTCTCCAAATTGCCAATGAAGAGTGGAAATCACATATGGCGCATTTGAAGACACATGGTCGTTTACCCAATGGCATGGAAGCTTGTGTGGAAAAATTACATAGCAATTACAATGGCTCCAAAGCTGAAAACCTGGATAGAAAGTGCAGCAAGACATTGAAGAACCTATTCTATTGGAGCAAGAATAAGCTCAACGACTTAAGCAAACAAAGAGACACTCTCCAAGCTGAAATTATGCAACTACAGGTAACGGATTGCACTCCAATGGGTCAGAAAAGAAAAGCTAGAACTCCACCGCAAAGCTAATGAACAATTCAACTCTTGCCTCGTTGGTGGAAACAAAGAGCCAAAATCGTAGGAGGGGATGCCAATACCCACTTTTTTCATGCAATTGCTCTGAGGAGATCGTAAGAGCACACTCAAACTTGAAGATGGAAGGAGCACGATGATCCAACCTTAATCCACCAAACCTTCATGGATTTTTTTCAGCATAAATGGAGTGCTCTACCTATCACTACCTCCGGATGGCCATGTTTTGCTGAAAATTTCAGAATACCGCCCCAAGTAGGGGAACTTTTGGAGATGGACACCAACGAAATTGAAATTTGGGAGGTGATTTGTACTATGGGTGCCAACCGTGCTCCAGGGATAGATGGCATCACCGCATCTTTCTTTAAGCACTTTTGGCGAATCATTGGCCAGGACGTCATTGAGGCTATAAAAGAGTTCTTCCACAAGGGCACCATGGCTTCTCAGTGGAAGGAAACTTTGGTGATCCTCTTGCCCAAATCTCAGAATGCTGATTACCCAAAAAAATTGAATCAGCTTATGCAGAACATCATACAAGATTATAGCCAAGATCCTTGTGTGCCAGCTGAAAAACATTCTCCCACACATAATCTCTGAGGAGCAGGGGGCCTTTGTACCTCATAGATCGATATCACACCATTGCTTGGCGGCTCAGGAGATTATCAATAAGTTTCAATACTCTACATCTAAAGATGGCTTCATGGCACTCAAAATTGACATGGAGCAAGCTTATGATAAAATGAGTTGGGAAACTCTTGCTCTTGTCCTCCATAAAATGAGAATGCCAAACAAATTTCAGAATTGGCTTCTCCAATGTGTCTCCTTCCCTCCTTTGCACTACTACTCAATGGCCAAAGAACAAATTGGATAAAAGCCCATTGTGGGTTTCACAAGGCTGCCCACTATCTCCATACCTCTTTATACTTTGCTGAATTCCTCCATGGCCATCAAACAAAGAAGAAACCAAAATTGGTGTTCCCATATAACGGCACTAATATATCCCACGCTTTATGCGATGACATCCTCATCGATCCAAAGCATCCATCACCCATGCCAAATGCATCATCGAGTTCTAGATGATTATTGCACTGACCGCAACTGATTAACACTACCAAGAGTGCTATCATTTTCAGAAAGTCATTCACCGGAAAGCAAACAGATTGCCAAACTCATGGGGTTCAAGAAGTTCCAAGAGCTTGAATACTTAGGCATCAAGTTGGCCAGAAAATTGAAAACCGCAGATTTTCTAGCTAACCAAGAAGGCAAGAGAAAGGATAAGCTATTGGGGTATTCGACATTTATCTATATGGTCGACTCCAACTAATCAAGTCTTCTTTACTCGATTTCCATGTATCAAGTTACTCACCTTGGTACCCAAAAGCATCACCAATGAGATAGAAACTTGCTCGGTGTTTCCTTTGGGGGCCCAACCAACATGGCTTACACTACATTGCTTGGGAAAAAAATCTGCACACCCTTCAGAAATGGCAGACTTGGGCTGCATTCAGCCGAGAGGTGGCATGGACCTCTCCGATCTAGATTAGCTTGGGAGTTTCTTACCAAACCAAACACACAAGTGTCTTTTGGAAAGATATGGGAAGAATATTTGGCAAAGAAAACACAAAAAAGGAGTGACTCCATGAGTCGGAAAATCATCACCGATGGGGCAAAAAATTTGCGAGAATTTGCATTGGAAAATTGCCAACGATGAGGACATTGACTTCACAAATGCTGCATGGATCGCTGACCTACCGCTGGCCAAATGGCCTACCTTCCTTAACATGGAAAATTCTGCATATTGGAGCATTGCCAACCTGATTACGACCAACAAATGCTAGAATTTGGAGAAGCTGCAGGTGTTGTTGGGCAACTTTATGGCTGATCGCATCTCCAAAATATAAATCTGGACCAACCAACATCAGGATCAACCTGAGCTAATCAAGAACCCATTGGGAACCACCATCACCTCTATAGTTTACCAAGGTATCTTTGCTGAAAAAGAAACATCAGATTTCCAATTGCAAAAGCTGAAACTTCCCCCTAGGGAAAGAATTTTCTGGTGGAGGCTCATCCAACATGCTATACCAACCAATTGTTGGTTGGCTCACCGTGGCTTAACGGAAAACACTATGTGCCCTTGGGGATGCAACCAGGAGGAAGATATTGAGCATATTGCTATCCATTGCACCCTTACCAATGCTATAATTCAGATTCTTGCAAAATGGGGGTTCTCAATTCCTATTTTCAGCAACTTAATTGATCTCCTTCAAGCCATTCAAAATGTGCAACCAAGTATGGTCTGTTGGGCTAAATGCTACTGTGCCATCATCTACCAAGTCTGGAGGGCCCGTAATGCTAAAACGCATGGCCGTAGCCATGGCACCCCCAAAATTATTGCTGCCTCAATTCTTGAATCCATCACCCACGCCTCCTCATTCCCCTTCCGTAATGGGATCATCACCCTATATGATCAAACCTACTATGTGGTGTCCTCCCCTCTGGATGGCTAACGTGTGGATGGATCCTTACTTTCTAATGGGTCGGCCGATATTGCTGTGGTCTTAAGGGATGATAATGGAAACTTCATCAAAGCTATGGGTCATTGTTTCCAATATTGGGACAGCACGATAGTGGAATTAGCGGCCATGCTCTACATTCAGAATTTCATGGAGCCTTGGATGACAGGTGAGGCATAGTCATTGGGGATAACATCGGGTGGTGGACCACCTCAAGCTCTCTCGAGTGAGATATGGCGTAACCGCCTCGAGGCTCGACATAAGCTTTTGAAGAACTTCCACCGTGTTATTTTGCTTACACACAAAGATCTAACAATAGCTTATGACTTTTGTGCGATATAGCTACTTGCTTCGATTTTGTATGGCATAGCTAGATAACCACACTATTCCTCCACGCTTTTTTGTGCTTTTGAGGAGGATAGAAAACATCGTTAGTAGCTAGTTTTTTGCTTTTTTTGCAACTTTATAACTTATAACCAGTCTTTTTCTTTATCAATGCAAATGCATCTTTTCGGCACTCTCCTCTCAACAAGCCAGAAGAAAAGGCTGCAGTGAAAGAGCTCTTGTTCATTAGTCTGATGATAAGACTGCCAATCAACCACAGCTTAAGTCGAAGACTTAAGTAGGTTCTAAAGGTTGGACTCAACAAGCCCACAAATGGTCGAGTTGTTGACGCTCTCCTCACTCAACAAGCGATAAGAAAAGGCTACAGTGAAAGAGCCCCTACTCAATCCAATGATGATAGATGTTCAATCTGAAACTAGATCCAACTTAGTGACTATAAGCAACCATAATCTAGGAGATCTTCTTACTTGACCAATGGATCAAGACAATCTGAAACAACTCTTAATTTAGAGTAGCCTTAAATCAATCCCTATATTGCTTGCAAGGTAATATTTCAACCATTTTTCATGCAATCTGATCAAGTACAAAGCATAGATCTAAGCCAATTTTCTCATCAAGTCCTCCAAAGCAGAAAGCACAGGACCAAAGACGTGATTCTATAGTTTGCACAAAGGTAATTTTCTCATTAAGTCTATTAAAGCACACATTGCTAGAATGATAACTCAACATTATAGACATAATATGAGCCAAAAGGCTGGCTCTTCTTTATGCACCTTTCAATGAGTCCATCAAAGCAGTAAGCACAGGACTGAAGAGATACATATGTTTCCTGACAAGTCAACATAGGCAAATCAAGTCAATCCTTCATCAAGTCGCCAAGCTTAAAGCCAGGATGGAAGAAATTTCAAATCTCAAAACAGACAAACCAATTCATCCATCAAACTCGATCAAGCACAAAACTAAGGTTGGAGGAAACCCATATCCATAAAGACATAAAAAAGAGACCTTCAACGAACCCGTCGAAGTAGAGAGTAGATGGTGGAAGAAGCTCCTCAGCGAACACATTGAAATTAAAGCTGAAGTAATTTGAGATCCATGGTTGAAATGAATTTTCAACTTGTCTTCAACAAACATGACTCACTTCATGCATGAACCACATTTATTGAGGAATTTGTTGATCTCCATATATCTCCCATAAGTCAGGTCGAGCAAATTTGGAGAATTTGATGAATTATGGATGCAGTGTTACGCAAGTCGAAGCCCAAAATACATCGGGCATCACTGAAATTGCTCAAAATGATCTATGATCGATGAACAAACTTCTCCAATGCTATAAAAATGTTGAAATTAATCAGAATATACATATCGCACAATCTGACGGTTGACCAATCAAGAGGGAGAGCCATCAATGCACTTACATGTATATCAGAGTTGGGAGGTTGCGATGACACCTAAATGACCTTCGTTCATGAAATTGATTGTACCATTAGTATCAAAATATTGAAACCTATCAAATGAGATTATCTGTGCTCAATTCATATGAGTCTACGTAAATACCAAGCAGTCATAAGTGATAGTGCATAGATCAGAGTTGAAATTAACTCGATTCGATTTGAACCAAATGGCCCGATCGTGAAATAGACTACATCGTTGCATCTGGAATGTAAAAAATACCTAGAATAAACATCCAATTTGACTAAAGTTATTGCGATTAAAACTTCATCAAATTAGCA
Organism: Cymbidium sinense; assembly: GCA_021442155.1. Classification (NCBI taxonomy): domain Eukaryota; kingdom Viridiplantae; phylum Streptophyta; class Magnoliopsida; order Asparagales; family Orchidaceae; genus Cymbidium; species Cymbidium sinense. The sequence goes on along the minus strand of CM038214.1, from coordinate 44,469,078 downwards.
TGTATGTATTTCAAGATAAATCTACTTGATTATCTCTTAATTACATTCAATCACTGCTTCGGAACTTGCAGCCGCCCACTCCCATACCTCTACCTCCCATTCGACCAATAATAGGATGCCACATCATCTTTCCTATACCCCCCTTACACCTTATCCCGTCATCACACACTCAAGAGGAATGAAGAGAAATTGAGTGAACCTCCCTCTCTCAGGGATTCCAAGGATAGCATAGCAATACCACCTTCTCTTCCCTCGCCTCATTCCCTACCCAGGCTGGGCTGGTGCCTCCAAGGCTGAACTACTCGATCTTCCCTGCTCCTAGTTGAGCACCTTCCCTCCCTGTTATTCGAATGAACAGCTTTCCTCCCTTCGATTCTATCTCATCACTCCCCTTCGTCTGTCCCTTTCTTACTCTAGCTTGACACCGCAGAACAAACTGGCCTCCAATCTCAATCAAGCAGGAAGGATGGACAAGAGGCAGTCTCTCTGCTCTCTCTCTCTCTCTCTCTCATCTGCTCTCTCCTAACTGTAGGCCGCAATCTCCAAGTCGTCTATGCCTCTGCACATTGACCGGCCATCCTAAGTTAACGCGCAACTAGCTCATGCTCTCCCTCTTCCCTTGGGGCACAAAGCCAAGCCCTCTTTCGCTTCAACGTCACGAATGAAAATGTAGTCTTCCTATGTAGCCCCTTTGTGTGCTTTAGTTTGTTTAAATCCCGGTAGACCAGCTATCAAAGGGATTCACTAAATCTAGGATTTAAGAAAAAATGGAGGAAAAATGAGGTTTAAAAGTTTGCAAGATTTAAAGTGGTCAGTTTTTCTTTTTGGCTAGATTAATCCTGCTCAAATTCTGCAGCCAAACTGCCTCAAAACTTGGTCAAATGTTGCAGCCAAACCACCCCAAAATCTGCTCAAATTTTGTAGCCAAACCACCCCAAAACCCGCTCAAATCCTATAGCAAAACCACCCCAAAATCTGCTCAAATCCTGCAGCCAAACCGTCCAAAAATTTGCTTAGATCCTACTACCAAATAGCCCCTGGATTGCTTTGAGTTTTGTTATTTAGTTTGGATCCACTCTTTAAATTTGTATTATGAAGACTTTGCTTTTTTGCTTCTAGTTTGTGAGATGGATGTATTAGCGACGAATGAGGACCTTGCCAACATCGATGTGCAAATCAATGATATACTTTGAGCACTATCAAATGGGTTTCAAAAACTTGATAAGATCAAAACTCCAAATAGGCAGAACAATTGGAAGAACTCACTGAAAAATGTGAGAGAATGCAAGAGGCTCATCAAAGAGTTCGATAGAGAATTGAAGGTAGAGGAAAGTGAAAATATAGCTTCTGTCAAACAAAATGCTGAATGATAGAAAGCAAGCAATGATTAGAGAATTAAATCCATTTGTTGCACTAAAAATGTAGTATGCAAGAAGTCTTGGAAATAAGCATATCGAACCTTTTGATGCACATGAAGTTAAGCATGGGTCAGATGAAAGAAAGCTGAATCTCAAGCTTAATAAGTATAAAAATTTCAAACTTTAATGCTTCTAAAATCCTGTATGCGACGTGTTTGGCGCAACCAGTGGAACCCGTAAGCGCTCTTTGTAGCACGGTGGGGAGAACTCATAGGCGACTCTTGCGACATGATGGAAAAAATTATTTGATTTATTATGCGCAAGTAACCTATACACGCTCTTTGTAGCATGGTAGGGAATAAGAAGACTTAGGCCATAGTTTATACCACTCATATGTGTTCTTTGTAGTACCATGAGTAGGCTCAGACTCCCGAGATAGCCCCCTAGGTGGGAATGATGCTGGGATACTGCCAGATTCTAAATTAAGAAAAATAAAGTACTTGAATGAATGAATCACTATAAACTAAAGATTTAGATATGAAAATTTAAAATAAAAATAAAATTAAATCTATGACCATCAACTAAACTTATAAGGAATGATTGAAAATTCAAATTCAAGCTTGAATGTGAACATAATCCTCTTGAACACATTAAATTCATAATAACTTTCATAGGGAAATTAAAAGACAAAGAGGGAATGATTGGATGGTGGTAGTACTCCACCACTGATAATTGATCTTGAATTATTGTGAAGCCACTCAATTAACTTTTACATAATGAGAAGTAGGAAAGACATGATAAATGTGGGACATGGAAACAATATGATTCATTGAATTATAAGATAACCCAATTGAAGAAACTCGTGATTGGTGAACTATGAAAATGAAGGATTTTAGATGATCTTTACATGCATTACAAAGATACATCTCTCATCTAACCCAAATGCTTTTGATTCACATGCAAACATTCAAATACCAATCATTTCATTATTTCATGGAAATATAAAAAAAAAAGAGAACTTATATCATGAAATAGTCTCATGTAAAGCTATAGCCATGCTAAGTATCCAAATGAAATGATTCATTGTATATTCATAGTATTATTTTCATTCCATCCAGTCTAAACACAATTGATTTGCATGTGAACATTCAAATGAGGCAAACTTTATGCATGTCTAATGAGGTGATATTTCACTTAATTTAAATTTGTGCAAGCCTCTGAATATAGCAATATGATGTTTTCATATACTATGAGATATACGCATATTCAATTATGCCGCATTGATACATATGCAAAAGACATAAAAAGTATATTTTTTGACATGCACTTCGAGGCAAACATAATTGCTTCAATTCAAGTGTACGAAACTCAAAGTGTTTTAGATGAGACGAATATTTGTGCATATGCTAAGCCAATCATCCTCTCAATTTGATGTCTTGAAATACATATGAAAGCTTGAACAAAAGAATGAGTGCTTACATATATTTGAAGTAATCATATGCTTTATCTAAATGCTTCAAAGCTTGTGAGATTTCAAATAATTGAAATACTTACACGTATTACAAGATAACTCTATATCTGATCCTATCACACTGAGATGTGTGTAAACCACTTAAATGGTGGAATATTGCATTCATCAGAATGCAACTTAGTATTTGAACATGATGTTTTAAAACTCATGCAAAGTTTAAAATTAAAATATTTACATGCATTTTGCGAAATTTCCTAAATTCAATTTCAAATCTCTTGAAGAGTGTATAGTTGTTTAAATGAAATAAATGTGCAAGTTGGATGTAAAATGAATGAACGGATACCTACAAGTATCCCAAAATCCATATATAACCCGCATGGGCTCCGACACTATGCTGAATATATGAATCTAGTGTCTGAGGATGCTGTGTAGGTTGATTCCCAGTTTTGTCCTAGGACCGGTCCGGTTAACAAAACCTAAAAATTCAATTATAATATTATAAAATTTTTAAACTTAATAAAATATGAGAAGTTAATTTTATCATATAACTATAAAAGATAAACCTAAACTTATTGACAGGGCTTCTCAAGTTCAAGCTCCCAAGTGAAAAGTCTCAAACCTAATCCCACGCTTAAGCTAAAGTTGATAAGGTTTAGAGGATTATAAATTTTGAAAATTTAGACCTGATCCTCTATAGAAAAGAGGTAGAGTCGACATGGTCTATTAGCTAACAATAGCCATGTGATCAAAAGGCTATCACTACTAAGGTTTAAATGATCAATCTTTATATATTCAAATTCAAATCAATTATAAAATGATCAAATATTCAATTAAAAAAATAAATTAAATAAAATTAATTATTTAAATTTAAAGTAAAATCTGTCCACCCATCCATAACTATTTATCAAGGGTGACAAATTAAGAAAACTTTTACTCACAAAGAGCCAATGTAAAACCAAATACATAACTATTTTTAAACTCAAATAATCTTAATCCTGTAAAGATGTGGCTCATGCCCTCTGTTCACATGGTTTTGCCACAAAATGGTACCATATAAATGGCGGTTACAACTAGAGCCTAAAATGACACCACTAAATTACGGTCACGGTCGTAGCCCATATGTTCCCCAACGGCTTTGCTCTTTGTGCTGTGAATTATAGAATCTATTTTGATTGGGAAAAAAGCCCTATGTTAGCTAAGGTTAACTTGTAATTGTCCCTTTAGAAAACACCATCCCAGATCTACAAGGTTCCTTTGGTTGATGCAACTCGTGGCTACTGACAAGGATCCTTCGATCAGGTTGGGTTGATTATCTCTTCTGACTAAGTAAACTAGGGACCATGACAACCCGGGATGATAGAACCATGGGATCTTGATCGAGCATGTCATTGTTCCCCCAACCATCTACTTTAAGTTAAATAATGATAAATTTCATAAATTTTAAATTTTGAATTTTACACTCACATTCTGCTACTATATGTTACACATTTATCGATCTAATGACTAGCCTTAATCAAAAGTTCTCTCTCAACATTGGGAGGAGTAATTAACTATAGGTGCTTGCGCCTATAAGAAACATGTAATTAGATCTAAAGTCCTTACAAAGTGAGGGTGAAATCTCTAGGTAGTGTCTTATCTACTATTACATCCACCTTCTGAAAATTTCACTAACATCATTCCAAGCTCTCTTCATCGAGAGGTCGGTGGTGAAATTTCAGAGTCCACATAGATGATATTTTACTTATAGTCATGATAAATATTTATTATATGATGTGAAGCAATTTCTCTCTAAAAAATTTGACATGAAAGATATGGGTGATTTTTCTTATGTCATTGGCATTATGATTCATAAAGATAGATTTCAAGGTATCTTGGGTTTATCTTAAAGAACTTATATCAACAAAGTCTTAAAGAGATTTAGGATGAGAAATTGTTCAAGCATAGTTCCCATTGTTAAGGGTGATAAATTTAGCTTAAGATAGTGCTCTCAAAATAACTTTGAGAGGGAGCAAATGAAGAAAGATAATAGAGTAATCTAAGTATGTACCATTGACGAGTTGCGAAGAAGGTGATGAGGTATCTTCAAGGTACTAAATATTACATGCTTATGTATAGGTGAACTAATATATTCGAAGTGATTGGCTACTCTAACTCTGCCTTTGCTCGCTGTGTTGATTTTCAGAAATCAACTTCTCAGTATATTTTTATATTTGTCGGTGAAACTATATCTTGGTAGTGTTTTAAGTAAACTTTGACAGCTACTTCTACTATGGAATCAGAGTTTGTGTCTTATTCTGAGGCTAACAACACATGGTTTATGGTAGAAGAGTTTCATTTCTGGGTTCAGACTTGTGGATTTTATATCTAAGCCATTATAGATATATTGTGATAATTCAGTTGTCTTTTAGCTAAGAATAATAAGATTAGTAGTTGAAGAAAATATATTGACACTAAGTTCTTAACAATAAAGGAACATGTTAAGGAGAATACAATGGTTATTGAGCACATGAGCATTGAATTAATGATAGTTGATCTTTGGCTAAAGACATGCCACCAAAAAAATTTATGGATCATGTAGACTATATGGGTCATGGTTATTTAGGTTGATTTTATTGTAAAATAAATATTATTATTGAAACTCTATTAGGTTGTGTTGTTTTTCATATTTATTTGTTTAGTTATTCATGAGTACACATTTGTTGAAATGATAAGCATCATTAAGTTGGACCTAGAATAAAGACAAGATTTATTCATGAAGTTTTATGGCCTAAAAATTTATAAGAGATATAATCATTACAATACATAGAAGATACTACTCGCAATTAGAGAACCTATCGCTATAATTTATATTTTTTTGTTTTTTATTGCGGTGTTTATGGAATATTTGGACAAAGTGGGAGAATATTAGCTCATAACTATAAAAAAAGTTGTCCAAATAATCAATCAATTCTATAATTTGTTAGGACTTATCAGGCAGTTGAATGGATTGCAATGCCCAATGTTCTCCTAACCTCTATATTCATTTTCAATTATGTTATTTATATTTTCCATTTTTGATTGAGATTTATGTTATCTTTTGTGCATTCTAGTTTGAGCTCATAATTACTTTTTTTAAATAATGGATGTCATACCACAACATAATCTTCGAGATACAATCATTTTCTATTTTTTTTAAAATGATGAGCATCGGATCCCTTCACCTTTTGTAGTCATTTTCCTCACGCTTTAGCCAGCCTCCACTTAATAATTCGTTCATTTTTATTTTTTTTTTTTCTTCTCTTCTTATCTTGAGTTTGATTGAACCAGCCTTGATTGTGGCATGGAAGAGATGCTCTAGGCTACTTAATTTGTATAGCCAAGTTATGCCCCAATCCTTGAAGGACATTGATGATGGTTAGAAGATGTTCGCACTAACCAGAATCCAGGTGAAAGGAGTGCTTCCATCCAAGAGTGAAAGATGGGGATCAGTAATTAGCAATTATTATTTCACCCCATCCTTTCAAGATGTAGAGGTGCTATAGAATAACATAATGGTGTAATAAAGATATACTCGACAGAATGATTCATTCTACATAGAGCCTCATATTAAATTTATTACACACTCAAATCACTATTTTTTGTTTCAAATTTTCAAAAATTTTATTGCTATTATAGCACATATATGACTAGCCAAAGATGGAAAGAGAATTCTATCCCTAGTGGAGTCGCCATAAATTTGTGAGCTCTAAAAATTCACCACTGAGCTCTCGATAATTTTTGAATTGAAGAGAGTGTGATTTGAAGCGTGTCGGTGTAATCTTCAGAAGGAAGATGGAATAGTAGATAAGACACTAACCAGAGATTTTGCTCTCATTTTGTGAGGACTTTAGATCTGGTTCTAGGTTTCCTATAAAGCAAGCCCCATAAGTTACCCTCCCTAATAAGTGAGAGAGAATTTTCGATTAAAGCTAGTCGTTAGATCATTAAATGCATAGCAAGATAGAAAGATGTAGAGTTTTAGAATTTAAGATTTATGAAATTTATCATTTCATCTTAAACCGATGATGGTTGGGGAATGATGACGCTCTAGATTCCATGGTTCCATCCCATGCGTCATCCCAAGTCTACTTAGGAGAGAATTAACCTAATCGAAGATCCTTATCGAACACATGGGTTACGTCATCCAAGAAATCCTTATAGGTCAGGGGTAGTGTTTATCTAAGGAGACAATCTTAAGTCTATCTTAACTAACAGAAGACTATTTGCCTTATTAAGTATACCCTATGATTCACAACTCAAAGGGCAGAGCCATTAGGGAGCATATGGGCTACGGTCGTGATTATAATATAATGGAGCCTGATTGGCCAAACCACCCGATCAGAGGACTCTGGTCATAACTTTCATCATGGAGCCTTGGCCGCCACACGAAGAGACAGGCCACATTCTCGGCGTGAGATTGATTAACATATATAACACTTGATTTGACATTAACTCCTTTAAACTGAGATTTTCTTTTACCCGACAAATAGAAAGATGGATAGATTGAGTTTAATTTAAATTTTTAATGAAAATTTCATTTAAGCGCTTTCAAATTGCTACTTAATTTGAATTAAAAAATTGATTAATTGGAATATGTTTAAGAGCTTTAGATCCGTCAACTTATTTATGCTCAACGAGAGGATTAGATCTACCGAATCACCAGATATTTCAAAAACTATTATTATATGTTTTAGGTATGTTAACCCGACCCAATCCTAAGACTAAACGAAGCAACCCACGAGATCCTCACACTGAATTTAATTTAAGCATAACAAGAATCGCATGTATAGTAATTTTTCGTTAATTTTATGTTTGAATTATGAGATTGATTTCAAAATTTTCATTTTATTCCAACTTTAGCGATTGATTTTAGATTTTCATTTAATTCCAACTTAAATTTTACACCTTTCGCATTAAAAATTCACTTGAAATCTCTATTTTTGAGCACATGAAGGTGTTTATAGCTTAGATAATTCCACCTAATTAGTGATTTCAGTGATTTTAAAAATCATAATTAGCATTTTGATTTAGGCTTCTATCTGCTTGTACAAAGAGTTGCAGATTCGATGGTGAAGAAGGCATTTTGATTTAGACTGTAGTTTAACACATTACTTGCATTGTGTTTACTTGTTGAGTTTTTGTAATTCTCTCAACTTGATTATGTTCAATTTATAGTAATTTTAATAAGTTATGTTGATTTCAGTATTTATTGCTTTAGCCCTACTCATGCTTATTAAAGCATAGTAATCACCTCTATATTAGATAAGTTATTAAACTTAATTTGGATTCATCCTTAGATTTTAAGTTTATCAAGTTTGTTATGAGTTTGTATTAGTCCCCAAATTCTAATTAAAGCTTGTTTAATTTTGGAATTTATAAGAAAAGAGAACTCACTTTATTTTAATTTAAGCCATGAGAATCGCTATTAGAGTTTGTGAGTTTAATATTACCTCCTAAATTTCACGCATTTGAATGGGTTCTATTCTTTCTAAAATTTTCTTTAAAGGCTCCCCCTTATTTCTCTTACATTAACATTTATTTTCATATTTATCATATATTCTTTTGTTTGACTTAAGTTTAGGTAAATTCCATTTGAATTTATTTAAGTCTAGTCAAATTTGCCTCTCGTCATCCGTAGGTACATCGGTATTGGCTTACTCTGACGCCTCTCTAGAATGAGTGTCTGACACCACAATTCATCACGCCATCTAACAACAAGGCCTTCAAACAGAAGACATACAATGTAATATATATTCATCCCCTTTTTTTTTTCTAAGTCTAAAATTATATAAAATTTTAAAGATTTTGTCTGGAGCACATCTAACGATGTTGGCTTACTCGACACCTGTTGAGTAGGAGGTGTCTCATATACCACAACCTTTTTTCATCTCGTATCTAATCTCAAACCAAAGACAGTATATATATATATATATATATATATATATATATATATATATATATATATATATATATATATATATATATATATATCCACATTCATGATCACAATGAAGGATGCAATGAGGAATGTAAGAGGAGTGCGCAAAAGAAGAATTACCTTTGATGATGTTCTTCCCGACTGTGAAGAAGGCTAAAGCGGATGACGATAAAAAAAGAATATGACAATGTTCTTCCCGAACGAAAAAATGATTACGAGAACGACGCCGAAATTAAGAATATGAAGTTTGTGACGAAGAAAATGGATGTTTGGAGGGCTGAGAAGAGAAGAATATGTGCGGGATGGGCTGTGGAATGGGCTTTGTAGGAAGGTGGCTAGTGCACCGGGAAGAATCACGGGATGGAGGAACGGTGGGTGTGGGCCGATGCGCGAAATGGTTCTAGCGGGTCAGATTAGAACGTCTGCGGTGGTCAATGGAACAGGGTCAGGTCGGATCGGAACGGGCCTGCGGTGGTCAGCGTGCAGCGGGCGGAAAGGATCATGGGACGCGCGGATGCGCCGAGATGGCTGAGGTGGATGCGAGACTGGCTCTGTATGGGGCGGAGGGATCGGAGAGGTCCAATGCGCCGGAGAGGTGGCATGCGCCGGCAGTGGACGCGCAAGACGCACAGCGGAGTGGCGAGGGGCTGTGGGTCGCGGGTCAACGGCACGGCGACAGGGATGCAGGATGGCGCGGAAACGGCATGGCCGGAATGAACCGCAGCAGCGCGGTGGTCTGGGACGCCTGCGCGGATGCAGCGTATGGAACGGAGTCCGGTGCAGCGAGGCACCAGAGGCCGGATGATCGGGGAAGCGGCTAGAGCTTGGGATTGTGCATGCGCCGGTTGGACGACCGGAGAAATGGGTCAGAACACACCGAACAGGGGACGGAAGAGCGGAAGGGAGAAATATGAGGGAAAATTACTGTGTTTTCCATTTTTGATGAGAGAGGGAATGCAGGAAAGGGCAGAACGTGGGAATGTGAGAGAAGAGAAACCGCTCCCTTTTTTTTTTGCAGTTGATCAGAAAACTAAAAATATGGGGGAATGATTGAACATGGAGGATAATTTAAGGATTTTTAATAAATTTTAAATTGATTTAAATAGTTTTAATTTGGATTTCATAAGAATAAATATATATATATATATATATATTATTATATAATATATATATATATATATATATATATATATACATATATATCAATTTGTAATATTAATGAGAAAGTTGCTTTAATCAGTTTTTAAAATTAAGTTCATTTCGAACGCACTGCTTTCAACCGCTCAATTTTGCAAATTATCCAATTACTGATAGATTTCGTTGCCAATGATCAATTTCAAACAGGTCGCTTGATCATCGGCTCGATCGCAATGTATTGATGACTCGAGCGCTTGATTCATTGATTATCAAGTCATGAATTATTTATATTCTGATTAGTTTCAACATTAACGAATAATAAAGTTTGTTCATCAATCGCATTTGAGAGTGACATCTGATATTTAAACCGATTTGCATCGCCATCATTATTCAACATTGCACAAACTCATGAATTGAAATATCATTTGATGATTTTGATTTTTGAAGAATATAATCAATTTCACAACGGAGGTTTGGCTTCATCTCTGACGCGAGCAGTGTGATTACTCGCTTGAGACATCATTGTGCAATATTTATATCACCAATTTTGATGAATGCAAAAAGTTCTTCATCGATCAAAGGTCATTTTAACTATTTGAGACGCCCTATTTCAACCTCGATTTATTTCATCACGATTATTGACATTTGCATGACTCATCTGAATTAAGCGAATAATCATTTGATAGTATTTTGAAGCTAACTCAATCCATTTCATGAACGAGTTTGGTCATCGCAGCTTCCCACTTAATAATCGACACTTTGATCGCACTTAATCTTTGTAATATTTAATTTTGACATTTTGAGAACATGATGACGTCATCGAGAGGATGAACCATTTTGATTGCATTTTGAGAATTGAGCCTCACCCAATTCAATGACTTGACTTGACTTATGACATATATGGGTCAACAAATGCCCCCAACAAATGTGACCAAGTCATTTTAAAAAAATTATTGACCCTTTTGCAACTTGGATCATTTTATCGATTACATGTTGATTTGATATGTTTTTCATATGCTAAATGATGACCAATTTTTCAAAATCAACTTGAATAGATAAGAGTTACACCATCTACTAAATGGCTTCTAAAGATCTCTTTCTTTTATGTCATCAGATTTGAGCCTCCTCTAACCCGCTTCATGCTTGGTTTGATGGAGGAATTGGTTTATTTTGATGAATGATTTCAAGAATTGGTTTATCCATTGGTTGATTTGAAATTCCTTCGCCTAGCTTTGAGCTTGACGGACTTGATGAAGGACTGACCTGATTTGTCTCTATTAACTTGTCAGGAAGTGTATGCACTCCATGAACCCTATGCTTACTATTTTGATGGATTTGTTGAAGGATATATACAGATGACCCAACCTTCTAGCTTATATAGGGTCAATGTTGAGTTATTAGTCTAGCAACGTGTGTTTTAACAGAAATAACCATGAAATTCTTTAGTTCCCAGCCTTTGTTTGAACTATGGAATTGCTTCCTCGGCCCTGCTTTCTACGTGACAACTTGATGGAGATTGGCTTTGATCTATGCTTTGAGCGAGATCATTTGAGAATAAATTGAGATATCACCTGTAATATAGATTGATTTGAGGTCAATTGAGCATTTCTCATTGTCTTGATCTATCGATCAAGTAAAGATCTCGATCTGCTTTCTTGTAATCACTAAGTCGGTTTGAGATCAACATCTATCATCATTGAACTTACGGGCTCTTTACCGGGCCTTTTCACGGCTTGTTGAGTGAGGAGAGCCGCCACTGTCATATTGGGCTTGTTGAGTTCGACCTTTAGAACCTACCAGTCTTGACTTAAGTTGTAGTTGGGGGTCATCGATCGACGAACGGGGCTCTTTCACTGCCTTTTCTTTGTTGAGTGAGAGCATCAAAGAACCTGGCCATTTGGCTTGTTGAGTTGACCTTTAGAACCCATCCATGTCCTAGACTTCAGGATGTGGAGGTTGATGTTTCTCCAACTCAGTCGATTGAAGCTTCTAAAATCAGGAGTTCTTCTGACTTGATCTCCAAAATTTGGCAAATCGGGGAGATAAATGTTTTGACATTTAGGGTTGTCTTTTCATGGGTAGAAATAGATTATTTTTGTTTCTGCAAGAACATGTAACTTAACAATGATAATTATAGATATATTCGTGGGATTTTGAACACTCATGTCAACCCGAATCAATATATTTGAGGATCTCGCCTTATGGCATGATGTCAACTCAAATAAACTTAATATAAACTAAAAAAATGCCCCCTATCTTGCACTGGGAATTCTAAAGTATATTTAAGAGAATTTTCAAGATGAAAATATACAAATACATCCATATTCGAATTGACGTACTCTAAAGGAGATTTTAACATACAACATTGATTTCATCTGTATATAAAAATCTAAAAAATGCCCCCTATGTAATAGGGGAATTTTTACAGAAAAGTTCTTCATCTGGAGTATGTTTATTTAGGGATCTCGCATGAAGCATGATGTCAACCTAAATAGATATACTAAAAAAATGCCCCTCTAGGGATTTCTATTGTACCTGAGAATGTGGTCATCAAGTATAGTATTTTTTTCAAGTACCATTAATGGCATTATTGGTCTTTCACCCTTTAGTCGATGAGTTGGTATGCCCTCCTTGGTATACTTTTCAATGACAAAAGGACCTTCCTGTTAGCTCAAATTTTCCACCAAATTTTGATTGGGATAATCATCTTCTCAAAGCATAATTTCTTTTGGAATGAAAGCAATTCTCATCTGAAGTTTCTTAGATATTGATGATACTACCGAATTTTGATGATAATCTTCTTAGCCATTTGATCAAATGTCTAAGGCCTCCATTGATCATTTGCTCGATTATATATAGATATCAATATTTGTCGATGAATCTATAAATCTTTTTTTAAAGTGTGCCATTATCAAATTATTTGACACCCCAAATCTATACCACATGTGTGAAGAAGTTAATCACTGTCGATAAGAACTTTTAAATGGGTACCACTTAAAGAAATAATCTACTAAGATGCTGTCCATGATTGCGGATCAATAGTCCAATTACATCCCAACATTTGAATGGCGATTATTGGTGTAATGGATTTGGAGGTTGATGGATGAGATTCCCATGTACTTGACACTCATGACACTTCGCATGATTAATAACCATAGATGGCCAATAATATAGCCCATTCTTTGATCTTATCCCATCTTGGGATGAGCACCACAAAGTCCTTCATGAACTTCAACCATCACTTTTCTAGCTTCATTTACACCAGCATCGAACCATATTGTTCAAAGGATCTATGATATAAAGTGTAATGAATGATAAGCATTCTCTTCTCGATTTTTACTGATTTATTACTTGGTAATTTGTCTTCTTTAAAGTAGTCAATGAAGGCTTGCCTCCAATCATATGACTCTTCTACAATAAAGGATTCACACTATTTTTCTGAGGTAATGTCATTCTTAGCTCTTCTTGGTACAACTTCTTGTTGATTTTAGGGAGTATGAGGAGCAACCTGAGTCACATCCTGGTCAATTTGGTAACCCTCTACCGTGGAGATTGATACTTTATCGGCTCTAAGACTCTAAATATACCGATCATGACATAATCACCATTCATACTTGTCATTTTAGCTAATTTTTCCAAGCAATCGACTTTACTATTGATCGAGAGACTGTTGTGTAATATTTGGTATCATTTCATAAGCTGAGAACTCTCAGATGAAATCCAACTGTTTATCATTCAATAAGTACTTGATTTATAATAGAGTTTCACCAAAATGTGCATTTTGAATGCCTATGAAAATAGCAACTTCCATAGCCATAATGCTTCATATTGTATTATTGTTCATCAATCCATTGATCGTATTATCCCTCCTTTGTTAAGATGATGATTCTCGCTCTTGAAATTTAGATGTGACTTGTTGATCATGAAGCCCCATCATACATTTCCCATTTATAATTTTTTCTTCATGAATGAGTATAATTGCTCATCGCATCATTGAGAAAATATGTGATGATTTGAAAATCGACTTGTTTCACTATTTGTGGAATGTATGTGATATCAAATTGTTAATCAATATTGCCCATTTGATATCAAGAATCTCATCAAATAAATATCAATCCTTGAGAAAGAGTATGTGATGGAGATTTTGACCAAAAAATCAATGCTAAATGTTTCATGATATCTCATTTCTACTCATAGTCAAGATACAATAAAGAAAATTCTCGCTTTCTTCATTGAGTAATAATGTTCTGGACTCTTCATCTGATGAATAAGGACTCGATGATCCTTAAGAGATGATTTAGTGTAATTTTTCTTATGAGATTTATATAAAGGAGCATCCTTCATTAATAAATGGTTGACAACATCGAGAAGTTTGATATAAATCAATCATGAATCAAGTGAAGATAGTAACAAAGAGCATCTCCACTTGTCTTGATTTAAATGATCTATCAATACTCTTCTCATATATTAAATGTACCCCATTTTCTACGATATCAATGCAATATTTTAGAGGATTCATCTGAGATCATTTTTATGATTCTAACTATAATCTCAAGCTTCTAATGGTTTTCATGATTCAACCTCTTCATCCAAATTATTGACATAACATTCCACCTTCTGATGAATCAACTCATCAATACATCATGACTCTTTGTATGTAGCTCCAAAGATTTTTCAAGCAAATGGCATGAATTGTCAATAGTGTAATGATGTAATGCATCCTTAAAAATTTTGGATTTGATCATTAACATTGAAGTGTCACAATAGTTGATTGAAGCAGTCATCTTGTGGATTCCGCAGGATGATATCCCATTCTTCTTTTGATAATATTACCATCAAAGTGATTTTTCTGATATCTTCATCAATTTTTTCAATTACATATTTTTCATCCATCATTCTTGTTTTTATTCATCACATTTCAATTCAGTATGATCAACATTAACCAAAATGAAACTTTCATACCAAACTCACATGCCATGATGCCATCATCAAGTTCACTCATGATTATGTTTTCATCTTCCAACATTTGATTTGTATGTATGAGATGATCCATTTGAAGTATCAAAATGTGTCATTTGATCTAAGAAATTGTCCATATCAAGTTTGAAATCATCTTTGACCAAGTCTATATTCAATAGATAATACTTTGCCCAACTTGATAAAGTCATGCCATTGCTTCTCCTTCCTATCAATCTCTTCTCCTAATCTCACAACTCAGCTCTTGTTTGCATGGCTTATGAGCTATTTATATTACTACATCAGGGATAAGCTGCATTTCATAATATGTCCATGAAAAGTAATCCACCAAAGTAGTATTTTTTCTTCAACTTTGTCATCAAGCGTATGGCACCATGAAAGTTGGATGGGATCATCCTTAACTCTAGTTGACTTCTTTAAGTTCATCCATAGTAGCTATTTGTCCACCATCTTCAAGTTCTTTGGTGCTTCTTCTACTTCTTCATCATTTTAAGAAGAATTTCATGGGAATCATCTTCTTCATCACTAAGACTCTCGATATCAGCTTCTATTATATTATAACAGGCTCTATCTTGATGAGATTTGGATGAACCCAAGACCTTTAGTGATAAACTTATCACTTCTTCATGATGCTTGAGGACTTCTTTGGCTCCACATCTTGTTAAAGATTTGAGTCCTATGTTTAGTAGTTCCAATATGAACTCCAAGCTTATGCATCATTCTTCGTAATTTCTGTGGATAGTATATTGGTATTTCTATACTATCTCATCAGAACTTTCATGTTGAGTAGGCTGATCAAAGTTATGAGGCTTAGACTATTCAGATTTGTAAAATAGAGTTCTTGTTCCGCCACTCTCACTTAACGATGACACATAAAACGTTATCAATTCTTCAATATCATGAACCTCCAGTGGATTGATTTCTTTGAAGCACTATTGAGGGATGGGTATAATTTTAAGTGAGTTATCTAACTCTGCCAAGTAAGCTATCCTCCTTGATGCAACCATCTAAACTCTATTTTCATAAGTAGATTCAAAATCATACCAATCGAATCACTTATTTCATACTTTCAGAGCTTATAAGTTCAGGTTTGACAGAATATCTTCCTTCTGTCACTTCCCAAATGAGGAACTGATTTTCTTGACTTAGGTAATCAAGTGCTTTAGGAGAGTCATTGCCTCTTTCTTCCACTTCTCGCTTTTCACCTTTTGAAATTGCTTTTAGTCAAGTGGATGCTACGCTTCAAGAGGCTTTGTTAGCTTAGGCTCTTTGAGGATGAAATATTTTGCATCTTCATAGATCGCTTCATTGATGAGAATGGTTGTAGTTACCGAATGAATTCTTTCTTCTCCATCTTCGATACTTCATACATTGATGCATAGTTGATGGACCATGCCATACTCATGCGCCATGGCCCCAAGAGAGCTCTAAATGATGTATCGATCGATTACATGAAACTTGGCTTATAATAAACTTGAGCTGAGAATAAAAGAACCCAAAGTTTTCTATCCCTTTTCATTAAAACCATGAACTATCAACTTATCTCTCCCAAGATTTTGGATATCAAGTGGTAATCCTCTCAATACCTTTAGACTCATAAGGTTGATAGAAGAACCTAGATCAATCAATATTCTATGATCGAGATGCCATCACTCAGTAACATAGAGATGTGAGATGTTATTCAACATAAGATCCTCTTCAAAAAAATGTGATTAGAGATCTTGAGTTTGCAATGCTCACCATGCATTTTTCAAAGTAAGCTTCATAACTCGGATCTTTGAGAGTTTGTATCAAAGTTTCTCGGAGATCTTTTGATATCAAGAGAGCCTCGTACACACTTAATTATGCAAGGATCTTTCTCAGATATGATAGAACATTATAATCTATCTTCTCGCATGATTTAGGCTTCGCTCTAAGATTTTTGGGAATGATATCTTCATTTACTTTAATTTTCTTACCTTTCTTTATTTGCATTTCCTTCTTTGATGAAGGTGGTAAGACTTTACCACTTCTCAACTAAACTTGAATCACCTTATCTTGCTGAGATTCTTCTGAAAAGGTAGTTTATTCAAATTCCTTCTTATTCTAGAAGATTGGCCAAAAGGGTTAGACTCATTTTTCAACGTCATACATTTCATACATGATGATATCGATGAGTCTGACTCTTCTCCATCGGGAAAATATAGATCTTCATCTGAACTATTATTATCTTGTTGAGTCATTAAACAAAATTTAGATGCCAGCTCCTCATACTCTTCTTGCTTTCCTGATAAAAATTTTGACGGGTTGGTCAAGTCTGTCTAACTTCCCTTATCATTTGAGTAACGATGTTGAAGAATATGACATCACAAATGATTCAATATGTCTCTACGACAAGATTCACCATTATCTTCTTCATCTGATTCAATAATGCGAAGCTTAGGCATGAAGTTTGCAAGCCTAAATGGTTATCTTGCCAGCTGGTGATACTCCTCTAGATTGTTAATGATCTTTTGAGTTGTAGTTCTCTTCTTGATCTTCCTTTTCTTAGCCAGCTTCTTTGATTTATGAGTCATTTAGTAGACTACTTCATGTCGTGATGAAGTAGCCTTATCAATGCCACTAAAGCCCAAATACTTGTTTAGCATCTCTTAAGTCCAATATAGTTCAAGTGGTGATTTCCACTTAACACTAGGATGTCTTTAGCTATTTCAAAGATTTTCACGTCTTTTGGAGACTACTATCTACCATTTTTCCATCTGAACTGATTTCTCCTTTTGTTTGTCTTTCCTAGATGATACAAAAGAGGACATAATCATCCTTATAGACTCTTTTTGGGTTGACTAGAACACTATCGAATAGTATAAATTCACCTCACTGATACTTCTTTTCTAGCCAATCTTTGAAGACATAACAATCTTCAATAGGGTGACTAATCATTCGATGATATGAAAAGTAATTTGGATTATTGACTTGATCAACTCTTCTTCGTGCCTTTAATTTAACTATTTAAATTTTGCACCAAAATAATTTAGCCACACTGTCCCTTCTAAAGGAATATTCTTTGTTCTTCTTTTCCTTAAGAGATGGCCGCATTTGTTCATCATCTCTTGTTGCTTTTTTTGGATGTTCCCCACCACTTGAAAAAGTCTGAGGTTTGTCATTACCTCCTAATACCAATTTTGGCTGTGGATTAGAATGAACATGCTTTTTACCCTTATCATCATTGTACATCAGCTGCTTTCCTTTATCCACATTGTATATCACCCGCTTTTTGCCATTTGAGCTATAGGGAGCGGCGTGAGTTTCATTTCTTCTTGAGTCTAAGGTTTATTTCTTTGCTTTATCTCAGATAGACTTCGGACTTATTTATTTTTCAAATTTAGCCACCATCGAGCAAGTCCTGGAATGTTGAATCGCACCATGCATAAAAAATGGTGCCATTTTATCATCCATATTACCCATTAGCAATTGGATGCATGTTCTTCTTCCAATTGTTGACACTTCATACTTACGCCAATGACTTATGAATTTTGTCACCGACTCATCTTTTCCTTTTAGCAAGGCAAGGTCAAGGATTAGATTTTATCTGTCAGACTACAACCTCTTCATAAATATATCTCCAATTCAACAAATATTTTAACTAAATCATTTGACAGCATACCATGAAAAGTTGAGGTCAATCTACATGAATTGATGAAAAAGCAAGCATCGTTCCCTCTTGTTACCACAAGTAGCCTTAAATGATGTTGCTTTGGATTACCAAGCTGCCGAAAGTATTAAATTTCACCGAGTAACCTTTCGCAACTTGATCATATTCACCGGGTAAGGAGACCCTTACTCACCGCCTTTTCAACCGCCTGAGCTATGATTGTCTTATCTTTTCATTGATTATTTTCAAAGCTATTATACCAGTGTGCTAGCCGATTTTGAATTATCGAGAGAGATAGGTTAACTTCTCTCGCTTTATGCGTAGCATGTACTCCATAAGCTTGAGGTACCACAATGGTTGATGGTATAGAAGTTGATTAGTATGTTATTAGACAAAAAAGCCACTTGATGTGATATTCTTCACAAACATCTCCATCATGATGTTCATTTGTACCATCATATCATTCATTTTGGTACCAAGTCGTAATCTCCTTGTCTTTGACCTCCATTTGATCGATTTCTCTTCTCTCTAGCTCCATGGTGTCAATCAAGCATGATCTTCTCCTTCTTCTTCTATTTATTTTTGTTCGCCTTGCTCATTTTAGGGAGAACTTGACCGCCCTTCTCTTATGCATTTTTTCGTTCAACCATAGAAAGCTTCAACACCCCATGATCTCATTCTCATTCTTCTTCTTCTTCATCTTCAAGAAAGATCAAGATCCATCCTCTATTTTCTTCAGAAGACTCTTCTTCATCACCAGTTCAGATTCCGATTTCTGTCTGATGGTGCCGAAGTGAGTTCATCTATATCTCGACCATATAGACAACTTCCACTTCCATAGAATCTTCTTCATTATTTTCTTCGCATGAATTTTTGATCGACGCTTCCGTGGATCTGGTTCAATGTGTGAACAACCACTTCTTCTATTAAAGGACCAATCAACGCCAACCTTCTCTGAAGGGTGAACTGATCGATGATGGGATCCCCTAGAGGATTCTTCGTCACATCACATCTTTCATTAGTGATATCCTTTCTTTTGGGTATCCATTTATGATGAATTATTTTAGGTGGATTTTTGAGTATATGTGTCAGATGTCACACCTCTTCCATTCTTCAAAGTTTCATTACGGGACCTTGGCCTCCATATTTGCTTATCCTTTCACCGGGACCTTTCGACAATGGATTCTTGGACATGAGGTCCAAGTGTCACATTCTGATGCTCACCATGCTGCTATGGCCGGGCCGTACTGGAGATGACAACTTTCTTGGTGGAGCTTTAGTATTTTCCATCACCACGTGCCCTAAAATCTTCTTTCATTAGCCTTTGTTCTTAGCTACTTTGAGAACTTTATATATCCCACGCGTGTTTGTGTTCTCTGGTGGTGATGGATTGGTTCTTCCAAAGACTATTTACTAGAGCTATTTTTTACCCACTTTAGTTGTCAAAGTTATGGGGAATACTCCTTCGGATAGATCACTTGTTCACTAGGACATTTGTGGGGATCGCCCTCAACATTTTTCCTTCTTCTCTATCTTCGTTAATTTGCACGATGAGGAAGCTTCATGATCATGTACAAAAGGTTCAATCGTAGCATGTACCATGGATTAAAGACATAGTTTTCACTAATAATTCTTTTCATCACAGAGCTTGATTCCTAGCCTTTGAAAATTGAAGTTCTCGGGAGAACTCCTGACAGGATGTCATTGAACTGGTTGGCACATGGATGTAGGAGCTTTCAAGAACTTGAGGCCTTCCAAGATGGCCTCGACACGAATGTACCATGGGTACTGGAGTGCACACGATAAATGAGAAATTCAAGCTACCAAATTGAATAGTGACATCACCCGGTTGATGATAAGGCTGTGCTAGATGTTCAGACCACCCACCGAATAAGTGAAAGGAGTGCTTTGTAGATCCATTTCGTAAGAGTGAAAGATGGGATTAGTAATTAGAAATTATTATTTCACCCCATACTTTCAAGATGCATACAGTAACAAAAATAATGGTGTAATAAAGATATACTCTACTAATGATTCATTCTACATGAGCCTCATATTGAATTTATTATACACTCAAATCACAATTTTATTTTGAATTTTCAAAAATTTTATTGCTACTATACACATATGACTAGCCAAAGATGGAAAGAGAATTATCCCCACGGAGTCACCAAATCATGAGCTCAAAATTCACACCCACCTCAAATTGAATTGAAGAGAGTGTGAAAGTCGTGTAATTTTGAAGGTAGATGGAATAGTAGATAAGACACTACCGAGATTTCACCTCATTTTGTGAGGACTTTAGATCTTCCGTGTTTCCTATGTGCAAGTTATTACCCCTCTCTCAATAAGTGAGAGAACTGACATTAATCGTTAGATCGCTAAATGCATGATAAGAAGAGAGTTTTAAATTTAAGATTTATGAAATTTATCATTTACTTAAACGATCCATGGTTCCATCCTGCACCCTCTCCCTACTTAGAGGAGGCACCCAACAACTCGAAAAGATCCTCATCACAATACATGGGTTACCATCCAAGAAATCCAGAAGCTGGGGTGGTGTTATCAGGAGACAATCTTAAGTACCTGATGAGATTATTTTCCTTTCAAGTATATGATTCACAACTCAAAGAGCCATAAGACAAGCTACAAATGATTGTAATATAATGGAGCCTCGACCGCTAAACCACCACGAGGACTCGTCGTAATTGATTGATGAATAGCGGTAACACTTGATTTGACATTGGCTCCTTTACGGATAAAGTTTTCTTAATTTGTCACCCCGACAAAACAAATAAGGTGGAAATTGAGTTTGTTTTAAGTTTTAATGATAGAATTTCATTTAAGCATTCAAATTGCTACTTAATTTGATTTGAAAAATTGATTAATTAGAATATGTTTAAGAGTAACTCTTTAGCTAACAGAGGATTAGATCATCGTCACATAATCGCTTAGATATTTCACTGATTTGAAACTATTATTATAAGTTTTTAGATTTTTCTAACCCGGACCCAATCCTAAGACTAAACCGGGAAGCAACCCGTGCAACATCCTCAAATACTTGAATTTAAGCATTCAACATAGTGTCGGGGCCCATGTGGGTGTATAATAATTTTAGTTAATTTTATGTTTGAATTATGAGATTGATGATTTTCATTTAATTCCAACTTGTTGATTTCAAAATTTTATTTAATTTCAACTTACTCAAACAACCTTTTGACATTAAAATTGACTGAAATCTCTATGTCAGCACATGCAGGTGTTTATAGCTTTGATAATTTTACCTAATTAATGATTTCATTGATTTTGAAAATCATAATTATATTAAAATTTCTTAATTTTTGTATTGAAGGAAAGCTCCATGATTTTTATATATTTTGGTTTAATATCGTTTCTTGTCACAAAGAGTTGTAGATCTGATAATAAGATTTTGATTTAAATTATAGTTAACACATTATCAGTTTACTTGTTGAGTTTTTATAATTCTCCCAACTTGATTATGCTCAATTTACATCAATTTGATAAGTTATGCCAATTTGATTTATTGCTTTATCCCTACTCATGCTTATTAGCTAGCATAGTAATCACCTCCATATTCGTATAAGAGTTATTAAACCCAATTTGGATTCATCCTTAGACTTTAAGTTTATTGCAAGTTTTTATGAGTTTGATATTAGTCTCCCAAATTCCAATTAAAACTAGTTTAATTTTGAGAAATTTATAAGAAAAGAGAACTCACTTTACTTCAATTTAAGCCAGAGCGAATCACTATTAGAGTTTGTGAATTTAATATTAGTCTCCCTAAATTTCACTTGCATTTTGAATGAGTGTTCTATTCTTTTCCAAAATTTTCTTTAAAGGCTCCCCCTATTTCTCTTTCATTGAACATTTATTTTCAAATTTATCATATATTCTTTTGTTTGACTTAAATTTAAGTAATTTTCATTTGAATTTATTTAAGTCAATTTTAATCTAAATTTAGCCTCACCATCCGTGGGTCGACGGGAGTGTTTACTTATGCCCTCAGCGCTGGTGTCTTATGACACCACGGCTTTTCATCTCACATCTCTGAGCTCAACGAGACCTTCAAACCTGAAAGAAGACATACAATGGAATATATATTCATCTCCCCCATTTTTTTCTAAGTATATAAATTAGACAAAATTTAGAGATTTTCTGTGGCTACATCTAACGTGGCTTACTGATATGCCTGTTGATTAATGAGTGATTCTGACACCACAGATTTTTCATCTCTCGTCAAAAGCACAACGAGGTCTTCAAAGAACACAAGATATATATATATATATATATATATATATATATATATATATATATATATATATATATCCACATTCACTGATCACAAATGTCGACGATTTTTCTCGCATAATGCTTCGAAAAGGAATGCAGGTATGAATAACGTGAATGCAGCGAGCGAGGCGTGAACCGAAAGACAATTCATCTGTGAAGATGTTCTTCCTTATGCAAGAAATGGGAAGAAAGCGGCGGCAATCTAAAAATCGAAAGAAGAATTGCTCATGACGTTCTTCCCTATTAAGTGAAAATGACGGAAGCGACGCGACGCCGAAAGAAGAATTCATCGACATGTTCTTCCCGATTACGATTAAAAAAGGAGGGTTATGCTGTAGGAAGGGCAGGGCCAGAAAGACGGGCTAGTGGCTGTAGGAAGGCAGAGCGGGCTGTAGGAAGCGGGTTAGCACAGAGAGGGGCACGCGGATGGAGGAACGTCGCGCGGGCTGGTGCGGAACGGTCTGGCAGGTTAGATTTCGGAACACTGCGGCGGTGAATGCGAAAAGGGCCCACGACGGCGGCTGCATGCACAGCGGACTGGAAGGATTGGGCCGCGGGATGCGTAGATTGCGCCGGCGGGACGGGCTTGAGGCAGGATGTGGGACTCGTATAGTGGCTGTGCCGGCGGGATGGGCCGCGGTGGGATGCGGGATGCAGAGCGGTCCGCGGCGGGCCGGAGAGGTGTGGTGAAGTGCCGACAGTCAGATGCACGGGACGCACGGTTTTGCAGAGCAGCGGAGTGGGCCTGCGCAGAACGGTGAGTGTGCTTACGGGCTGGGTTTGTGTGGCACGGAAGCATGGGATGCGGGCCGGATTACATGGAACGGCGGCGGCTGGAACACGGGATCGCGGAAACGCGACGTGGTTCCTGCGGGATGGGCCAGCACGGGTGTAACGGGTTCAACGGAGCGGCCCGGTGCAGCACGGAGGCGGGCTAGAGGCTGGCCAATGTGGAAGGCGAGCCGGAGTGCGGGATTGCGCGTACGCCGGCGGAATGGCTGGAAAAACGGGTCGGAACGTGCCGAACAATGGGACGGAAGAGCGAAAGAGAGAAATCCGAGGGAAAATTACTGTGTTTTCTGTTTCCGATGAGAGAGGGAATGCAGGAAGAAAGGGCAGAATGTGGGAATGTGAGAGAAGAGGAACCACTCCCTTTTTTTTCTTTTTTTTTTTGCAGTTGATCAGAAAATTGAAAATAGAGGAATCGTTGAGCATGGTGGATAATTTTAAGATTTTTAATAAATTTTAAATTGATTTAAATGGTTTTAATTTAAATTTCATAAACGCATACCAATATAAATATCGATGTAATAATGATGTTAACGATATATCGTTTAATTCGCCGTTTACCAAGTCGCAAATCGAAATTCCATTTTCACCAAATACGCCGCCACTTCGACCGCCGATTTTCGCATGCACTGTCCGAATTAATCTTACTGATAGATTTCAATACTTTAGCTGATCAATTTCACGAACAAAGGCCGCTGTCCCCGCTCATAATCGATGAAGCACGTCGCTCGACGCTCGAAGCTGATCTGATCGTCACGCATTTATATTTTAACCGCTTTCAACATTTTGAATCAAAATTTGCTCATTAATCGGGTCATTTGAGTTGATTTGACGTCACAGATTTTACCGATTTGCGACCGCCACTTCGACATTCAACATTTTGACTGCTGAAAGATAGTCTCATTTGATAGATTTCATTTTGAACAAAGCAATCAATTTCACAAAGCGGTTACTTATGGCCTCGACTGATATGCGGCAAAGCGCTGACGACTGGGCTGATCGCTTAATCATTAAGAATAATATTTATATCACGATTCAACGTTTCTAAACGTGGTGGCGAAGTCTTCGATCGGAGGATGATTTCGAGAGACGCCGTGCATTTTAACCTCGATTTTGCGTTTCATTATTCGACATTTACATGTAAATTAAGTGTAAATCTTATTTGATAGTTTGTTTTGAAGCTACGAATCCATTTCATGAGCGAGGTTTGGTCATCATCGTTTTTTCCGACTCATGCGTATCAACACTTTGATACGCGCTTAATCATTGCTATTGATTTAATATTTATATTTCGATCTTTCGACGAACGCGATGACGAAGTCCGCTCATATCGATCGAGGTCGTTTGACCATTTTTGGCATTCAATGATTTTGGCCAGATATGTACCTCCAAGACGTCCGAATTTGACTGACTTGACTGACATATGTGGAGGTCAACACTCATAATTACTTTTTTTAAAATAATGGGTGTCATACCGCAACGTAATCTTCGAGATACAATCATTTTCTGTTCTTTTTTAAATGATGAGCGTCGGATCCCTTCCCTTTTCGTAGTCATTTGCCTCACAGTTTTAGCTTCGGGCCTCCACTTAATAAGCTCATTTCATTTGCATTCTTTGTTCTTCATGTTCTCTTCTTATCTTTGAGTTCGTGGGTTTGAAATCTCAGCAGCCTTGATAGTGGCGAGGAAGAGATGCTCTAGGCTACTTAATTTATATAGGCTTCAGTGCTATGCCCCAATCCTTGAAGGGCATTGATGTATCTTTTCTAGCTTCGAACCTCTCTGCGGGCTTGACATAGGTTCAGAATAACATCCAATGCCATCTCCCAAAGAGTAAATGGTTGTTGGCAATGAGCTTATTCATGGTCTTCAAGCCCAAAAACATTAACGGAAAATTATAGTATTACAAAACTTCAGCAGCATCATTGATGCCTTCTATTCTGAGCTTAAGGTGGTAGGACGTGACAGCATCGCTATGGAATGTCAGAGAGTAGATGACTGTCAAATGAGACGAGTGGTGCAACAATGTAGAATGCCTAGGAACATGTCTCCATTTTGATAATGCATGTTCTGTAGGGGACACCTAAGAGGCTAGGAAACTTTATTGAGGCTTATATATTTGCCATGTTTGATGAAAACAAGAAGTGACAATCATTTTTGGCCTATTTAATCCTAAAAATCATCCGCATATTCATCAACTTTAATTATAAGTGTGTGATGTTGTTTGGATCAGTTCATGTCGGTTTAATCTATTATTAATGTGGCCAATAAGCATATTATGAGGGAACGATTCGAAATAGTTGTTTGATATTTATCACATGAAAGTATATTTTTGTAAACTCAAAATCATAAGTTCCTACAATAAGGTCCATTTTAGCATTTATCGATATCAAAGATCTCTTTTTGCAATTTGAGTTGTACTTATTGCACATTTTATTATATCTTTCTTTTTTCATCGTTTGCTTTTGTTCATCTGATAGCAAGAAATCAAATTATTGTTTCATACTCACAGTATTCAAACTTTTAGTTTCTTCAATGATGGTCATAACAAGGTCAAAACTTGGATTTTAAATATAATAAGTTTCGGTTCACTAACATCTTTATCAATTCTTTTCAATTGATTGATAATGGCTAACACACTGAAATAATAATCTTAAATTAATTTAAATTCCACCATAAAAGTTAAACCTTCATGCATTATAAGTCAAGTCGCACAAGGTGAATTGACGAGCCAAAGATGCAAATCGAAATAAAACGCACTCGACAACATCAAAAATCAGTCGAAATAATCTCCGATCGATGAACGGACTCCTCCATCGCGTTCAGAATGTTGAAATTGATCATAATAGGCATCTTGCATAATTCAACGGTCGACTGATGAAAGAGGGTTGTCAATACGCTGACACACATATCGAGATTGGGAAGCTTTGATGTTGCCCAAATGACCTTCGTTCATGAAATTGATCGCTCCGTTAGCTTATAAACGTTAAAACCTATCAAATGAGACTATTCAAGGCCAATTCGGATGAGATGAATATCGCAATCGATACAACAACACGCAAATCGGAAATAAATACACTCGACGACGAAAATCAATAAACAACCTCTGATCAATAAACAGACTCCTTCATCGTGTTTAGAACATCGAAATTGATCGGAATAGGCATCTTGCATAATTCGACGGTCGACCGATCAAGAATGAGAGTCGTCGATGCACTGACACGCATATCGAGGTCAAGAAGCAGCGATGTTGCCCAAATGACCTCCGTTTATGAAATTGATTGCTCTGTTAGCCTCAAAATGTCAAAACCTATCAAATGAGATTGTTTACGCTCAATTCAGACGAGTATGCGTGAATATCGAGCAATCTGATACAACAACATGCAAATTAGAGCTGAAATACACTCGACGACACCAAAAGTCAGTCGAAATGACCTTTGATCAACTAACGGACTTCGTCATTGCATTCAAAATGTAGAAATTGATCAAAATAGGCATCTTGCATAATTCGATGGTCGATCGATCAAGGAGGGTCGCTGATGCGCTGACACGCATAACGAGGTCGGAAGTCGCGATGTTGCCCAAACGACCCCCGTTTGTGAAATTGATCACTCCGTTAACATCGAAACATCAAAACCTATTAAATAAGACTATGCACGCTCAATTCGGACGAGTCTGTGTGAATATCGAGCAAGCGAAAGCAACGGACACGCAAATTTGAGCTGAAATTGACCCCGATTTGACGCTAACTTAAACCAAATGGCCTCCAATAGCGAAATGGACTGCACCGTTGCGTCAAACATCAGAGTAACCTATAATTCACATATATATTGTCTATGTGATGATGTCGGCATGAAAATCCAAATTAGGGCAAATAAAATAATAAAAAATATAAATCCTATAAATACCTCTCCTAAAACCCTAAACCTAATTTTTCCTATTCCCCTCCTTCTCCCGCAGCCGAAGTCCTTGCGTCTCCCGTATGATCTCCCTCTCACGGTTTCTCCCTCTCTCTCTCTCTCTCTCTCTCTCTCTCTCTCTCTCTCTCTCTCTCTCTCTCTCTCTCTCTCTCTGTTCCTCTTCTGAGTGGAGTTTTCATAAATGACCAGGCATTGTAGCAAAGATCAGAAGGATGCACTGCTCGTCGCACCCCCGAGTGCCCCGCAGGCGCAAGGGCGCCTGCACACCCCGCGTATGCACATGAGTGCCATGAGTGCCCACGCATGCTTCACAAGACTGACCGACGCATGATAGCGTTCGCTGAGCGTGAGCTCATGCTCCCATGAATGCCCACGCGTGCCCCCACGCACACCCGTGCTCGCCCAAAGCCTGTGTTGACCATAAGTACCCGTTCACACCTTTCTTAGCGTGGTGGCAAAACTTGTATTTATTTGTTAGCTATCATTACCCATAGACACCTTTCTTGGCATGGCGGAGAAACTTGTTTGCTTTGTATGAGAAAGACCAGTACACGCCTTTCTGCGATGTGAAAAAAATCTGTTTTAACAGGTACCTTAGAGACCCATACATGTCTTTCTTGGCATGGTAGGAAGGCGCATTCAAGCCTTGGTTTAAACCACCCATACACGTCTTTCTTGGCGTGGTGGGTAGTCCAAGAAACCAAGTAGCCCCTATACGGACACGGATGTCTAAATGTCGCTAAACTTCACCAACGAGGGGACATACACAGCTTGATAATAAACTATGTTGCAATATAAAATTGTTATTAAAATTAACATCGGGTGTATAATTACATATCTTTCTTGGCGGGAAATCTTTGATTAGAGCCCTTACATGCTTTTCTTGGCATGGTGGAAAGGAGCATTCAGGCCGTGATTTATACTACTCATACACGTCTTTCTTGGCATGGTGGTAGTCTAACATACCCAAAGTAGCTCTATCATCGACCAAAAAAACGCCAAATTTTTACACTGACATGATTCATAAACTGCTTAATGAAAATTCAACAATAAAGTTAAAATTAATGTTTTAACTTGACATTGCAAATATATAAGTACTTGTACACGCCTTTCTTGGCGTGGCAGGGAAATATGCGCTTAATGCAAGTACTTCAGAGACACATACATGTCTTTCTTGACATGGTGAGATGACGCATTCAGTCGTGGTGTTTACACCACCCATACATGCCTTTCTTGGCATAAGTGCGCCTCATTGTAGCCTATATAGGACGACGGGATCCGAAATCTCCAAAATTTTATCTAAAAATTTATACTTGCAATGAAATTCAATTAAAATAAGTAATATTATACAAATCTCTTAAGTTTAAATTAATGTTGAATCAAATACACCATGGTCCTGCACTATCAATGCTTAAATTTAGTCGAGGAGGGATTGATTGATTCTGGGTCTTAGGACCATCCAGTAAACAAAACTTAAAAATCTAATGATGTTATTATAATATCTTCAACCTAATAAAATATCTGAGAAGTTAATTCTGTCATATGACAGCAGATCTGATCCTCTATTATTAAATTAATAGAGTCGACAGGATCTGAAACAGTGAAACAATTAACCACCCCGATGGTGGTTGTGTTAAATAAAAATTCTAACTGGAGGGGATACTTCTATCAAAATATGATTACAATTTCAAAACAAATTGACTTAGATTTAATATTAATCTAAATACAGAATTTAAAATATCATTGAGCTATAAATGTCTAAGTGAAATTCAATATTAAAAACTTAAAACTAAAAATTTCACTCGCTTTTCGCAATTGTTTGTCGTAGGTGACAAATTAAGAAAATCCTAGCTTATAAAGGAGCCAAAGTCAAATCAAGTACACAACTATGTTTACTCTCAAACAATCTCATGCTAAAGGGCGTGGCCCGTGTCCTCATGCGTGGTTTGGCGAGGCTCCATATGATGTTATGTGAGTCCTCGGGTCGCCAAATGACCCCACTATATCATGGTCACCATGCTCCAATAGCTCGCCCCTCCGAGTTATGAACCATAGAGTATACTTGATTGGGCAAAGCTCTATTAGCTAGACTTAAGCTTGTTAGACAAACACCAAGTCTACAAGAATTCCTTGGACGATGTAACCCATGTGTTGCTGATAAGGATCCTTCGGTCAGGTTAGGTCGACTACCTTCTCTGACTAAGTAGACTAGGGATCGCGATAGCCCGGGATGACGAACCATGGGATCTAGATCGGGCGCGTCATCGTTTCCCCAACTATCCGCTTTAAGCTAAATATAATGAATTTCATAAATCTCAATTCCAAAACTCCACATGCTACTATATGCATTGCACTAATGACTAGCCTTAATCGAAAGTTCTCTCTCACTTATTGTAATTAACTATGGTTCTTGCCTATAGAAACCCGAGATCTAATCAAAGTCCTCACAAAATGAGGACGAAATCTCTGGGTAGTGTCTTATCTACTATTCCATCTGTCTTCTAAAAATTACATCGACACTTAAACACTCTTTTCATCAAAAGAGGTCGGTGACGAATTTTCGGAGCCCACAAAAGGTACAAAGCCACTTCTAAGAGTGTAAAGATGAACATTTTAACTTGTTCCGTCCCTTCATTTCAAGTTCGAAACACTATTTTTTATCATAGTTGCACTCAAGTTATTTTCAAATTAATCTTCATCCATTGCTAGAAAAATATGGCATAAAGCTTTCATCTGTCTCTTTCTTAAATCTTTTAAAGCTTCTCTCTGAGCTTGGGATAGAGCAACATTATCTTGCTCTTTATAGTCTTT
Organism: Cymbidium sinense; assembly: GCA_021442155.1. Taxonomy (NCBI): domain Eukaryota; kingdom Viridiplantae; phylum Streptophyta; class Magnoliopsida; order Asparagales; family Orchidaceae; genus Cymbidium; species Cymbidium sinense. The sequence continues at coordinate 44,438,717 of CM038214.1, read as the reverse complement.
CAAAATGGCAGCCCACTCATATTACTAATATTAAGCACCTAATAGAGCTTTCATCTTGATATTCTACTTATCTTAATTGCTTTTGGTGAGTATTAGAGCTTGAAAGAGAACCATGTTTCTATTTGCGATCACTCTGCTACCAATTTATGAGTATTTATCATATAAAATTAAATATTTATAAAATCAAAATTATAACTTATTTTCAAATATAACTCTGAAATTTACACAAGCTTTCTTTGAAAGCTATGTTTTTTCATTTTATTTTTAAAATACTTCTACTTCTAATTTGATATATAATCTGTTAGTAACTTGAAAGCATATATTTAAGGGCTAAATATGAAAATCTTGTTGGAAATCAATAGCATAAAAAATAAAGAGCAATATACCTATATTATAATTTTAATAGCATTAGTAATCGTTATTAATACTACTAAAACACCAGATTTGTTGACAGCGCACAGCTAGCCATGATAAAATAGCCATCATAATTACTCGTGGTATCACTACAGTAATAATATTAGATATTTAAAAAAACATAAAATTTTTTTTTCCAAATTGAATAAGTAAAAGTATTAGTCTGTTAAACAACAAAACGTAAAATTAACTAACATCAAATAAAATTTGCTGAACTTATTTTACTGATCAATCTGACTCTTCATCTGTCTCATTCCCCTCATACGTACGCAAGTTATGATGCTCAAAGAGGCAAAGAATATAAAGAAATCGAATATAATATCTCTGATCATAAGTCGATGCTCACTTCATTTTCATATAAACTCGCATTATGAGTCTGCAAATATGCAGAAATGGAAGTACTTTGCTCTCCATAATCTCTTTTATATCTTCTTCCAAATGTGAGGACATATAGTTCCAATTATTTGTTTGTGGTGTGAACGATACAACAACAACAACAACAACAACAACAACAATAAGCCTAAATCCCACTAGGTGGGTCCATGAATTTTCTCTCCATTGTGTCCTATTATGTATCAAATTTTCATTTAATTCAAGTATACTAAGATCATTTTTTTATACATCTTAACCAAGTCTTTTAGGTCTACTCTACCTTTCTTAACATAAAGGCAAATCTAATGATCTATTCTCCTAATCGGTCATCGGATCTCGACGCTTTATGTGGCCAAACCATCTAAGGCGACTCTCCCTAATCTTATCTACCACTGGAGCTACTCCATTAATTTTGCATTAATTTTGCATTAGGCAGAAGAGTTTGACAGACTGCCATTCAAGAGTTTTTCGAATAAATAAATAAAGCAAAATTATTAAAGTATAGATAAGAAAGTATAATTTAATAATTATTTAAGGGAATAATATCTTAAGAGATATAGATAGAAGTTGAACATTATGATGCATTATAATTGCTTTCAATGTAACTAAATGCTTAGTTGAGAACTCTCATCCACTGTGAAACTGATCATAAAGTACGTTTAGCAGTCCGCTTGATTATCACAAAATCGGTTGCTAGAATATTTGTTAAAATATTTATGATTAGACATTTCAGTCATAAATATTTATTGCAACAAGAACTTGTAAAAAAAAAAAAAAGACCAATCGAGGTGCTTGGGAGCCAGCTCTTATTCTGTGTTTGGTAGCAATAACAAAACCACCATTTCAGACCATTATATACATCTAATTTTTGCTACATCATGGATTCGTTCGACCTCAAGTTCAGATATTCTATAGTCACAAGCACCATTATAGACCAATTCTCAACTATTTAATTCAGTTGAGGATTCAATTCATATAAATAAACAATGCTCAATCATCTATACAATTACTTTTGATTTAACTTGATTGTTATGCAAAGGTAGAGTTTATTCAGTTGCAAAAACAGAAATAATAAGATGCTCATTTTATCATTTTGTTAATTAGAATATTTCCAAAACTTATTTGTCCCTAATGCCATGAGATGCCTATGTGTAGCAAATAGAATTAAGCTTTCTAGTGATGGCCCCTTTCTTGAAAATGAGATGGCTGCTAGAAGCCACTTTTGATGACTTCTGCCAATTCTTATTGGATTATAATTAAATACAGCCATATAATTGATTAATTAACATATATGATTAAATTTATGATTTCAATATATTCAAAAAAAACTTAAGCTCATATCAAGTATAGTTCAAAATCTGTGCTAGTGATTTTCTTGTTTTGTATTTTAATTAATGATTTTTGTCCATTAGCAATAAACAAAAGTTAGTCGACAGTTAAGCTATCAGAGTCGCATTTTGAGGTGAACCATATACTTTGTACTCGCGATGAACTGTTTAGAATGGAGAGGTGGCCTAGAGATAGTGCTTGGGAACTCGTCAAAGCTCACTAATCTTGCTGGCATATATAGATACTAATTATAAAAGTATTTGTTATTGGTTATAGGAGAAGATTGCATCTTCAAGATCATGAATTCGAATCATATATTTTACGATTTATCTTCTCCCACTTTCTCTAAAAAAATATGATTTATGAGACTGACAACAAAGTTAAAGAAAAAAGAAAAGGCTAATCTCCACCCACATTTCAAATCTACTTTGAGTTAAATAACACATAAAATGGCTTGAATCGAGCTTATGCATATAGGTTGTGTATTTATATATCATTTTGCTTGAACTTCTAATTGCCACTCTGGGTTTTCTTTGAAAGCGTCCACTCTTGATCTTTTCTTTCTTCTAACCATAGACAAGAATCCATCCATTCATCATCATTGTGGCCATTAGCCATTTCGATTCGAGCAAGTCCATAATTGCTAGGCATCTTATTTACAAGTATGATGGTAGTGACAAGTTTATGAATTAGAGGTCTGAGAAAGGAGATGTTGAAATGAGCTGTATTGGTCATTCAACTATGCTTGGGTTCTTGATAAGCTCATTATGTTATTCTGATTATTGATTCTATCTTATTTAGAGTAAAACATTATTTTTCTACATTTAGGGTTAAAAAAGTTTTCTGCATATTGTGAAGCACATTTTTATAGGTTGACGAGTTCATTGGGATTGTCAAATGTAGCATGTAAAATTAAAAGAAAATGCTTATTAAAAGAGACTGAACTATTTCTGTAGTACAAACAGAATTAAATGAAGGATGTTTTGAGTTAAAATTATGGGTAGAAAAAAAATTATTCCATATAATATTTGAACTAAACAGAAGCCAGCATATCCAGCATATATATTTCAAATATTTTAATCTGAAAACTCACGTTCAGGATGTTGTTGGTAAAATGTTTATTCCAAATAAAATAGATAAATCCACATTTATATGGGTCATGAGCACGTTTCAAACTAAAAATATATATGACCTAAACTGCAAATAAGAAATTCAATACTTCTTTGAGAAATTCAGTTCATTACTACACGGATGCCTTCTTATATAAGAAAATCTCAACTCTTGATATCTTATCAGAAAATGCTTATGTTAAAATATGCATCTTGAACAAATATTTAAATGAATAGTTTTTAAAATTTACTTCAAGATCATTCAAAATATGATTTTAGCAAAGTTATAGTTGAAACAAATCTTCCGACAATATGAATCTAATGATAATAAAAGTAATCTAATCTGACTCCAAATGAACACAAATCACGTAATTTGAATATAGTTAGAAACTTGGTAATAGTAATTGAGAACAAAATAAGCGTCTAGATAAGAAAATTTTAATGAATCTTAGATTATTCAATCTTAAAGTCATTAAAGCACTTAAATATAAGAGAATATTTTATAATCAAAGGAATTAATAAATCATGTTACACAATGTGTTTTAGTTTTTGGATAAAATTATCAAAATAAAATCCCAAAAAATTATAAATAAAATGACATTCCCTCTATTACCGAGGAACCTTTATCTAAAATAGTAGAGGGTTTAGAAATCTAAAAAAGTTTAAAGTCCTGCTCAACAATTATCATTGATGATCTTCACCACCCACTAACTTTGATCAACGTTGTTGTGTGCCATTATTAATGACATTGATATATGCCATCATTAATAAAGCAAGTTCATGTTATTGCTCTAAATCCAACTTTTGTTGACTTCAATGATGCCAAAGCCACTAAGGCCAAGGCACACCATCAACACTTACCATTCCCTATTGATTTTTTTACCCTCCATTTCCAACAGTATCGATGCACACAATCACAATTAAGGTAGATATATCTCTTTGACACCAATGCTAATACACATCAACTTTATTGCTTATCGTTGCTAACAATATGTATACTATCGCTAACAAGGTAGCTAGATGTTATCAACACTATGCCCACCAAACTTTTTTATCCATCATTAGCAATAATATCAACAAATACTATTACTAATAAGTCTAAAATATGTCATTACCTTCAAAAAGAAAACCAAATAGCTTTATTAGTTGCTTTCACTAATAATTTTAATGCATGCTATCACTAAATTAAAAAAGCTAATGCATTTAATTGATACCATGTTAATTGCCTTTGACTTCATCACTTACTGTTGCAAATAAAATTGATGATGCATGTCATCATTAATAAGGGTGATACACACCACCAACATTAATGCCAATACCAACCAACAACCCCAATACCCATCATCATTAATAAAAGTGATACACACCACCAACATTAATATTAATAGACATCATTGCTAGCATGGAAGAATTCCATTGAAAACAACAACCCTGATACCCACCATCACTAACTTGGATGTCACATGTCATTATCACCAACACTAACACTTGATGCTAACACTAAGGCTTATAATGAACTTTTTGGTCTCTAGTCTCTCATCATTTAAGTAAAATAATCTTTTAAAGATAACTCCAAAACCTCAAGACTATATCAACTTGCGCCATGAAATTAAAGTCATCCTTCATAGTTCAGATTTATTAGATCGTATCAACATCTTTCCTAATTATTAAAGAGAGCATGATTTGTAATATATAAAAACTACTAGCAGAATAATTGCTACAAAGTTAATATTTTTTTTAACTTTTTTTAGTTTTCAAGTAATAAAATTTTGTCTCTGCTATAAGTTGCACTCAACTTATATTATCTATGTATGTGTGAAAACTTCATACAATAATAAAGCAATAAATTTTTTTCTACTATCATGAACTTTTCAATACATAATAGTTTGGCATCAATTATGGGCTGTGAATTTAACTTAATGGAAACCTTTGCTATAAATTTAAAGGGATCAATGTTCACATCAACCTCTATGCAATGATTGTTGTAGGGTTATCCCTTTACCATCTAATGGCTTATTAATTCTAAAAGAAGCAAATCAAAATTAGAGACAACCCCTTTACCATCTAATGATTTATTAATTCTAAAAGAAGCAAATCAAAATTAGAGACAACCAAATTACAACATTAAGGTTAATGTCTTTGTGGTGAAATTTTTTAAGGAATTTCTTTAAAGGAAAAAATTATACTTCCATCTTCACCCTATACAGGATAAAATGAAGATAGAAATATACTTCTCTTTTTTTATGCACTTTTAACACCACGTAGATCCACAAATATTCTTATTGAGAGTAATCAGATATGACATTGAGGAGAGGTGTATTATCTCAAAAGATAGAAGTCACCACACTACAATAGAAATAATCACCTCAACAAGGACTCCTAAGGACAATGAGTCTGCATATGTATAAAATATTCTTCCCCTACTTTACATGAAAAAGTAAAGTAGGGTTTATTTTAATCCGGGTTCGTTAAGTTCTCTACAGGGGCAAACCCCTATAGTTAATTACATCTTAAGGAATGAGATCCCTTAGGAATACTCTAGATTAAGGTAAATGATCGTTGTCTCCAAATATTTCAATAGGTAGGACTATCAATCGATTAGTTTATTTTGGAAGATCAAATGAGATTGATCAAAGAGAAAGTTATTATCGAAGCCATAGAAAGATAAGTAGGAGATGCTCACGATGCTAGGAAACCTAGTGAACATCTCAAACTATCCTATAGTTGGGCTTTACATTTTGGAAATTGAATTATTTATTTGAATTGAATTTTTATTAGAAGTTTAGGGCTTATAATTTCATAATACAAGGTTATAGAAATGCCTAAGAGGTGAGGATTTATGCTTATGGCCCATAGAAAGGAGAAGCAACCTCAGAACCTAAATATAGGGAGCTTTGGCAAGGGCCAAAAGCACGACCTAAATCTAAGAAAAAAATAGGTATTTGGTTTGCCTCCACAAGAGAGGACAAACCACCCAACTGCTTGGACTTACAACCGCTTGGGGGTGGCCACCAACTAACTCCTCCTACGATTTTAAATTCATGTAGGCAAGTCGTATGCTTTATGCAAGATAGCTGGGCTGTTATTTATTTAGAAAGAGACTAAGTCCTTAAACTCACTCCCTAAGAGACTAGATCGTGTAAGGGCATGAAAATGACCTAGATCTAATGCAAAACACATTACATGTTATTTTATTTTTGGATAATTATTTGACTCAGGCTTATGGGATTCATATGCCTAATGCATGAGAAGTAAGATTATTGGCCAAAATCAATGAGAGGGGAGGAGGTGTGTTTCCACCATGGCTCTCAAAGGTCAAGACATGTTTCTTTGGCAAAGGTGGAAGCCTTCCAATCAATAGTATAACAATATACTTTTATGCATGATGTTATAAAAGAAATGCACATCCAGCTAAGGGATTGCTAATTCTTTTATCTTGATTTTAACTTAGGCTTTAAATGAGGTTATGAGTTGTTTATTTTAATTTTGAGTTGATTAATTTGGTAGAAGATTTATTTTTCCCTAAGAGCCTAATCATCATCCAGGCCATACATCAAGCAAGAAAGAAACTAGGAAACATGCCATCTTAATACACAAGCTAAACAAAACATCAAATATTTTATAAAGCTAACGAAAAAGAATAAAATGTCATTTGTGGTCAGGCATCACCGCACAAACCCGAAAGTAAATTGGGTAGCCGAGCTCTACCTTTATACAACCTGGATTACAAATGAATTAATCTACAATCAAGTAAGGGAAATTCACATTATGGGAGTCTCCATTTCTTTTTTGCTTCTTTCTTCTTTCTTCTTTCTTCTTTTCTTCTTTCTTCTTTCTCCTTTCTTCTTTGGTTCCTTCTTTTGGATGGTTGGAATGTGGATGCTCCAAAGGCTTCACATGGTGCATGCGATGAGATCTTATGACTAATGCTCATCCTAATCCCCCATAACATTTATTCCAAAATCCTAATTGCAAGAATTTCATGAAAATGGAAAGTAAATCTAACTAACACTTACAAAATAGAGATTAACTAAACAAACTACACAAATCCCAAGCATGTATGTTAGACTTAGCACCCCACACATGGGTAACCAAGTCCACTTGGCCTATTGGATTATGCTTAGGGGTATAAACACTTGCACAACAAAAGTATTCATATTTTTATTTATTACATGCCCCTTAAGCACAATCCCCGGCAGAAAATAATGATTATACTAAATCATCATAGCATTCATTCTACACACATTCACCCTAACATCTAAACTAGAAATAATACATCACAAAATAAAAGCAAACATTAAACCATGCACTGCCCTAACCTAAAGCTAGAAGTGGTGACTTAGCCTAATGTGTATATTTTAAAAGGTTTGTGTGGTAGGCTTAGCTATGGCTTTAAGGTTTGGATTTTCTAAGTGTGAAGATGTTTAACTTAAAGGGGTGGTTTCATTTAAGTATTTAGTTGATTTGGGTTGATTTTATTTTGTATTTTGATTTGGTTTAAATGAATCTTATAATTAATTACTAAGTTTTAAAGAGAGGGAAAAGTGAAGAGAACTTTTCTTTCCTTCCCTATCTTAAATAATTTCTAAAGTGGATTCATGTTTAGTTTTATTTAGTAAATATTTTATTATGTGTTTTAATTAATCCTAGTTTATATTTTCCATAAACAAACTTATTCAAAAAAAAAGACATTTTAAGATTAAGTAAAGTGAACTAAATTCACAAAACACACATCACTTCATTTCTTTCCCAACATGTACAACATACATATGGATGCATCCTAAGCATATTTATACATACAAATGAGAATGTTTGGCACACTTTATGATGAATGCTAAGTAAGTTACTTAAGAAAATTTGAATGTTTTATGATGCATGATTTTCATTAAGTAGAAAAGAGGTTTTCTTATCCATTTTTCACATGCACACATGTATGTATGAAAGGCATAAGTGAGTACGGTGCCATTGTTAACTAGGGGTGTAAAGTACAAGACCTACTTAAAGTCTCACAACCCCGGGGTTGTCCAGACTAATATACCACTTTCCTTAAATACAACCATATGCACAAAAGAAATGAAGAGAAAAGAAAGATGCAAAAAGTTTGTGTTTGTTGATTTATTTTGTTTATGCAATTTATATGTGAAAGTGTAGATACCCTTCTTAAGTAATAATATAGGAATGAATAGGAAGGTTTATATTCTTTTCAAATAAACTATACACTTTGCCAAATCCTGTTCAAACCCATACTAAAAGAATAGAGAAGGAAGGCTAGACTATACATATCTTCATACTTATAACATGCAAGCTCATAACTAATAATAAGTAGCACACTTTCAGTTTTGCATATTTGATTTATAGATTTTTATGAAGTAGTTTTGAATTTAATAGTGATAATAGCCATTCATATTTTACTTTAGCCAAAAGATGCAATTTGACATAAAGAAAATATTTCACTTTCATTTTGATTTTTGAAAAGAATGAATGCATGAAATTCATATGACATACACATTTAGCATGTTAGAAAAGAACTAAAGTGATGAAAGCATGTAAACACATTCACCCTAATTAATTCCTAAAGACAATCTTATGAAATAAGAAAGTTTAAAATAAATCAAGTTATTTTTTAGAGAAGGTTTAATTTTATTTTGAGTTTGATTTAATTTGAGAAATGTGAGGTGAGTTTGCTATTCCTGACCCATTCCCACATATGTTTATTATTTTAGTTTAATTTTTAGTTGATTAGATCAATTTTATGCTTTGGTTAGGTTAAGGTATGAATTAAATGTGTTAATTACCCTCATTTATACCATAGCATACTTAATCAAATAATTATGAGCCAATGAGATGACATAAAACCACACAAGAAATTTAAATCAGCAATTCACCTAGGAAGAAAATTGTCTAATGCATTTGGCTCATGATTAATGATTAATTAAACTAAGGGGGTTTAATTTTAAGTAATTTCATAAAACCTCTCACACATGTGAGTTGAGTTTTGATTTCTTTAATGTACTTAGGCTCTTGAACACCTAAGCATCTACCCAAGATAGATTAATTAAGTTCTGAAAAGTTTTAGAATTTTATAAAATTAATTAAGGGGGTAATTAGTGAATTAACCCTTAATTAAAGATGGATTAAGAAAGAAAGGGGGTTTAGGGAATATCTTAAGGAAAGTATCCAAAAATTATTCCCTAAACCTCATATTCTCTTAATCCAAACTTAATTGACTCAATTAGAGGGTTAAACGACTAATTATACCCTTAATTAAGCCTAATTATATTAAGGGAGTGATTAAGGAATGAACTATAAATTCTACTAATTAATACACTAATAAATCCCAAGAAAATTAGAGAAGGAAGGAATCATCCCACTAATTAAGCACAAGAAGTTTGGGATTAATCAGTGGAGTAATTAGAGGATAATTACAAAATAACATTCCCAATAAAACTTAAATTCAGAAAAAAAATCACTATTCAAAATCCATTGAAATTAATTTTAGAATATTCTATATTTAATTATCTATCTAATGCAATTTATTTCATATTTTTCTAGTTTTTCTAGGCTTATATATGAATTTAGGAAATTTTCATCATAAATTAGAATATTTAAATAGCTTAATTAAGTATTTAATCTCGTCGGCGCCATGTGGGCCACTGACGTGGCATGCGCTTTCCACATGGAGTGACGGGATTGGATCTTTAACTTGTCATACCGTAGCGCAGTGTCAGCGGCGGCGCTACGCGCTTTCTCCTCAGCCGTCCGATCAAGGATCAGACGGCTGAGATTAAAGTCGTGGTTCTAAAAGATAAATCCATGGGTGCTACGTGTTTTAATCACGGTCGTCCATCCAAAACATGCGGATGGACGGCCAGAGATTCATCCTTATATTTTCCTGTGAGAGATGGCTACCGTCCACCTTCTAGGGTGAGATCCGAGCTCAATTGAGCTCGGATTGGGCTAAAATTTAGCTCACACCATCATCATGCAATGAAGATCACATCCAATAGTTAGAATTCTATGGGATTAAAATTCATTTCACAAAGCTCCAAAATACATTGAATTTAAGCTCAAAAAAATGGCTAACCTCTCCGGAGATGATCACCGGTGCTCGATTCTCTTGGAGAAGCTTCATCTAGTTGGGATGAAGTTTTGCTGAAATTTGGAGGCTTTGAGATTGGGTAGATGCTTCTAGAGACCAACTCCCCTTTTTCGTGAGCTCGATCTTGATCAAGGTAACTCCTCCCTTACCGTAGGAACTTAGAAAAGAGCTTAGACAAGTTCAATCAAGCTCCCTGAGAGTGCTTGCAAAGGGAATTAGGCTGATATTGAGTGTAGGCTGAGTTTGAATTTCAGTGGAGCTCCCCTATTTTCAAACTATGAAAACTGAGAAATGGGAATTTGGAAATCACTTGAGAGATCTTGGGGAGGCTGAGGAATGGCTTCTCTAACATCCCTAAGTTCAATCGAATTTGAGAATGATCAAATGAAATTAAATTAGGGGGAGTATATCTCCCCCTTGGCAATAGGACGGTCAAACAAAGCTTTGCCATTTTGATCTAATTGAGCACCTTGAGTGGGTTTGTTAAGTTGTTAGATGAGTCATTACATTCGATTTTGGCTAAGGAAGGAGTGGAGGAGGTTGACATGTGCTTGAAACAAGTGGAGGCATGATTCCCATGTGGCCATTTTCAAGCACATGGTTGGTTTTGAGTTTGGCTAACTCAAACCCATTGGGCCATGTGCACTAGGTCCATTAGTGACCATTTGGTCCACTAAGAGGATGCCAAGTGTCCATGAAAAGAAATTGACCAAATTTCAAGTGGTTTTAATTTTGGGTTACCCTATGGCCTAGGGTTAAAATGGTCATTTGACCTTGATTTTAGTTTGGACATGTTTGGTATGATGGGAAAATAGGTTGGCTAAGTTTCATTGAATTTGGAGTTGGTTTGATATGGTTTGGCTCATGTTGACCCATTTAAGTCAAAATGGGTCAACTTGGGTCAAGTTGACCAATTGGTCAAATTGGGTCAAACCAAGGGTTGGGTCAAGTTCATATGACCATTTGAAATGTTTTGGTGGCTTTGGTTTGGTTCACTTTGGTTTAGGTTAGAAATTTGGTTCAATTTAGTTCATTTAGGTCAAATGGGCCAAGTTGATCAATTTGATTCATTTGACCTATTTGGGTTAGGTCATGGGTTGGTTCATATTTGGTTAGCCATATGAAATGAATTGGTATCTTTGTTTCCAAAATTTTTGGTTAAGTTTGAATTTGGCTCAATTTGACCCTTTAGGTCAAGTTGGGTTCAAGGTCAATTAGGCTAGGTTAGGTCTAGTTGGCCAATTGAGGCTTTGGTCAAATTCAATAATCATTTTGGGATGAACTTGACCCACTGGTTTCAATCAATTTGTCTTAGATCAAGTTTTGACACATTTTTGGCTTTTTAGGTCAACTTGGGTCAACTTGGGTCAAGTGGCCAATTGGGCTAGGTTAGGCCCAAATATTGACTTGGTCAAGTTCAAACATTAGTCATGAATGAGTTTTGATCAATGGTTTCAATCAATTTGGGCTATGGTGGATTTTGTCTATGTTAGGTTTTATTTTGGCTAAGTGTTGGTCAACCCTTAGGTTTGACTTGGTTTGACCTCATTTGAGTGATTGATTATCTCATGATAATTATTGATCATGATGAGAGGCTTAAATAGACTTAGTTCAATCCCATTTGGTTAGGATTGGAATTTGGCTCATAAGGGTACTTTAGGTAACTTTGGGTCAAGTGAGCCTAACTGGGTCAAATGGCTTGGTCAAAGCTTGATTTGAGTTTGATTGAACTCACATATGGACTTCTGATTGAAATATAAGTCCATTTGCAAGTGGTTTGAAGTCAAATGGGTTTTGATTCATTTGATAATTTCAAGTTCAAAGAGGTGAACATGAGTTTGACTTAGGTCTGATTTTTGAATTGAGTTTTTTGATTTAATGATTGAAGTTTATGTTTATATTTGGATTCATGATTGAAGGATTGATTGAATCATGAAGAAAAATCAAGGGTTTGGCTTGATTTGAAATTAATTTGGCTAAGTTCAAGATTTTGACTTGAAAGGCTTAGGTTAGATTTTGATTGAATTTGAGTGTGATTTTTGTAGTTAGTTTTGGGTTGTTTGAATTTATATTTCATTTATATATGTGAATATAAATGAGATTATAAATGGGTTATGAGAAAATTTTATGAGTTTGAAGTGATTTGAGCTTGATTTGGGCTAAGTCTTTAAGAGAGAATTAAAGGACTTAGGAAAGATTTGGAATTTGACCATGGATTTTGGATTTAGTTTAATTGATTTGAATTTATATTTTATTTATATATGTAAATATAAATGAGAATATAAATGGGTTATAAGAAAATATCTTGAGTTTGAATTGATGTGAACATGATTGAGGCTAGGTCCTTAAGAGGGAATTAAAGGACTTGAGAAAGATTTGTGATTTGAATTTGAATTTGGAATTTTATTTTATTGATTTGAATTTATATTTCATTTATATATGTGAATATAAATGAGAATATAAATGAGTTGTGAGAAAATTTCATGAGTTTGAATTGATTTGAACATGATTGAGGCTAAGTCTTTAAGAGGGGATTAAAAACTTAGGCAAGATTTGGAATTTCAACCATGGCTTCAATCATGGGTTTTAATGATAGGTTTCAATCATGTGGCATTGATTTGAGTTTGGGGAAAATCAATTAAGCTGGAATTCATTTAGGTTTGATGTTGATTTGATTTGGAGTTTGACTTGAAGGAAGGAAGTAAGGAATGTGGTTCAAGCTATACGGTAGTCAAATTTTTGTAACATCCCTAAGGCATGACCTATTTCTATGGCTAACTCATCTAAATCTCTAGGGTCAGGTTAAGTGTGCACTTAATCACTAGATGTATCATAAGACTAAGGAACTCTTAAAGTCTAAGAGAAGTCCTATGTCTAAGATGGAGGGGGTTGAGAGCTCATTCTAAAAATGAGGTCAACAGTGTTAAGCATAATTGTAGTTTGAAAACTCTTCCATCTTTCAATAGTTTTTTCGTTAGTTCCATTAGAAGTAGGTCAAGACTGGGAAGCAACCATGATTGCAATTGTGAGTTCACTTAACATCTCAAGTACAATTATAATTAGAAAAGTCCTTTTCATCATATTTCTACATCCAGGGCAACCTTCTTGATAATTATCTTCTTCAAACCTTCTTATAAATAAGAGAAATTTTGCAAAAAAATTTTCAGGTAAATTTTATACTTAGTTCTTAATTAGACTTCTACTCTATGGGTAAGGTCATGGCTATAACCTAAAAAAGATATTAATGATATAAAGATAGACCAACTCTTACCTTGATTTATAAAATTAGTGATAATAATTACATTTCACTTAAAGTTTAAATAGTTATATAATAATTTAATTCAACACCTGATTAGTAAGTATGTTGCATTGAGTGAAATAATTAAGAAATAAACATACATCTTAAACATAAGTGAAGTAATTTTATGATTATTATTACTAATTTGTGTATATTTATAGGAAACTCTCCAGCACTGCGATGTTAATCTCAAATGATTTGGGCTCTAAAGATAAAAAAAATAGCACCTTGGTGATGGAAATTAGCATTGTGGCATCAAAATGAATCCAGATTAGGACTTCAAGACATAAAGCTGATTGTCTTAACAGTGCAAGATTGAATCGCTTTGGCACTAAAAGACATAAGCCCATAAGTTCGAGATAACTCGGTGCTTTGACGCCATAACCTGTGAACTAAGGCCAAATCGATAAAGCAGACGTCATCTTAGTGCTAACTTTTGCCGCTCCATGGCACGATGATCTAACAGATTTCATTTTGAACAAATTTTAGAGTTGGTTGGGCAAGTTACAAGTGTTGTTGAAAGAGTTAGTTCAGTGCAACTACTTGATGATGAAGTGAGTGTGTCTATTGTAGGGTCTTTTTCTTTTTCCTTTTTTCACTTAGAGAGTGCCACTTTAAGTATGTATGCGAGTGTGTGAGATAGGAAGAGGAGATCCATCAGAAAAGCATGTATACATGAAGGTAAATAGTACATAATCAAAATTAAAGAAGTAATTTTATGATTCATTCTTTTCTTAACCTTAATTATTTTTCTCTATTTGGTGTCTTCAATGTTTGTAAATTGTGTTAATGTTCTCTCTTTCTCAACAAAGAACTAAGTTCATGCACTATGAATTTGTAGTGATCACTGTGGAGAAAAATTTCTATACGGAGGGAGTCACCTTCAAATCTATGAGGAGAAATGAAAGAGACAAGCACATAGGAATTCATCTTTTTAGGATGCCATGAAGATCTGTAGATGTACTTATTCAGGTGATCGGGTACATCATCAAGGAAATAGTGTACTATCTTGAGAGATAGAAGTCACTACCCTTTAATGGACCTAATCACCTCAATAAGGATTCCTAAAGACGATGAGTCTGCATATGTACCAAAGATTCTTCCCCTACTTTGCATGAAAAAGTACAGTAGGGTTTATTTTAAATTGGGTTCGTTAAGTTCCTTACAGGGGCAAGCCCCCATAGTTAATTACATTCTAAGGAATGGGGATTCCTTAAGAAAACTCTCGATTAAGATAAATGATCATTATCTTCGAAGATTTTAATAGGAAAGGACTATCAATCGATTAATTCATTTTTTGAAAGATCAAATGGGATTGATCAAAAGAGGGAGTTATTATCGAAGCCAAAATGGGAGATAATTAGGAGATGCCCACGATGATAGGAAACCTAGCGAGCATCTCAAACTATCATATAGTTGGGCTTTATATTTTGAAATTGATTTAATTTGTTTGAGTTAAATTTTTCATTAGAAATTTAGGACATACGATTCCTTAACACGAGATCAAGGGAATGCCTAAGAGGTGAGGAATTAAGCTTAGGGCCACAAAGAGGAGAAGCAATCTCAGAACCTAAATCTATGGAGCTTTGGCGAGGGCCGAAAGCATAACCTAATTCTAAGGCAAAAATGGGTAATTGGTTTGATTCCACAAGAGAGAACAAACCACCTGACAGCTTGGACTGACAACCGCCTGGGGGTGGCCTCCAACTAACTTCTCCTATGATTTTAAATACATATAGGCAAGTATTTATTCTTATGCAAGATAGCTAGGATATTATTTATTTAGAAAGAGACTAAGTTCTTAAACTCACTCCCTAAAGAGACTAGATCATGTAAAGAGCATGCTTCAAATGACCTAAATCTAATACAATTTAAATTTCATTTTATTTTCATTTTTAGATACTTATTTTGACTCAGGCTAATAGGATTTATATGACTAATGCATGAGAAATAAAGTTATTGGCCAAAATCAGGGAGAAGAGAGGAGGTGAGTTTCCACCATGGCTCTTAAAGGTCAAGCCAAGTTTCTCTGCAAAAGGTGGAAGCCCTCCAATCATGAGTGAAATAAGATGCATTTGTGCATTATATTATAAAATAAATGCTCATCCAGCTAAGGGGTTGCTAATTCTTTTATCTTGATTTTAAACCTAAGCTTTAGGTGAGGTTATGAGTTATTTAATTTTTATTTTGATTTGTTAAGTTGGGTAAAAGATTTATTTTTTCCTAAAGAGCCTAATCCACATCTAGACATACATAAAGCAAGGAAGAAACTAAAAAGTATGCACCAAAAAGCTAAACAAATCATCAATCAATTTATAAAGCTAATCACAATAAGAATAAAAGGCCGTTGTGGTCGGGCACCACCGCACAAATCAAAAAAATATCAAATGTGGGTAGCCGAGCTCTACCCTTATACAACCCAGATTACAAATTAAATAAATTACAATTAAGTAAGAAATTCATTGTTATGGGGGGTCTTCAAGCTTCATTTCTTCTTTCTTCTTCTTTCTTTTGTTCCTTCTTTTGGATGGCTGGAAGGTAGATGCTCCAAGGCTTCACATGGTGCAAAAGATAGGATCTTATGACCGATGCTCATCCCAATCTCCATAACAATCATTCCAAAATTCTAATTGCACAAATTTATATGAAAATAAAAAGTGAAAATCTATCTAACACCTGCAAAATAAAGGTTAGCTAAAACAAACCACACAAATCCCAAGCATGTATATTGGACTTATCACTCCACACATGGGTGACTAAGTTCACCTAGTCTATTAAATTATGCTTAGGGGTATAAAGCACCTGTAAGCAAAAGTATTTATATTTTTATTTATGACAACACCACTTAAGCGTAATCCCCTGAAGAAGTGAGTAGTTATACTAAGAGCATCCTACCATTCATTCTACAAGCATACACCCCAACATCCAGTCTAAAATATATATCACAAAATGAAACAAAACATCAAACCATGCACCGACCTAACCTAAAGCTATAAGTGGTGACTTAGGCTAATGTGTATGCTTTGAAGGTTTGTGTGGTATGCTTAACTATGGCTTTAGGTTCAAATTTTCTAAGTGTGAAAACATGTTCAACTTAGAGGAGGGTTTCATTTAAGTTGTTTAATTATTTTGGGTTGATTTTATTTCATGTTTAATTTGGTTCAAGTGAATCCTACAATTAATTACTAAGTTATGAAGAGAGGAAAAGAGAAGAGAACTTCTCTTTCTTTCCCTAACCTAAGTAATTTCTAAAGTAGATTCATATTTTAAATTTTATTTAGGTGAATATTTTGATTAAGTCTTTTAATTAATCTTAAGTTTAGATAAACTCTAAATAAACCTATTCAAAAAGAAAGTCATTTTAAGATCAAATAAAATGAATCAAAATTCACATAACACACATTACTTTATTTCTTTCCTAACATGTATAACATGCATATGGATGGGCCCTAACCATATCTATACATATAAATGAGAACATTTAACACACTTTATGATGCATGCTAAGTAATCCATTTAAAGAAACTTATAAGATTAAGATGCATGATTTTCTTTAAGTAGAAAAGGGTTTCTTTATCCATTTTTCACATATACACATGAAAGTAAGAAAGGCATAAGTGAGTACAGCGCCATTGCTAACTAGAGGTGTAAGGTACAAGACCTACTTAGGGCTACTTAAAACCTCACAACCTCGGGGTTGTCCAGACTAATATATGATTTTCCTTAAATACAAACATGTGTATAAAAGAACTGAAATGGAAAAGAAAAAAAGCAAAAGTTGTATTAATGGATTCATTTTATTTATGCAATTTATGTATGCAAGTATAGGTAGCCCTTCTTAGGTGATAGCATAGGAATGAATAGGTTATGGAATTAGGTACGTGTTAGGTTCTTTTAAATGAACCTTACATCTTACCAACTCTTATTCAAAACTATGTTAACATAAAAGAGAAGGGAAATCTATACTAGATGCACCTTTATATTCTTTCACATGCAAACTCATAATTAAAGTATAAGTATCATACTTTTAGATTTGATACTTGATTTATGTGTTTTGAAAAAAAATGAATTTAGTAGTGATAATAGCCACTCATATTTCTACTTTAGCCAACACATGCAAATTTGACATAAAGTAAACAATTTCATTTTTAAATTTGAATTTGAGAAAAGATTCAAAGCAATTAAAGCATGTAAACAAATTCACTTTAATTAAATCCTAAAGACATTCTTATGTAATAAGAAAGTTTAAAATAAATCAAAGTGTAATCAATGTGATTTTTGTTTAGTTTTATGTTTGATTTAGTCTTGAAAAAGTGAGTTATGTTTGCTGTTCCTAACCCATTCCCACATGAGTTTGATATTTTTATTTAATTTTTAAATGATTAGATTCATTTTTATGTATTAATTAGATTAAGGTATGAATTTAGTAACTTAATTAACCCTTACCTACACCACCTTAGCATAATTAACCATAAAATTATGAGCAAATGAGATGACATAAAAACTCACAATGAATTTAAATTTGCAATGCACCTAATAAAAAAAGGCCTAATACAATTTGGCTCATGATTAAAGGTTAATTAAGCTAAGGGGTTTAGCTTAAGTAATTTCAAAACACCCTTTCATACATATGAATTAGGTTTAATTTTCTTAATTGAACTTAGGCTCTTAAACACCTAAGCATCTACCCAAATTAGATAAATTAAGTTCTAGAACTTTTTAGAATTTTTAAAAATTAATTAAGGGGAAATTAAGAGAAGATTAAGGAAAGAAAAGGGGGTTTAGAGAATAGCTTAGGGGAAATGCCCCAAAATTATTCCCTAAACCTCATATCTATTGGATCTGACTTTAATCAACTCTAATCATGGATTAAAACTACTAATCACATGTTAATTATTCTTAATTAGGTTAAGAGAGTAATTAGGAAACCCATATGCAATTCTCTTAATTAAACCTTCAATAAATCCCAAGAAAATTAGGGGAGGCAGAAATCATCTCATAAAATATATCGAAGGAGTTTAGGATTAATCAGAGGATTAATTAAAAGTTAATTAGCAAAATGAAATTTCTAATAAAACCCAAAATCAGAGAAAGGAATAATTCAAAATCCATTTAATTTAATTTTAAAATATTTTATGTTGAATTATCTTTCCATAGAATTTTATTTAATATTTTTTTGAATTTTATTGAGAGAGATATGATTTTTAGAAGATCCATAAATTAATTAGAATTAATTAAGCATCCTAACTAATCTCCACAACGCCATGCATGGCATAGCGCTTTGATCTTCGCCACCATCAAAGATCGGATGGCCAGAGATCAATCTGTGATTTTAAGAGCGATAAAAGAAATTCTAAATGTGGGAATAATCTCGGTCGTCCATCCAAAATGCACAAATGGACGTTCAAGATCTCCTCAGTTCTTCCCCTTAGATCAATAGAGATCATCCATGATCTAGGGGAAGATCCGAGCTCGATTGAGCTCGGATCAAAACCAAACTTAACCCACACCATCTAAAGCCAATAAGCGACACATCCAACAGTGGGATTTGCATGAATTGAAAATTCCTTTCATAGAAGACCAACACCTCCTATGCTAGGTGGTTGAAAAATTCCATACCTCACTAGAGGTGATCACCGACGCTCGAGATCGATGAGGTAGCTTCGTCTAGTGGAGATGAAGCCCTGTTGAAATTCTTAGGCCTCAGGGTTGAGTGACTTGCTCTATGGACCAACACCACTTCAAGCTCCTTGTGGCTTTGATCCAATTACTCCTATCCTTGCTATGGGAACTCCAATGGAAGCTTGAGTATGCTATGATTGGTCCTTAGAAGAAGTGTGCAAGAGGAATTGGAGTGATTTTCAATGTGGAGGAAGTTTAATATTGGATTGATCTCCCCTACTTTTCAATGGAGAAAATTGAGAATTCTCAAATTCAATTCCCTCTTAGAATGCTTAGGAAGGCTCTCTGCTCTTTCCTAACACTCTCTAGGGCTTGATCGAATTGAGGAATAATGGATTTGAGTTGAATTAGGGGGAGTATATCACCCCCTTGAAGGCTCGGATGGTCGCAAGCTATTTTTCCATTTTGATCCAATTGATCACAATGGAGGGTTTGTTTGATCAGTTTTATGTTTGCACATGATCGGTTTGAGGCCTTGAATGGATTGTCAACCTTCCATGTACTTGAAATTGAGTGGAAGAGGGATTTGAAATGAGCCAATTTGACTTATGGGGTCAGGTTTAGCCTTGGGTCCATTTTGCCTGACCCAAACCTATTGGGTTGGGTGCACCACTCTTCATTAGGTCCCCTTGAGCTATTTGGAAAGCATCAAGTTGATATGAAGAGGGTATGGACAAATTACCTATGGATTAGGTCAAAATTTATTCTATGGCCTAGGGGTAGAATGGTCATTTTGCTAATTTTTCAATTTTGATATGTGGAGAAACTAGGTTTGGCCAAGTTTCATGAGATTTGGATTTCATTTGATAAGGTTTGGCTCATGTTGACCCATTGAGGTCAAAATGGGTCAACTTGGGTCAAGTTGATCAATTGGTCAAATTAGGTCAAACTAAGAGTCGGGTCAAGTTCATATCACCATTTGAAATATTTTGGTGGCTTTGGTTTGATTCAAGTTGGGTTAGTTCTGAATATGTCTCATATGACTTAATTTAGGTCACAAGTTGACCTATTTGACCCATTTGACCTATTTGACCTATTTGGGCAAGGTTATGGGTAGGTTTAGGTTTGGTTAGTCACATGGAGTAGATTGGTATCTTTGTTTCCAATCAATTTTGGTTAAGTTCAAATTTGGCTCAGCATAACCCCTTTAGGTCAATTTGGGTCTAAGGTCAATTGGGATAGGTTGGGTCTAGTTGGCCAATTGGGCTTTGGTCAAGTTCCATAAGTGATTTGGAATGAGCTTGACCCATTGGTTTCAATCAATTTGGCTTAGATCAAGTTCTAACACATTTTAACTTTTTAGGTCAAGTTGGGTCAACTTGGGTCAAGTGGCCAATTGGGCTAGGTTAGGTTCAAATGTTGGCTTGGTCAAGTTCAAACATAGGTCATGTATGAACTTAGATTAATGGTTTCAATCAATTTGGCCTATGATGGAATTCGGCTATGTTATGTTTCATTTTGGGCTAAATGTTAACTTGGTCAACCCTTAGGTTTGACTTGGTTTGACCCAATTTGATTGATTAATCATCCTATGATGATTGTTGATTATGATGAGAGGCATAGATGAGTTTGGTTCAATTCAATTTAGTTAGGATTAGAATTTGGCTCATAAGGGTACTTTAGGTCACTTTGGGTCAAGTGAGCCTAAGTGGGTCAAATGGCTTAGTCAAAGCTTGATTTGAAGTTGATTGAACTTGTGTATGGACTCATGATTGAAATATAAATCCATTTACAAGTGGTTTGAAGTCAAATGGGTTTTGATTCATTTGATAATTTCATATTCAAAGGGTGAACATGAAAGGATTTAGGGTTTGATTTTTGACTTGGATTTTGATTGAGTGATTGAAGTTTGGATTTATATATGAGTTCATGATTGTAGGTTTGATTGAATCATGAGAGAAAATCAAGAGTTTGGCTTGATTTGGCTAAGTTCAATATTTTGACTTGAAAGGCTTAGATTGGATTTTGAGTGGATTTGAGTTTGATTTTTGGAATTGGTTTTGATTGTTTGAATTTTTTTTTCATTTATATATGTGAATATAAATGACATTATAAATGAATCATGAGAAAATTTCAAGGATTTGAAGTGGTTTAATCATGATTTGGGCTAAGTCCATTAAGAAGGATTTAAAGGACTTAAGAATTTTTGGAGTTTAGAGTTTGAATTTTTGAATTTAGTTTGATTGATTTATATTTATATTTCATTTATATATGTGAATATAAATGAGAATATAAATCCGTTATGAGAAAATCCTATGACTTTGAGATGGTTTGATCAAGGTTTTGGATAAGTCTTTTAATGGAAAATTAAGGGACTTAGAAAATTTTTAGATTGAGAATTTAATTTGAGGGTTGGATTTGATTGATTTATATTTATATTTCATTTATATATGTGAATATAAATTAGAATATAAATGAGTTATGTGAAAATCCCATGAATTTGGATTGATTTAGATCATGATTTAGGCTAAGTCCATTAATGGAAAATTAAGGACTTAAGGAAATTTCATGAATTGAGTTTGAATTTTGAGTTTAGTTTGATTGGTTTGAATTTATATTTCATTTATATATGTGAATATAAATGATAATATTAATGAATTATGAGAAAATCTCAAGGATTTGAATTGGTTGTGATCAAGATTTTGGTTAAGTCCTTAAGAAAAGATTAAAGACTTAGAAGGATTTGGACTTAGGAATTTTAATGGATTTTGATCTTGGGTTTCAATCATAGATTTCAATCATGAATTTCAATCATGGATTTTGATCATATGGAGTTGATTTGGATTTGGAGAAAATCAAATGAGATTGATTTGGAGTTTGACTTGAAGGAAGGAAAGTGAGGAATGGTTTAAGCTAAGGGTAAGAAATTTTCCTAACACCCATAAGGCAAGACCTATTCCTATGGCTAACTCTTCTAAGTCTCTAGGGCTAGGTTGAGTGTCCACCTAATCACTAGATGTGTCTTAAGACTAAGGAACTCTTAAAGACTAATAGAAGTCCTATGTTTAAGATGGAGGGGTAGAGAGCTCATTCTAAAAATGTGGTCAACAATCACATACTATTTTAATGATAATGTAATGTGAAGTTTTAGTTAATTATTTATATTATTTAGTTTCTTTTCATACTTCATTTAGTTGCATTACATTCTTGCCAAGTGCATATTTAAAATCTAATGTCATATAAAGATATCAGAAGAATCATCTCAAAATAACTAAACAGAAACAAACAAATCTTTAAGTATATATGATTATAGTACTTGGATTTTGTAATCTTTAAAAGAAATGTTTTTAATGCAATCATTCAATTTAGTTAGTATAGACATATAACAAATTAGTGGAAGTGATTAGGTTTTTCTGCTATCAATAAAGACTTGAAGATAATTTTTTTCTTGATCAACAACATCTTTAAGAAAAAAATTTCATGCATAAAAAATTATAGAATTAGTATAAATAAGCCTCAAATTTAGGGTACTTTCATATCATTAATTAAAATCAATGTTTTTAAGTACTTCTATAAAAATGACATTTGTAATTTTTTTTAACTTTGATTTGTTGGATAAAAACTTTTGCTAACATAATATTAGTACTTATTAATAATTTCAAATAGATCTTTATGGGAATGATACTTTACTAATTTTTATATTGCATAAGCAGCACATGCACTTGTGTATACCAATTTACATAATCAGCCCCTTCCATATAAGTTAATATTATTGAGTCACATCTAATAAATATTTATGGCCTCTGAAAATTCTCCACCGACCTCTCCGGTTGATTGAAGGTGAAGAGAGTATGATTTAAAGTGTCAGTGTAATTTTTAGAAGGCAGATGAGATAATAAATAAGACACTACCCAGAGATTTCATCCTCATTTGGTGAGGACTTTAGATCTGGTTTGAGGTTTCCTATAGGCGCAAGCCCGTATAGTTAATTACCCCTCCCAATAAGTGAGAGAAAACTTTTGATTAAGGTTAATGGTTATGTCGCTTAATGCGTAGCGTATAGTAGTAGCATGTGGAGTTTAAGATTCAGATTTATGAAATTCATAATTTTAGCTTAAAGCGGATGGTTGGGGGAATGATGATGTGCCCGATCTAAAACTTATGGTTCCATCATCCCGAGCTATCGCAGTACATAGTCTACTTAGTTAGGGGAGGTAGTCAACCCAACTTAACTGAAGGTTCCTTATCAGCAACACATGGGATACATCATCCAAGAAATCCTTGTAGACCTGAGGTGGTGTTTGTCTAAGGAGATATGCTTAAGTCCACCTTAGCTGATAGAGAGCTTTTTTTCCTATCAAGTATACCCCATAATTCACAACTCAAATGACAGAGCCATTGGGGAGCATATGGGTTACGGTCGTGATCGTAATATAATAGAGCCTTACTGGCCAAATCACCATCGGACTCGGTCATAATCAGATATATGTGGAGCCGCTGCCAAGCATGTAATCGAGGACACGCCACGCCCTTGCATGAGAGATTGATTGAGAGTGAACATAGGCATGAGATTGATTGAGAGTGAACATAGTAGAACACTTGATTCGACATTGGCTCCTTTGTAAGCTAGAGTTTTCTTAATTTATCACATCACACAAACAATTGTAGAAGGTGGGTTGAATTTTTAGCTTTAAGTTTTTGGATTGAGTTTCATTTAAGCATTTAGAGTTTAGTGATTTGTTTGATTTTACATTTATATTGATAATTAATTTACATTAATTTGATTTGAACTTACAAGAGCATTTTGATGGCAAGTATCCCCTCCGATTGAAATCACCATTCAACACAGCCATCATCGGGGTAGTTAATTAATTGAATCGAATATATTTGAGAACTTTAGATTCTGTCAACTCTGTTTAGCTCCTAATAGAGGATTAAATCTACTATTACATGACATAATTAGCTTCTCAGATATTTTAATAAGTTGAAATTTTTATAATAATTAGATTTTTAAGTTTTTTTAACCCGGACCCGGTCCTAAGACCAAACCAGGAAGCAACCCACCCAGCATCCTTAGAATCTAAATTTAAGCATTCAACATTGTGTGAGGGCCCATGGGAGTATTTAGTAATTTAGGTAATTTTTATTTCTAAATCAACTGATTAATTTCATATTTTCATTTACTATCAACATAGCCTGCACAGCCTTTTCAGACATTAAAAATTATACTTCAAATCTCTATATCCGAGCACATGCAGGTATTTATAACTTAGATAATTTCAACTAATTAATGAAGTCATTGACTTTTAAAATCATAATTAGAATATAATTATTTTTATAATAATTAGATTTTTAGGTTTTGTTAACCTGGACCCGATCCTAAGACCAAACCGGGAAACAATCTACACAGCATCCTCAGACACCAAATTTAAGCATTCAGCGTAGTGTTAGGGCCAATGCGGGTGTTTAGTAATTTAGGTAGTTTTTATTTTTGAATTATGAGATTAATTTTAGATTTTCATTTAATTCCAACTTAACCTACGCAGCCATTTCATACATTAAAATTTGCACTTCAAATCTCTATGTCTGAGCACATGCAGGTATTTATAACTTGGATAATTTTATCTAATTAATGAAATGATTGATTTTTTAAAATAATAATTAGAATGAAATTCCTTAATTTTTATATTGAAGGATGCCCCATAATTTGTGTAGAATTTAATTTAGTGTCGCCTTCTATCTGCTTGTACAAAGAATTGCAAATCCGGTGGCGTATCGTATTATTGAAGTTTTCAATTCTTAGATATTATTTGGCTTTTAGTCTTTTATGAGCTTTAGTTATACTTGCCAACATGTTGCTCATCTTTAGTGAAAAATTCTTTTGAAATTCATTTGATTTTTACTTTGAAAATAGCACTTAACTAATCTCTTGTTCTTCAAACCTAACTTTAAGCACAAGATCCCAATGATCCTTTTAAAGGCCACATTCATGAGTAATCATGAGTTGCCTAATTGAATTTGTGCTTATAAGAAAGCTACCAAATATCTTGCACACTTTATTCTCAATTTGAAATTGGATATTTAAACTTACCATCAATCATTTGTCATTTAATATTCAATTGAGATCTTTAATTCGTTTGATATTAAATATGATTTGTTCACATAAAAAAAGACTTCAGATCCAATATGAATTTATCCTCAACTCCCAATCAAGTTTCATATTTATTTAGTAATTGGACTTCAAATTTATCTTAAGTCTCTTATGAGTTTTGTATCATGTATATCAAAGGAATTCAAGTTTATTCCAAGTTTTATAGGTTCACTTGAGTTTGATCCCTATTTTCTTATTTGAAATATGATTTTCAATTTTATTTGTACTCAGGTCTCTCTCAAATTCATTTCAAATTTATTTATATTTAATTTCCAATTTATTTCTTTAAGACTCTATATTTTATAATTAACTTAATGTTAAATCATATTTTTATTAAGTCTCAAAAATTTGACAAAATTTTGGCAGCACTTCGACAGTATTCCGACGTCATCTCCGCGTAGGGGGCTACATCAAAACTATTTTGGCTTACTCGGTACTACTT
The DNA here is from genome assembly GCA_021442155.1 of Cymbidium sinense. Taxonomy (NCBI): domain Eukaryota; kingdom Viridiplantae; phylum Streptophyta; class Magnoliopsida; order Asparagales; family Orchidaceae; genus Cymbidium; species Cymbidium sinense. Next base: position 44,412,881 of record CM038214.1, on the reverse strand, counting down.
ATTGAGCATAGTGAGTGGTGTCTTGCGACACCACAACCAAGTCTTCATACCCAATACACCCTACTGGGCATTAGGGGGTCTTGAAACCTACATTAGTTTCCAAACATAGGGATTAGGATTAAACAAAGTCTGACAAAATTTTGGTAACATTTCAGCATACGTGAGTAACATCTAATAGTTTTTTCGCTTACTCGGTTCGCCCTATTGAGCATAGCGAGTGGTGTCTTGCGACACCACAGCCATCTTCGCACCCACTATGCCCTATTGAACATTAGCGGCATCTTGAAACCTTAAGACCTCTCTTTCTTTTTTTTCAATTTTTCTTCAACAACTCTTAAAAATCTGGAGATTGCCTATCCCTTGCTATCAATAAGTTGAATACATAAGAAATACTATTCGAAGAAACTCATCTAATTTTTCCTTCCATTTCAGATGGAAGAGTCAATGCCTCTTTATCTAACTTCAAACTAGCCATTTCCACCTCCACGCATATCCTCCTGCACTTTGCCAACCTCCCTGAAGATGTGTAGGCCTTAATCACGTCTTTATATATATCATAAGTAGAAGCAAAACCAACCATCTTTAATCTTAAAAAATATCATACAATCCTCTCAATATCATTCAAAGAAACACACAACCTGATAACGACTCCATAAGTAGGAAGATCCAAAAGAAAATCTAATCTTTCCATCTCCTAGACTAAGGCCAATCCTTCCTTATACTTCTTGCTGCAATACCTACTATATATCACTGTTGTGTACATAACAATGCTAGGATTCCTTCCTGAATCTTTGAACTAATTAAAGAGACTCTCCACTATTTCAAATCTCCTAAGCTTAGTACAAACTTTCATAATAGATGTAGTGTCTTGTGGTTTTAGATCCAAAGTTTCCCTTTCACCAAGTTCAGCGAGCAATGCCAATGCAAGCTTATAACCATTAGTTGTCCTTCTTCCTTCAAGAATAAGCTTTGCATGAAGACTTGGATCTAGTGTTCGCTTACTGTCTCTGGCAAGCATGAGAATGTGGTGAGCACAGCTAAAATTTCCTCCTTTTATGAATCCCCTCACCATGGCTTCTACCACGCAACAGATTGCAGAATTAAGAAACTTCTCAAGTTCAGACTCCATCTTTAGTTCTCCATTCCAAGCCAAGACCTCTATGGTGGAAGAAAGAGTGCAATTTATGAGGGGAAGCTAGCTTCTTGGACTTCATCTTCTTCGGAGCAGCTTCCTCTGGCTTATAAGCGACAAGTGCTTCTAGAGGAGAATCGACAATGGACGAAATAGGAGATAGCTTTTGTGGACATAACATTAGTTGAGTACGGAGTGACTGGTAAGTTTTGCTAAGAAAGACTAGGTGTTGGCGCATGAGCCACTTGGTCTCCTCGGCATAAGGGAGAGCGGCAGAAAAAGGGGAATCCCTAGAGCGGGAGTCTTCGTTCGCCGTCCTTCTTTCTGTTGAACAAAAAAAACCAGCAAGAAAGGGAGGGAATGAGTAGAAAATGAGAGAGTGGGAAAATAAAAATGCATGAGCGGTTTCTTGTGGTTGAGGGAAATCAAATGAGGGCTTGCGGTTGCTTTTCGACCGAGAGAGAGGATCGAATGAGTATGGGAGAAAATAAGGATTAAAGCCCTTAATTAATTAACCCCCCCTTTTATCCCAATTAACCTTAATTGACTTCATATCGTACTTCTAAAAATTCTTAATTATTTTTAGGATAAATCAATTATTAAAATGGTGTCTAACCGGGTTAAAATAAACACATGATTTTCATTTTTTTTTCTCTTGATTGCTTTGAGTTTTGTGCGAAATCTTACCAAAAATTAACTCACATAATATGGGTGTCATTTCTAGGTAAATTCAGCATTCCAGATTCAACGTCATAGTCTATTTCACGATCGAAGGCCGTTTGGTTCGAGTTAGCATCAAATTGGATAGATTTCAGCTTAAAAATGAGCATCGCCGTTTCCAATCGCTCCACATTCATGCAGACTTGTCCGAATTGAGTGTGAATAATCTCACTTGATAGATTTTGATGTTTTGAAACTAACGTTGCAATTAATTTCATGAGCAAAGGTCATTTGGGCGTCATCTCAACCTCCTGACCTTGATATATACATAGGCACGTTGACGTCTCGATCGTTTGATCGGCTGATCATTAAGTTGTGCAATATTTTTATTTTGATCAATTTCACTATTCTAAATGTGATGGAAAAGTCTATTCATCAATCGGAGGTTATTTCGACTGATTTTTGCACCGTTAAGTGTATTTTAGCCTTGATTTGTGCACTATCACTTTTGATCATTCGACATTCATGTAAAGTCATCTGAATTAAGCATGGACATACTCATTTGGTAGGTTTTGGCATTTCAAAGTTAACGACACAACCAATTTTATGAATGGAGGTCGTTTGAACATTGTTGCAATTTCTCTTCCTTGATTTGCATGTCGGCTCATCGCCGACTCGATCGCTTGATCAGTTAACTGTTAGATTATGGAATATGTATATTTTTGATAAATTTTGACATTCTAAATGTGATGGCGAAGTTCGTTCATCGATCGGAGGTCATTTTGACTCATTTTGATGATGTTTGGCGCATCTCAGCTCTATTTGCCAGCTATTACATCAAAGGTCCGTCAAATTTGGATTTTGAGCTCGGCTCGACTGATGTGTCGCGCATAGAGGTCAGCAAATGTCCCGTAACAAATGTGATTCACGCATAGAATGGATCATGTTTGTTGAAAATTGGCTGAGCTTTTGAATTGACCAATGATCTTTAATCATTGCAGCTTCAATTTCAATAGCTTATGGAGCTTTGATGGGATTTGTCCTTAGTGTGATCCCTTATGTTTAGATGAGCTAAACAATGGGATTGCTTGATTTGTCCTAATTGACTTGTCAGATTAAGAGCTTCTTCTACCTTCTACTCTCTGCTTCGATGGATTTGCTAAAGATCTATTTCTTCTATGTTGTTGCAGATTTGAGTTTCCTCTGACCCTAGCTTTGTGCTTGGTCGGGTTTGATAGAGGTATTAGTTTGCTTATTTTGAGATTTAGAATTCCTTCTGTCCTAGCTTTAAGTTTGACTAACCTGATGAAGGATTGACCTGATTTATGCACATTGACTTGTTAGGAAGTGTATGTACACCCTAAGTCCCGTGCTTACTACCTTGACGAACTCGTTGAAGAGTACATATAGATGACCCAGCCTCCCAACTTATATAGGGTCAATATTGAGTTATCAATCTAGCAATGTGTGCTTTAACAGACTGAAAAATCATAAAATTCTTTTAGTTCAACCATCGGCTTTGTATGAACTATAGAATTATTCCCTTGATCCTATGCTTTCTGCTTTGACGGACTTGATGAAGATTGACCTGATTTGTCCAAATTGACTTGTCAGAAAGTGTACGTATATCTTCAGCCCTATGCTTACTGCTTTGATGGACTTGTTGAAGGATGCGTACAGATGACCTAGCCTTCTGGCTTATATTAGGTCTATAATGTTGAGTTATCAGCCTAGCAATGCGTGCTTTGGCAGACAAAATAATTATCGAATTCCTTTAGTTTGACCATCAGCTTTGTATGAACTATGGAATTGTTCCCTCGGTCCTGTGCTTTCTGCTTTAACAGACTTGATTAGGACATTGGCTTTCATCTGTGCTTTATTTTTGATTAGATCATTTGAGAATTGATAAAAATATCACCCTGAAAGTAATATATAGATTGATTTGAGGTAGCCCTAAATTGGGAGTTGTTTCCTCAGATTGTCTTGGTCTATCGATCGGGTAGAAAGATTTCTTGGATTATGGTTGCTTGTAGTTACTAAGCTAGATTTGGTTTGAGATTGAACAACTATCATCATTGGACTGACTAGCAGGGGCTCTTTCACTATGGTATTTTCTTGCATCTTGTTGAGTGAGGAGAGCATCAGGAACTCGACAATTTATAGGATTGTTGAGTTTGACCTTTAGAACCTACTTCAGTCTTTGACTTAAGCTGTGATGGATTGGTGATTTGGTCATCGGACTAATGAACGGGGGCTCTTTCACTGCGCCTTTTCTTGCGGCTTATTAAGTGAGGAGAGCGTTAATAACTCGGCCATTTGTCGGCTTGTTGAGTTTGACCTTTAGAACCTACTCGAGTCTTCAACTTAAGCAGTAATGGGTTGGTGATTTGGTCATCGGACTAATGAACAGGGGCTCTTTCACTACAGCCCTTTCTTGCTGCTTGTTGAGTGAAGAGAGGGTCAGCAACTCGACCATTTATGGGCTTATTGAGTTCGACCTTTAGAAGCCATCTGTGTCCTAGACTTCAGGATGTTGAAGTTGATGTTTTTCTAACTCAGCTGATTGAATTTCTAAAATTGGGAGTTCTTCTGGCTTGATCTTCAGAATTTGATAAATCTGGGAGATAAACTATTGATATTTAGGGCTATCTTTTCATACGTAGAGATAGATTCTTTTTGTTCCTTGCAAGCGCCTGTAACTCTAACAATAATAATTATAGATATATTCAAGAATCTCGACATAAAGCTCAATGTCAACCTGAATTAGAATATATTTGAGGATATCGTCTTATAACACGATTTCAACTTGGTTAAATACATAAAAATATCCCCTATCTTATAGAGAAAATTCTAAAGCACTTTAAAAAGCTCTAAAATAATTTAAGAAAATATATCAATGTATGAGTTGATACATTTGATCTTAATAAGGTTTTAACATGTAACCTTAATTTCATCAATATACAGAAATCTAAATGCCCCCTGTGTGAAAGAGGAATTTTCACAAAATTTTTCTTTTCATCTTGAGTAGGTATATTTATTTAGGGATCTCGTCTTGATGCACAATGTCAACCTAAATAAATATACTAAAAAAAATTCTCCTTGTCTGATAGGGGGATGTTTGCTTTATTTTGGAAATGCATTCTTGCGTTGCAAGAGAATTTCCAAGCAAAACTTACACATGTAATAATGGAGAGAAATACTCAACACCAAGACCAATTCTCCTTCTTGAAAGGTTCGAGGATGCATCATATAATTGAATGCTTTGGACATCCTTGCTCGACAAACTTCTAAATTTTGCTGAGCTTGGAGCTTGACCTCGTCAAGCGCATCAAGCTCTTCCATCCATAGATAAACATTCTCATCTTAGGTAAGATCGTGTTGCATGGCTACTCAGATTGAATGTAGTTCAACTTTAAGTGGCAAGACTGCTTCAACTCCAAATTCTAGCGCATAAAGAGTGGATTTTGTGGGAGTACAGTCTAGATGTTACGCTGCTATCTTTCATTTAGGCAATTTCACTTCGAGATTTTGGCCTCCAAATTTTCTTACCTTTTTATCAAGATCTTTTGACGGTGGATTCTTGGACATGTGGTATAAGTGTCACGCTTCGATGCTCACCGTATGGGACTTGAAATGGTTGACATCTTGTCGGGGTTATAGGAGGAGGTCTCTTTGGAGAAATAACTCTAGCCTCCCTGATGACAAGACCTTGATAATTTCTTTTCATCAATCATTTCTTCTTAGCAGCTTTGAGGACCCGATGCACTCTTGCATATACAATTTTGAGTTTCCTCACTAGAGAAGTTGGAACTTGACGTTGTCAAGTCTAGAAGGACTATTTGATTTGACCAGTAGGGCTGTTCCACTTTACCCATCTTAGGCTATTAAACCTGTTATGGGTTGGAACACTCGCTTTTGGTTTCACAACTGGTTGTACAATTTTTTACTTGAACAATGACTATTGAGCATGCAGTTTAGCTTTTCTCTTTTTACACTATCACTAGGTTAGCTTGTTTCCAGATGAAGAAGCTTCTGCATCACCACTTCTTCTCAAGGCTTCGGCCTCCATATTTGTTTTCCGTTTTGTCGGGACCTTTCGACTGCGGATTCTTGGACATGCATTCTAGGTGTCACGCCCCGATGCTCACTGTGCAAGGCTTGTTTAAAACAATCTTAAGTTCTTACTACCATTGATTGTAGCTTTTGTAATTGAGCATTTTTTGCTTCTTTGATAATTGACCTTTGATGCCTCATTTTTATAAGACATTTCTCCTTAACAACTTTCAGCATCTTATGCACTCCAGAGAACAGAGTCTCAAGATGCCTCTTTTGTGGGGTTATATCTTGGTGTCATTGCCCCCAGAATGATTATTTGATATCACTAGTAGAGCTATTTCTTTTCAGCCACTTGAGATTTTCAAACTTGTTATGAATGGGAACACTCACTTCTGACATCAATACTGGTCGCATGGTTAGTGATTCAGGCAGCAACTGTTGAGCTCGCAGTTTAGTATTTCTTCTCCTTTGCCTTTACTCAATTTTTCTTTAGAAGAGGAGGCTTCAGCATTATGACTTCCTAGTGCAAAAGGTTCAACTGGTAGAGTGGTCACATTATCAGGTATGAGTGGCACTTTCTTCCCAGTGACAGTTCTTTTCATGACTGACGCCTCAAAATGAATTAATCTTTTAAATAGAAAGACTCTCTTTCGAGAAACTTCAGTAGTAGTAGTGGTCATTCAAATTTTCCTCCTCCATTGCACAAGTTGATGCGAAGAATATGTAGTAGTTTTAAGTAGAGGATTATTTGCAATTGCAATAGTTGAGAAGTCTACACTACTAAATTGAATGGTAGCTCCAACATCTTCAGTATTGATTACAACATTAGCCAAACAGATTTTGGCTCCACGACCTAGCTGCATGATGAACGGCATGTTCTAAAGATCTATTGATATAATGAACAAACAAATTAGTCATAAAAATATGGTTGATTTAAATTTAATTTTATTGATGATTATTTTTAAATTCTAATTTTTATCATGCTTCACTGCTGCTATAGCTTAAATTTGATTAGCCAAAGATGGGAAGAGAAACCAATTCCCCAGCAGAGTTGCAAGAAATCTGTGGGCTCCGAAAATTTGCCACCGACCTCTCCGATTGATTGAACATGAAGAGAGTATGATTTAAAGTGGCAGTGTACTTTTCAGAAGGCAGATGAAATAGTAAATTAGACACTACCCAGAGATTTCATCCTCACTTGGTGAGGACTTTAGATCTAGTTCAAAGTTTCCTATAGGCGCAAGCCCCTATAGTTAATTACCCCTCCCAATAAGAGAGAGAGGGAGAACTTTTGATTAAGGCTAGTTGTTAGGTCACTTAACGCATAGCGTATAGTAGCAACTTATGGAGTTTAAGATTCAGATTTATGAAATTCACCATTTTAGCTTAAAGCGGATGGTTGGGGGAATGATGACGTGCCCGATCTAGATCTCATGGTTCCGTCATCCCGGGTTATTGCAGTCCCTAGTCTACTTATTCAGAGGAGGTAGTCGACCCAACCTGATCGAAGGATCCTTATCAGCAACACATGAGATACATCATCCAAGAAATCCTTGTAGACCTGGGGTGGTGTTCGTCTAAGAAGACAGGCTTAAGTCTACCTTAGCTAACATATGGCTTTTCTCTCTATCAAGTATACCCTATGATTCACAACTCAAAGGGTAGAGTCATTAGAGAGCATACAGGCTACAGTTATGATCGTAATATAATGGAGCCTTACTGTCCAAACCACCCATTCAAAAGACTCTGAACATAACTGCATTATATGTGGAGCCTACTGGCCAAGCCACGCAGTCAGAGGACACGAGCCACGTCCTTACTGGCATGAGATTGATTGAGAGTGCATAGTAGAACACTTGATTTCACATTGACTTCTTTGTAAGCTAGAGTTTTCTTAATTTGTTACCTCCGACAAATAATTGTGGAAGGTGGGTTAAATTTTTAGCTTTAAGTTTTTAGATTGAGTTTCATTTAAGCATTAAGAGTTTAGTGATTTGTTTAATTTTATATTTATATTGATAATTAATTTAGATTAATTTGATTTGAACTTGCAAGAGCATTTTGATGGCAAGTATCCCTTTATGTTGAAATCACCATTCAACACAGCCATCAACAGGGTAATTAATTGATTGAATCGAATATATTTGAGAACTTTAGATCCTGTTAATTCTGTTTAACTCCTAATAAATGATCAAATCTACTGTTACTTGACATAATTAGCTTCTCAGATATTTTAATAAGTTGAAATTTTTATAATAATTAAATTTGTAAGTTTTGTTAACCGGGATCTGGTCCTAAGACCAAACTGGGAATCAACCCGCACAGCATCCTCAGACACTAAATTTAAGCATTCAGCGTAGTGTTGGGGCCCATGCATGTATTTAGTAATTTAGGTAATTTTTATTTCTAAATCAAGAGATTAATTTTATATTTTCATTTACTTTCAACTTAGCCTGCACAGCCTTTTCAGACATTAAAATTTTCACTTCAAATCTCTATGTCCGAACACATGCATGTATTTATAGCTTAGATAATTTCATCTAATTAATGAAGTCATTGACTTTGAAAATCATAATTAGAATGAAATTCCTTTTATAATTATTGAATTTTTAAGTTTTGTTAACCCGGACCCGGTCTTAAGAAGAAACCGGGAAATAATCCTCGCAGCATCCTCAGACACTAAATTTAAGCATTCAGCATAGTGTCAGGGCCCATGCAGGTGTTTAGTAATTTAGGTAGTTTTTATTTTTGAATTATGAGATTGATTTGAGACTTTCATTTAATTTCAACTTAACCTACGTAGCCTTTTCAGACATTAAACTTTGCACTTCGAATCTCTATATCTGAGCATATGTAGGTATTTATAACTTAGATAATTTTATCTAATTAATGAAATGATTGATTTTTTAAAATTATAATTAGAATAAAATTTTTTAATTTTTAGATTGAAGGATGCCCCATAATTTGTGTAGAATTTTATTTAGTGTCACCTTCTGTGTGCTTGTATAAAGAATTGCAGATTTGATGGCGTATCATATTATTGAATTTTCCAATTCTTAGATATTATTTGGCTTGTAGTCTTTTATGAACTTTAGTTATACTTGCTAACAGGTTGCTCATCTTTACTAAAAATCTTTTTTAAAATTCATTTGATTTTTTACTTTAACTTGAAAATAACACTTAACTAATCTCTTCTGCTTCAAACCTGACTTTAAGCACAAGATCCCAATGATCCTTTTAAAGGCCACATTCGTGAGTAATCATGAGTTTTCTAGTTGAATTTGTGCTTATAAGAAAGTTATGAAAATTTTTTGCACACTTTATTCTCAATTTGAAATTGGATATTTAGACTTACCACCAATCATTTGTCATCTAATATTCAATTGAGTTCTTTACTTCGTTTGGTATTAAATATGATTTGTTCACATAAAAAAGACTTCAGATCCAATATGAATTTATCCTTTACTCCCAATCAAGTTTCATATTTATTTAATAACTGGACTTCAAATATATCTTAAGTCACTTGTGAGTTTTGATTCATGTATATCAAAGAAATTCAAGTTTATTTTAAGTTTTATAAGTTCACTTGAGTTTGATCCCTATTTTCTTATTTAAAATATGATTTTCAATTTTATTTGTACTGAGGTCTTTTCAAATTCATTTCAAATTTATTTATATTTAATTTCCAATTTATTTCTTTAAGACTCTATATTTTATAATTAACTTAATGTTAAATCATATTTTTATTAAGTCCCAAAAATTTGACGAAATTTCGGCAGCACTTTGGCAGTATTCCGACGTCATTCCCGCGTAGGGGGCTACATCGAAATTGTTTTGGCTTACTCGGTACGCCTTATTGAGCGTAGCGAGTGGTGTCTTGCGACACCACAGCCAAGTCTTCATACCCACTACACCCTATTGGGCATTAGTGGGGTCTCGAAACCTACATTAGTGTCCAAACTTAGAGATTAGGATAAAACAAAGTCTGACAAAATTTCGACAACATTTTGGCTTACGGGAGCAACATCTAATAGTTTTTGGCTTACTCGGTACACCCTATTGAGCGTAGCGAGTGGTGTCTTGTGACACCACAGCCATATTCGCACCCACTATGCCCTATTGAACATTAGGGGGGCCTTGAAACCTTAAGACCTCTCTTTCTTTTTTCAATTTTTCTTCAGCAAATCTTAAAAATCTGGAGATTGCCTATCCCTTCCTCCCACACCCACTCTGATCAATAAGTTGAATACATAAGAAATAATATTCCAAGAAACTCATCTAATTCGTCCTTCCATTTCAGATAGAAGAGTCAATGCCTCTTTATCTAACTTGAAACTAGCCATTTCCACCTCCATGCATATCCTCCTGCACTTTGCCAACCTCCCTGAAGACGCATAGGCCTTGATCATGTCTTTATATATATCATAAGTAGAAGCAAAACTAGCCTCCTTTAATCTTAAAAAATATCGCACAATCCTCTCAATATCATTCAAAGCAACACACAACCTGATAATGACTCAATAAGCAGGAAGATCCAAAAGAAAATCTAATATTTCCATTTCCCAGACTAAGGCCAATCCTTCCCTATACTTCTTGCTATATATCACTGTTGTGTACATAACAATGCTAGGATTCCTTCCTGAATCTTTGAACCAATTAAAGAGACTCTCCACTGTTTCAAATCTCCCAAGCTTAATACAAACCTTCATAATAGATGTAGTGTCTTGTGGTTTCAGATCCAAAGTTTCCCTTTCACCAAGTTCATCGAGCAATGCCCATGCAAGCTTGTAAACATTAGATGTCCTTCCTGCTTCAAGAATAAGCTTGGCATGAAGACTTGGATCCAGTGTCCGCTTACTGTGTCTGGCAAGCACGAGAATGTGGCGAGCATAGCTCAAATTCCCTCCTTTTATGAATCCCCTCACCATGGCTTCTACCACGCAACGGCTTGCAGAGTTGAGAAACTTCTCAAGTTCAGACTCCATCTTTAGTTCTCCATTCCGAGCCAAGACCTCTATGGTGGAAGAAAGAGTGCGGTTTACGAGGGACAGCTGGCTTCTTGGCTTTCATCTTCTTTGGAGCAGCTTCCTCTGGCTTACCGGTGGCGGGTGCTTCTGGAGGAGAATCGGCAACGGGCGAAATAGGAGATAGCTTTTATGGATAGAAGATTAGTTGAGTGCGGAGTGACTGGTAAGTTTCGTCGAGGGAGACGAGGTGTTGGCGCATGAGCCACTTGGTCTCCTCGGCATAAGGGAGAGCGGCGGAAAAAGGGGAATCCCGAGAGAGGGAGTCTTCGTTCGCTGCCCTTCTTGCGGTTGAGCGAAAAAAACCAACAAGAAAGGGAGGGAACGGGTAGAGAACGAGAGAGTGGGAAAATAAAAAAGCGGGAGTGATTTCTTGCGATTGAGGGAAATCAGCTTGTGGTTGCTTTTCGACCGAGAGAGAGGATCGAATTAGTATGGGAGAAAATAAAGATTAAAGTTCTTAATCAATTAATTTCTCCCTTTTTATCCAAATTAAACTTAATTAACTTCATATCGTATTTCTGAAAATTCTTAATTAATTTTAGGATAAATCAATTATTAAAATTGTGTCTAATCGGGTTAAAATAAAGACGTGATTTTCATTTTTTTTGTACGGCTCGATTGCTTTGAGATTTGTGCAAAATCTTGCCGAAATCAAACCCACATAATATGAGTGTCATTTCTAGGTAAATTCGACGTTCCAGATTCAACGACACAATCCGTTTCATGATTGGAGGTTGTTTGGTTCGAGTTAGCGTCGAATTGGGTAGATTTCAGCTTAAAAATACGCGTTGCCGCTTCCAATCGCTCGACATTCGCGCAGACTGTCCGAATTGAGTGCAAATAGTCTCACTTAATAGATTTCGATGTTTCAAAACTAACGGTGCAATAAATTTCAGGAGCGGAGGTCGTTTGGACAACGTCACAATCTCCTGACCTAGATATACACGTAGGCACGTTGACTGCTCGATCGCTTGATCGGTTCATCATTAGGTTATGAAATATTTATATTTTGATCAATTTCGTTATTCTGAACGTGATGACATAGATCGTTCGTCAATCGAAGATTATTTCGACTGATTTTTGTACTGTTGAGTGTATTTCAGCCTTGATTTGCATACTATCACTTCCGATCATTCGACATTTATGTAGACTCGTCTGAATTAAGTGTGGACAATCTCACTTAGTAGGTTTCGGCGTTTCGAAGCCAACGACACAACCAATTTCATGAACGGAGGTCGTTTGGATATCGCCGCAGCTTCCCTTCCTCGATATGCATGTCTGCGCATCGCTGACTCGATCGCTTGATCGGTTAACTGTTAGATTGTGGAATATGTATATTTTGATAAGTTTCGACATTCAGAATGCGATGGAGAAGTCCGTTCGTCAATCGGATGTCGTTTCTACTGATTTCGATGATGTTTGGTGCATCTCAACTCTATTTGCGAGCTGTTACATCAAAGGTCCGTCGAATTTGGATTTTGAGCTCGACTCGTCTGATGTATCACGCATGGAGGTCAACAATAACCTTAAGTCAAAATTTTTTAATGGAATTCTTATAATGTCTCTCACCATAAGTAATGGTTTAGGGTGGCATCCCATACTAATAACCCTAAAATAGACAAAATATTACAAGAATTTATTCATAAATTTTTTATTATAGATTCAAAGCTTGATTAAAATTGCAATATTTACAAGGCACTATCATGTCAAAATATTATTTAAATTTTAAAAAGAAAGAAGCAAACATCAATGGAGATAATAAAAGAAATATTTTATTTAATGAAGAATATACATAATATATATATATATATATATATATATATATATATATATATATATATATATATATATATATATATCTACACTGTGATAACACTTATATAGTATTGAAATTGTCATATGCTAGCTTGGAGAAAGACTTTCAATATTGGTTTTAGTCATATGGTACACCAAGCGATATCTCTTCAAAATTCTTTAAATAAAGCCTTCTTCAAAGTATTAATTCTCTAAATCTTTACTTCTTTATTAAATATGTGGTCAAGATATTCTTGCAAGTGATCCTCGATCATGTTCTTATAAGAAAAAAAATCTTCAAGTTCTTTATTGCTTTTGACTTATACAAAATGCTTCTACTTCAGCTTCTAATAATGTTGCTTGTTCTTTCAGGTAGTCACGCTTGATTTTAATTATCTTCTACTTCAAAGCTTTCTTCTATACTATGTGCTTTGATATTAATATGTGACTTCAATGGACGAATATCAGTAGCATTCACTGAAGAAGGATGAGAACACTCATTACGTGCTTTGCCATCATTTGATACAACTAAGATACTATCCTCTTTTTTTTTTCAGTGAAACATTTCACCTTCCATTTGAAGTGAGGTCATTCAAATAAAGCCTTTGGAGCTTCAGTTTTCACTTCATAATTTTTATCAAACAGAAAGACTAACATTGAATAGTCTATTTTCATCATTATATTTGTTGATATAGAGTACCTTATATTAAACATATCAATCTTACTAGTATGAAACGGAAGGTATAACTGTTTCTCATCGAGAAGATTCACATTATTTTTGATAAAAAAGGATTCACTTGACTAGATCTTTTGGGATCTTTAGTTTATAGTTCTAATCATTGCTCATAGAAGAGATATGACCAATGTCATCACATGTGAACCTATGTATTCTTAATGAACACTTTGGTGTCAATATCGCTAGCTTCAGACTTTCAGAAAAGGATAATTAATCAAAAAACGATCATCAACATTTAGCTTAAGAACTAAGACAAACTAAGAAATCATAACTTGTATGTATGTTCATCTCATAAATAGTAATGTAATTTAATGGCTAAGAACTCGTTCATCAGAACTTTTAGGAAAAATGAATAACCAAATCATTAAAAAAGTGAATGCTTTTTAAAAATATCATCAAAACAGCATTCATTGGTGATGGTAAAAATACCATCATTTGCACTTAGAACTCAATATGAGTTTTCTGGATCAAAATCTTAAAGAGGAATCAATCGTGATTCTTTCTATACAAATACTTTAAGAGGATGCTCAGAAGTTTTTAGCATAATTCTTTGTCTAAAAGCTAAAAAATCAGATAATAAAATAATTAGAAGTCGTAATTCAAGAAGTATGTTTTCCAACGGTGAAAAAGTTAATAAATTCTTTAATTTAAATTTTAAGGATTTTTTCTAAGATAATGTTACAAAACAGATCATATTACTGATTAATAACTATTCAAGAATTTTTCTTGAAAAAATTATTTTCATTAAAACTCAACTTTTTGTGAAGAGTCTACTTCAAGAGGTGCATCCAAAAAAAATAGTCAATCTTACTAAGTTATTATGTCATAGCAAGTTTAAAATTCTACAATCATCAAAGTGATAGATTTACTAACATCATTCTATATGATCAAAAGTCTATATTTTTATATTCAAAATTTATAAGAGTAACTAGAGATGCTATTTATATTCATAACCAAATTTATAAATTTTTTTATGAATGATTTGATTGTAAAAATTCACCGAAGTTAGATACATCATATTTTTATTATCAAGTTATCTAAAAATAAAAATCTCTTACAAATTAAAATGAAAGCTTTCATAATAAAAATTTGTAAGAGAAACATGCAAATGTACATTATCTCCTAACAAAAAAAAAAATCAAGATTTCATATAAATTATTAGAATTATTTGGGGAACACACCTTATTGATATATCTGTCTCCTTGCGGAGAAAGTAATTTAAATTAGTGTGAAGATCACTTATATTTTGCCCTAAATTATGAGTATATTTAACTCTTTTAAAGGAGAAATCAAAAGTCTGAAATCAAGCTGAAAAATCCTCTCATATCCAATCTAATCCATTTGAATAGGAACAATTAGTCTCCTTTCAAGAGAAAAATCAGAGCCTTACTAGTGGGATTTCAAATCTCCTATGTCATTAATAACTCAACCTATATATGCAAGATAATGTTAGAGAAATACTAGTGCCTATAAAGGGGGGAATACGTAGTAACTATACAGGCTGCTATCAAATAGTGTCAAATATTTTTTAACAGGAAAAACTAAAGCTTGGGAGAAATTATTAAGTTCAGAGTCCGGATGTAACTCTACATCCAGACTCTAATGATATTGTGGCATCTGGTCATATACACAGCATGTGTGCATAATTCAGATTATGCACACATATTATGCACATGACAGGTGGCGCAATGCTATTGGAGACGGGACATAGAGCTATGTTCGGACTCCACACAAAAAATTCTCGAAGCTTGGACACAAGCTTGTGCTAGCTGTTTTTCAAAAGTGTTTATGAATTTATGAGACGATGAGTTATGAAATTTTCTTATAAAATTTAAATTTTTGTGAAAATTTATGAGATATTTTTTGAAAAAAAATAAATTTAATTTGAGTTTTTAAGAAGAGTTAAACAAAGCATTAAAATGAAATAAATTTCATTCAATATATTTAAATTGGTATGGACATAACCTTGTGATCACACCTGGCACACACAAAACAACTTGCACTGAGGTCTGACTATGGCGGGTAAATAAGCTAGACTGCTTGCATTTTGTGTCCAATGCCTCAAGTCTTCTTAAACTTTTATTATGGAAGACATCACCCACAATTTATATCTATCTACTATATTATATCATTACTTTCTCCAATTGCTAGTAAGAACATCCTCTGTTGTCTGCAACAGGCTCCAGCGAAATCAATTTAGCTGGGTCAAGTTTTCTCTTTATGTGCAATTCTCACCTCATTTTATTTGCATGTATACAAAATCTATATATAATGCTCTAGCACATGATAACTTTCAATAAAAATATGATCTAACATGCTAGGGTGAAATTTATCCGATCTGCAGTGGGATATTTTATTTAAATTGATTAGCATGACCTCTCCATTAAATAAGCTTCGAAAAATAAATAATAGCGAAGTGAGAGATTAAGTATTTTGTTTTTAAGTGGTGTGTTGCGCTTCATTACAGCAACACAAAAGTCTACCATCCAGTGATATTCAATGAGATTTTCCTGTATATTCCTCGTAAGAAATTCTTCGAGGAATTCGTAAAAGGTATTTGTCTCGATTCATGAGTATGTCCAATGCTTTAATCATTTAATTAATATTCTTTAAAATTTGAAAAATAAATAAATACTAGCTAGCTTGGAACTTGTCTTCCATCCCGCTCTATATAATGAGGCGGGTTACAGTATATTTATCTCATAAAAAGAAGAAGAAATATACTCTTTGAAAATTTTACAAGACGTAGCCATGAAAAATTATAGTTTCTTCTTCATTGTCGTCATTGGAATGCTTCTTATCAGCTTCATCGTTGCAGGTTCAAGTTTCTCTTCATTACCCTCCCCTCCCCTATCCCCCCACCTCTCTCTCTCTCTCTCTCTCACTCTAACGTCTGATTCATCCTTTCATTTTGTTGCTAAACTTCTGCTTAACAAAAGAAAAAATATATGATTTTTTAAATAAAATTCTAATGCATGAAGCCATAAAAAAACATGCAGACTAACGTTTTCATGTCGTATATTGTTAACCCTAAATTATTGTATGTTCTCTTTCGATCTATAAGAAAATTGATTTATATCTCAGGTGTGGAATCCATTGGCGTCTGTTATGGCTCGAAAGGGGACAATCTCCTGCCACCACGTGAAGTCATTGATCTCTATAAATCAAATAAAATCAATGGGATTCGACTTTACGAACCAAATCAATAAGCACTTCAAGCCCTCAAGAGCTATAATATACCCGTCATCCTCGGCGTCCCCGATCCTGAAATCTCTTCTCTCGCATCTGACCCCGCAGCTGCCTCCACCTGGGTCAATAATAACGTCGTAGCTATCTCTTCAAATGTCAATTTTCGATACATAGCCGTTGGCAATCAAGTTATCTCTAGCTCTGCTGCCCAAAACATCCTTCCTGCAATGAAGAACATACAAACAGCCTTGCAACCTGCCGGCCTGCAAGACAGAATCAAGGTTACGACGGCGGTCTCCACCGGCGTCCTCGGCAGCTCCTATACTCCCTCCGCGGGTGCCTTTACCTCCGATGCTCTCAACATCCTCCAGCCCATCATCGCATTCCTCAACGCCAATGGAGGCCCCCTAATCGCCAACGTCCACCCTTATATCAGCTACAGAAGCAACCACAACACCATCTCTGTCGACTATGCGCTCTTCCGTTCGCCCAGGACTGTGGTGACCGATGAGCAACTACAGTATCAGAACCTCTTCGACGCGATCGTCGACGCATTGTACTCAGTTCTCGAGAAAGCTGGAGGCGGTGGGGTTAGAGTGGTAGTGTCCGAGAGTGGTTGGCCATCGGACGGTGGGCCGGCCGCGACAGTGGACAATGCGCATACTTATCTCAAAAATTTGATGAGCCATGTTGGGGTGGGCACACAGAAGAGGCCGGGGATCATTGAAGCGTATATATTTGCCATGTTTGATGAGAACCTCAAACAGCCAGTGGGAACTGAGAATCATTATGGGCTGTTTTTTCCCAGCAAAATTTCATCTAATTAAAAGGTTGATACGATCTTTTCGTCGAATAAATCAGCAGTCAAGAAGAAGGGAAAATATTTAGTCAGTCCGCATTAGCTACGTCGCGGACTCAATCACATATACGCGTGTGCACAGTACGCGTAAAAAAATGACGCCGTAAGGCGGAAGCGCTATTTTATTTAGCGCCCGACCCAAGGGAATGAGTATATCGGGAAAAATTAAAATATCTTCATTTAGGGGTACGTATTTTTTATTTCGGTGGAGAGCATTCTGAAAGAGCTATGAAGAAGGAGAATGAATCTGAAATGGAAGCGTTGAGGAAATAGTGATGATGTAAATAAAATGGATTGGTAATCTTTTAAGGAGTTGTAATCCTTACTTTGTATTCATATTTATTTTTCATGATTTTTTGTAAAGTTCGAGAAAACATATTCAATGTAATCCTTCGAGAAAATTGGTGGTTGTTTGATTAATTTTTTAGTGCTTTTTTACATATGTACTCTCAGAGTGTCTTTCAGTGTAGGCGATTTTTTTCAGTTTGTTTCACTTTCGCAGGTTGTTCGGATCATGGTAACTAAATCCCAATCAAGCAATGATGTGGCATTACGACGGATTTTAGAGATTTCACCTCTGTACATACTCTCTTGCTCTTATCTCTGCTATTGCCTCTGCCTCTATACCTATGTACCTCGTATCACATATCTCAGTACCCACTGTCCTACCTTCTATACCTCTATACCTTCATCGTATACCTCTGCAATTAGGCTATACCTTCTACCTCTATACCTTCTCATTTGCCTCTGTACTCACACTCTGCATACTCTATACCCTCGTACCTGACCTCTCAGATCAGTTGCAACTTTTGGTTGTTGAATGATTTTTGGGTATTTTTTTTGTGTCACTCTCACGGACTAACTGTCTCTATGTCTACTCTCTGTTTCATCTGTACTCTCTATTATCTGTGAACTGTCTGGACTCTATGTTTTCGCAGATGAATGTGATGAATGAGCAATGCGATGATGAAGTTGTTTTATCTAATGACCCAAATTTGGGGTATCTGCTAGGCACGGTTGTGCATAATGAAACCGAAGCTTATGCACTGTACTGTGATTATGCACATCAAACTGGCTTCAGTGTTAGAAAAGACCATACAAGTTATTGGCCAAACTTTAAGAAGATTTTAAATTGTGCAGCTGAAAAAACATCAATCTAAACCATATAACAAAATTCAAGAAAAGCGTCTCGAGGAGTGGTTGTCGGCGATGATTCGATTACGTGTGGATTTGGAGGGGTCGGTTAAAAAATATATAGAAACCATAATCATTCATTGGCAAAGGCGGTGATCTGCATCTTCTCGGATCGCCGATCGTTCTTGATGAAGGCATCGGTTTTGGAAGAGCGATAATGACGCATTAGTGCAAGCGGCGTTATCTAGCGAGGAAGTTGGTGGGGTAGAGAATATTGGATTCACCAAGAGATGCTTTCAATTTCATCCATAAAGAAGCGAAGGTCACGGATTGCAAGTGGTGATAGCATTAATTAATCATTTGTTCAAGGAAAGACAAGCGTGGGAGATGTTTGCATGGATGTTGTTGATGCGTCGATTGCTTGGTGAGTTTTTTTGGAGCAATGGTATGTCTAGGGTTGAATTTGATTGTTTTGGGGATGTGATAATTTTGATACTAGCTATCGGCTCAATAAATATAATCTTGTATGCCCCCACTCGTTGGAGTGAATCATCATTGGCAAAACTTCTTATTTGGAGTAGCCTTTTGTCGAAGAGACCATAGTCATTTACATGGTTATTCAGGACATTTCTTGGTTGATGGGTGGAAGGCATCCTATAACGATATTCTTGATCAAGATCGGCTATGGCGAGACTATCGAGAATGTACTACGCAGCGTCATAGGTTGTGAATGGCATATCTCAAAGAAAGCCCCTCAAGGTCCATTGCTTTAGTAGTAACAAAAGAGTTCAAGGGCTATTCTATGCATGCATGAGCATATGTGACCAGAGGATGAGTTTGAGGATGCTTGCGCCATGCTAGAGGAGGGCAATCATGATCATGCTTGGCTATCGAACTTTACAAAATTAGGCGAAATGGTCCACCATTCAACAAAGATAAATTTTGTATTGGCATGTTGTCCACTTTAGTGAGGCCACAAATAGCGTGTGTCATGGTATTTGAAACAAAGACATTGTTTCTTGGGATTGGAGAAGGTGATGGAAACATGGCTAGAAATGAACATGATGAAGACTTCAAGTGTATCCAATCGACAATTGTTCTGTTGTTAGGAGTAGTCAATTCTTAAGCAAGGCACTTTGTTTTATCTGAAAGCTTTACTCTATGTTGAAGAAGAATTTACGCATGGAGTTGGGGATTATCACATTCTTGCATCGGATGATAGGCCCATGGAGTACTTGGTGAGGAACTTAGAAAGAAGAATGCATCAAAACACAGATTGTCCACTTTGATGTGTCTATATGGATATTTTCTTGTAGTTGCAAATTTGAAATGATGGGCATCCTTTGTACTGCATTAGAGTTCTTAGCGAGAATAATGTCACGGATAAGTACCTCCTCATGCGTGGTCTACCGAAAAGAGGGACATCTACATCGATGATTCATATAGAAGGTTAGTAAATGTGGAAGCGAGATGGGCGGCATTGTTTTAGGGAACCATATAAATCGATATGCATATCAAATTAGCTCCCGAGCACAGGGTAATAAGATTGCTGAGGATTACATGCTTGCATCTCTTAAGCGACTATCTGATGAAGTGGACTCCATAATAAGTGAGAATTCTCCACCGTTTGATAGATCAGTTAAGAGGAAGAAGGCGACCACATCATCAGCTAAGGATAAGGACAGTTTGAAGGATCCAATCAAGAGACGTCCAAAGGGTGTTTCCAATACAAGGCTCAAGGCTTATTGGGAGAAATCCAAAAAATCCACAAGTACTTATCCTACTTGCCTCTGATGTTGCTATTACTTATAGGTTCCTGTAAATATTTAATTCATTATATTTTCTTGTCTTAGAAACAAAAGTGAAGTCAGAGTCTTTGTAGAGCGGGATCGTCCGGGTTGCGACTCCACTCTGTTATGCTTTTCACCGGGTAAGCCTAGAATATTCACATTGGCGTCAAACATTCATCCATTACTAAGATGTTGTACCATTACTACGATGTTGTACCACAGGAATTCAATTCGACCTCATCAATCAACCAACATGCTGAAGGGTACACTAAGCTCATGATGGATATTATTACGAGACGGCATTTTGATGCATGATATTATCCAAGAAGGCATTTTTTTAATTTCATTTTGCTCGTTTTAGTCATAATCCTTGTATTTTTTTTGCTGTTCATTTCATAACTTCAGTAAATTCTTCTTTTCACTTTTAATCCTACCATTTTTTGTAAGTGAAACTGTACAATTTTTTCCTTAATGTCTTCTCAAATTTTTTGTTGTTTTTAAGTCTAGAACTGTTATTTGGTGAAGAATTGTTTAACTCTATAGCCCAGATGAGGTTTAATATTTGATTGTTTTTGTAGGTCTAGCTGTTCATGCCTCCTTTTCCTTCTGTAGAATGATTTTTATGGTTACTTTGTTCTCTTAAATTGGCATTAGATTCTTAAAGTTAAATAACAAACCAATATGTCATTTTTTGAAGGATGTGTCCAAATTCTGTTATTATATGAAATAAGTCATGATCTCCAAAAAAAAAGGAGAGAAAAATTTGAGATTGTTCCAAGTTAATTTATGAATCTTGTTTGATTCAATCAATCACAATGATTTAGATTTCAT
Source organism: Cymbidium sinense (assembly GCA_021442155.1). Classification (NCBI taxonomy): domain Eukaryota; kingdom Viridiplantae; phylum Streptophyta; class Magnoliopsida; order Asparagales; family Orchidaceae; genus Cymbidium; species Cymbidium sinense. The sequence goes on along the minus strand of CM038214.1, from coordinate 44,391,673 downwards.
CAATCGCTATGATTTATGATCTTGTTTAAACCACTTCCTTTTATTTTGATTTTGCGAGTTTAATGAGAAGTTGCTATCATCTTCCAACTATGTTCTGTAGACAAGCTCTGTCGTGCTTATATCTCATTTTATTTGTTTTTTATGTTGCATATTGGTAGATTCTAAATTATTGTAATCCCTTCTTATTAGTTAAGTTTATCTATCTGACATTGTAATGTTTGACTTTTGGGAGATATGTTGCTTGAGCGATCAAATTCTCATGTAATGACTGGATATGTTGCTTGAGCGATCAAATTCTCATGCTGATTTCTCATTTACCTATCTAATTCCTCATCCTCTCACTGCTGGTGTTTTCTGTTCTTCCATTGAGTTCTGTTTCCGAAATGCTATCATTCAAAACTAACCTTTTCAGCTTTTTTATGTGAGACTAAATTTTACATGCAATTACATGCATGTCACACAATTCTCATTCATTTACATATCCAACTCAAAATATTAATATTTATATAAACACAAATCTTTAATATTACATCATTAAATATCATCATCATTATCTTTTTAAAATAAAATACATTATTTTATACATGAAAAAAATGCTATATTAGAAAAGAATTGTATTCTATGTATGTAATATTTAGATAGAATTGATTTTTAAAAGAATTGTATTGTATGTTTTTTTTAAACATATTTTCTCACAAAGCGATGAATTTATTTCTATGCTGAGATAAAAGCGAAGCATCCAACTAGATGCATTTCATGTATTTAAGGTTATTTTTTCCTCCGATTGTTTGATTATAAAATACTATTTACCATTTCTCTCATATGGAACATATATTAAATGGTTAAAACATATATTCAATTAAATTCTAATAAGAAATACCATAACCATGTATTTGAAAACAAACTTCCGAACAAAAATCATCCTTTGAAGCATTTAACCAAATGTACATATAAAAAACAAACAAAAAGAGAAAATTGGCCATTTGCGCTCACATCCGTGATATAAAAACGGCATTGTCACGATGAGCACAATATTCAATTCGATATGTATTCAATAAGTCTATTGTGGAGCTCAAAATCTTTGGCATAGAAGGCTCACCAACTAAACCATAAAATTAATAAATATTTAGTTTAAACATTTACTATCATCAAGACCGACTTTTTAAAAATAAAATATCTGTTTTAAATATAAGAAAGTATTGGAGAAATAAATCTTTAATTTGCATAAAATTGTCTATTAAATTTGCAGACAAAGTCTATGCAGAGGTACAGATATACATTCTAATCATTTCTGAGATGCATGAGGTATAAGTATATAAATACAGAGATGCAGTCTGAGGAGATGCAGGAGAATGCAGTCTGAAGAAATGCATAGAGAATGCTAGAGAGGAATGCAGAGATGCAGATACCAATCTCTAAAATTGTATACCACCTTATTGCTTGGTTGGGATTTTACCATGTTACGAACAATGTGCAGTGAAACAAAAACCGAGAGAGTACAAATACCGAATCCAAAATCGTCGAGCGAATTGCCTCAAAATACCATGATCTCATACAAAGTTTTTTTTTTTTTGTGGAAAAGTTGAGGCGAGCCCAAATTTCATTCCAAAAGAGAATTACGAATAACAATAGAAAGAAATCGATAAGGGTTAAATTTAAATAACAACATCAAGAACATATATATAATGTGAGGGACTAGGAGTGCGATTTATCAAAACAGAGCAGTGAGCTTGGTAAAATGCCATCCAATGGAGGAAGGATCGTGAGCCACAAAACCACAGAGACCCAATCCATTTCCCACAAAACATACAAAAAACTTCCGAATATGATTAAGGAAGAAATTCACCAACCAATTATGCACCGTGATGACTCTCAAACTCCACAAGGGAAGAAAAAAAAAAACTAAATGAAATCGAGATCCTCAGGTTGCAACCACTTAACTATGGAGGAGCTCATAAATGAGAGAATATAAAATTCCATAAGAAACTTAGTCTCATCATATCTGTTGTCACCTCAAAGAACCACCAAAGCAAAACCAGTTCGAAACATCATGGCAAACAAGAAAGTTGAGGCTCGGAACCATCAACACATGAGTAGGAAGAGCTCCATAAAAAACATACCAAAAAAAAGCGGAAAAAATCTCATACTCGGTCAAAATGCAAAATGGGTACATGAGATGTGAGCAGAACAAGAATTATCCCTACATAAACCCGAAATAACAAACTTTTATCCTACCTGAATGTGTCAACAACTCAAACATCAAATTTTATTTTTGAGGCCAAGCAAAAATCGCATAAACAAAGTCGAAAATCTATTCATTTTTTGTCCATCCTTGTTGAGTTAATTGTTGGCTTCTCGATAGCTACCTCCATGTATTTGTAAATGAACATGCCTCGACCGTTAGGTGAAGCAACGCCACCGTTTCAACTGGCCATTTCATTGGGTTGCTGTCAAAATAATGGCTATCCCAGCGAATTTAATCAGAAGATGGATAAGGTATTAGTGTGATCCCGGAGAACCAGAAGAGTGCATACCATTTCAAAGAATGGCTTTATGTCGATTTTGGCAATGAGTTGTAAAATGACCACCGCCAAGCTTGATATTACCGACAAAGTGTCCGGTCGATTATGGATAACGGGAGTAAGAGCACTCGAGGATCTATCTGCGGTGACATCTTTGGATATACATCTTGCTTTCTTTTAGCAAGCCATATTGTAATTCTACAAGGATGCAGGATAACATCTATAAGACACAGCAGACATACAGGAATATCAAGAATGAATTGCAGAACCAGTAATTTTGGAGGAGTAACTCACCCAATGTAAGCATGAAATGTAAAGGAATGAGACATACAATCCTGGGCACAGGGAGTACTTCTTTTGACGATATCACGACGATCGGCGTGTACATCGGCGGAATCTTGATCCATCGATCGTCAATCGCAAAATAATAATATTTCAATTGCGACCGTATCTCCCGCATTGTGACACAATCGTTTTGTAATTTTTAAGCAAAGAAATGAACAGTACTTAGAATGATATGACATTTGAATCGTGAAAGGAGGAAGATGTGTGACTTACTTGTCCATCGAACACGACCGGTTGAGTTGAGCATTTTGGTGTATCTATGGGAAGTCCACGAGTACTCTCGTAATATATAATTAGTGAAATTAATTGGTAAAAGCTATATCAATGTCATCTAAAACTTCAGAATGAACTTACACTCGGTGCTCCTCCACAACTAAATAGCCTTTGATGGCTCATCGAGGAAAATCACACTTCTGAATTCGGAAGGGTGAAACCAAACAGTATCACATTATTCATGATTAATGTAATCGCAGCCAGTGGGGTGGAGGGAGGTGGGGTGGAGGCATCAGGCCACTCTTAGCCCTGGTCGTGTCTAACGGAGAGAACATAGCTTTCCTCTTCCTGTGCTGCCTTCACGGTACCAATGAAGGGGATGATAGCAGTTGGATGCTTGGGAGCCTCCCCTTGACCCAGCTCAACTTCTCTGCGGCACAAGACTCCAGAGGGCTTCCACATGAAGGTCTCGAGAAGATGGTCTCCTCCTTGACTTCCACTCGGGGATGGAAGCACTCTTATACAGATCAATGGCTGCATGCATGCCATCCATCTGCTGGTAGGATGCCACAACTTCCCTCAACTCCCACACAACCTATCTCTGATCCCTTGGGGGGGGTAGTGAGGCAAGCTAGACCCTTGCTTGGGGAATATCGGGAGAGATATGGGAATTAGCGACAATGGTGGGCGGATGTCGCTTCTGTGATGGGGATGAGAGGATGATTCAATGAGCCGGGTCTCCTCTTGATAAGTCCCAGCGCGGACTGTGTTAATCAAAGATAGACATGACAAATAACATAGGTAAATGCATTACTACAAAAATGAGCGAACATAACTAATATCTGTACACGGTCTCCTCCCAAATCGTCAGCAATATCTCAAACTTTATTTTAGGCCAGCATAACATCATTAATATCGAAATAAATGGCTATATAATATGTGCTGCGGATCTACAACAAAAAATTTATCAGTTAAATTGCTCACATCAAGTAAAACATAACGTCGAACATACCATAAGAAGAGGGACAAAGCCACTCATGTAGCCAGGTGCCTGCTGTGTCTGTATCTTTCTTGTAATGCCATTGAATTGTGACACTAAGAAGGCCCAAATGGCTTCAGCCCAATTGTACTCAGCAAATTTCTTAATATTATCGTGTAAACTAGAAGCTACTCTATAGTTATGAAATAAATTTGAAATAAGAAATATGTACAAGTCAGCAGGAATCTATCGATTGCTCGAGCTTATTCTTATGTGTGAACTATCTTGACAATGGGATTCGCCAAAACTTTCTCCCTTTGTTTGGCATCCCCAATCACATCGACATCAGGGGTGAAAGAAATGCACCCACCCAAGAAAAACTTCTTCGATGTCCCGAAGATAGGATAGAGGTTATGGAGTCTTCTTTGATCCGTATGATGAATTGGTTAGTAGCTTCAATATTTCGTCACTTCACTAGTGAAGTGTAATATTATCAAATAATCGATATTCGGCGCATCTGACGCGTTATCCTTTTGAGACATGAACTTCAAAATAAAGTTAAGGTAATCGAATATTAGCATAATGGATTGCAAAAACCTTATCTCGGAGAATCTGAGGTCTGAGGGTACAGAGGTACAAGGGGTTGAGTACATTTGCAAACAAGCATCTAAATTAGCTTCCAAATAACCTCTAAACTACTTCCACAAGATAGCGTAAATATTGTCTCACAACCGGACAAACAATCAAGAAAAATAGCCCAAAATCTCTAACATCGAGGGTCTAGAAGTGCAGGTAGAGGGTGCAGTACATTCATTTTCTCCACGACACAAGACAAAACACAACTTTCCAGGATTCATAGCGATTCTAGCCATAGTATGCCAAAGCGGTAAAAATGGTGAAAAAATGCAAAATCTCAAGAAAGTATAGAGTCAGAGGTGAGAGGGGTTCGAGAGTACATTTGCAAACAAGCATCTAAATTAGCTTCCAAACAACCTCTAAACTACTTCCACAAGATAAATATTGTCTCAACACTAACAGAACAATCAAGAAAAATAGCCCAAATGTCTCAATATCGGGAGGTACAGGAGGAGAGTACAGAGATGGGGTACATATTCATTTCTCCACGAACACACCCAAACCGGCAAAACACAACTTCCCGCTTATTCATAATGGATTCTAGCCATAGTATGCCCTCCACGGTAAAAAATGGGGAAAAAATGCAAAATCTCAAGAAAGTATAGAGTGCAGGTGAGGGTTGGAGGTACATTTGCAAACATCTAAATTAGCTTCCAAACAACCTCTAAACTACTTCCAGATAGCGGTAAACATTGTCTCAACAAAGAACAATCAAGAAAATAATCATCAAATAGTGCAGAGGTACTGAGTGCAGGTGTCGAGGAGTCATGAGGTATGAGGTAGGAGTGCAGGAGATGCGAGGAGTACATATTCATTTTCTCCACAGAATACCCAAAGAAAAACACTTCCCAGGTTATTGAAGCCAGTATCTCCACGGTAAAATGAAAAATGCAAAATCTCAAGAAAGTATAGAGGTTTTGAGGTTGGTGGCAATCAACAAAAATAGCGTAAAATCATCTCTATCCTGACGTCTGAGAGGTATAGAGTGCAGTGAGCATATCTATGCCATAAAACACACTATGGACAGAGTTCGAGATATGTGGAAATACCTCGGTAACCAAGAATACCTCAATTTGAAAATTTTGAAACTAAGGTGATCGAGCGGAGGTGGGCCACAGAGCTCAGAAATTCTCTTCGTGAAAGCCACAATATTACGAAAGAATACCGACGCGATATTTTGTTCCCAGGTTTAAGCAGGTAAATCGGGTCGGTCGGGTTAATCTAAACCGCATGCCGTTACGTCTTATTGGTTGGCTCGTTACGTATTTATTGGGTCCGCGCAGTAAATGTCTTACTCGACAGAAGAAAAGGGAATGCTTTGGTTTCTGCTACCTCCTATCTATGAATGTAGTCCAAAATATTAAATAAGTCTTGTTGAGTGATTGTCCCATGTTCTCATGCGTTATGTAGTAGTGTCACAGATGCAAAGTTTCAGCTGCTAGAAGCTGCATGAAATAAAGTAACGTTTAAAAAATTCTGTACCCAATATTAAATAAGTTTATGAGTCTCATTATGAAATTTTATAATAGATATATTAGTTCATTGTGTTTATAATAAGGGAGACTCTCTATATAATTAATACACGATATTAGCATATCAAAAAGGTATATAATTCAAGTCGACTAAGTACTGCCAGATGTGACTTTTTTTTTTATTCCAGAAGATTTTCGTGTTAGAAATATCACCAACATGTCTCATTTAATTAAGAACCCACAGTTGAATCTATTTATGCAAGTATCATATTGAACCTTAACAATACAATACTAAAATTTAAAATTGGCTTTGTATATAAATTTAATCATATTTATAAAGTATTTTAAAAATTTAAAACTGTTAAACATAAAGATTTAAAAATTATTTATTTCAGTATGATATCATCTGTTGCCTTCGTAACTTTCATTTTAGTTAAATAAAAATGATTTTGTTTTAGATAATAATAATAATAATAATAATTATTATTATTATTATAATTATTATAATTATTATAATTATTGATATGACACTGAAAATTCTACTAGTCAAAGCACGAATCTTGATGTCAAAAACAAGTTGATCCTCAGTTGAAACTAGTCGAGATCAAGCACTTAAAATATCATTTGAAACTTTGGGATATCAGTTAAATCCATAAATAGCTCTTAAGCATGGAGTGTTTATAGTCAAATTGAGCATCTTGACGATCCAATCTAACAAGCCAAGATCTAATTTTGACTTTTGAGCATTCAAATACTTAAAATACATCAAATGATCAAAGGAATCATTACGGGCCGTCAGGTGGTGGGTTCTATAAATAGCCTCATCCCTCATATGAGGGGAGCACAAGAGATGAGAGAGATCTAAAGCTTGAAGATCCTCCAAGCATAATCGAGCCACCACTCGATGCGACCTCCCGGTTGGTTGTCAACGCCGGTGATCCTCCGATCATCCTCAGGTGTCTCCATCGGCGGCGACCTTCATCGTTTGTTCCCTCTCCATCATCACTACCACTTGCATATTGTTACCACACAACATTGTTCATATGTTGTTCCTTCTCATATGCGTTCTAATCCGTTATCGGAAGATTTTGTACTCTAAAATAGATACATAGTGGAAGATTTTCTTTTTCGAGGTTTTTCACATAAAAATTCTGGAGTTTTCTTGTTTACTCTTTAAATACTTGTATGTGTGTTAGATTTCACAAAAAAGCTAAGGCGTAAACTTTCACTCTATCGCAACTAGTTTTCTAGCACGTAATAGTTTGGCACCGTCTGGGGGAAAAGAACCCTTCAATTACAATTTCTGTGAACACCCTCATTATGGCCAATAGGCGCAACACTCGTAACAACGGAGCCTCCCGCTCCAACTCCCGTCACTCTCGAAACCAATCCTTGAACCAAGGATGCCAAGCCACTTCCCCGATAGGCGTGACCACCACTGGGTGAAGCGATAGGAATCTCTTTAGAAGATCGTGTCGAATGGAAGAGTCTCAAAATGATGATCCGACTTTTAGGAACAACTTCGGCAAACACATCTCCCCCAAGATCGATCATTAGCTGTGGGAGGTCAAAATGCTAATCTCCTTGACACTTAAGTTCCTCCAGTAGAGGCCGTGATGATTTTGACACGCTAGTTCTACTCATCCATCACGCGTCACATCTATTAATCCACCAATTATGGTAGCTTGGCACATTCTCTCTTGACCCCTCATCATGTTATATGCGAGAATTACGACACTTAATGCAAGGCAATTTCACCTTCAAGGAAATCATCCTCTCCCTCACCGGCTATGAGAATCCTTTTAGTCTATTCTTCAACATCCTATTCCCATGGGTTTCAAGCTTATTGATTCCTATGATGGGCGAATGACCCACATGAACAATCGACCATTGGGACTATCATGCATATCTAACGAGCTCACACTTTGCTTTGTCGTCTTTCCCTACCCTCAAGGGAAGCACTTGGTTCTACTCCCTTCCAAGGGGATCCATCAGTACCTTTGACAAACTCGCCAAGATTTTTGTAGAATAGTTCATTGCAAACAGGAGGATCATTAAGATTTCTCCCATCTCTCCGGCATTCGTCAGAATGAGGGTGAATCACTTAAGGAATACTTTAAGGTTCTCCTTAGAAGCTCAAATATCGGTAGACCCCGAACTATTAAGAGGAGTTTTCCTTGGAGGACTCAGTCAGACCTTTTACTTGTCCTTGTCGAGACACGGTCCAATCATATCATCGACTTAGTTCATCGTGTGGAAGCACAAATATTTGTCGATGAATTAATGCCCATCGCAATAATTTGAATATATCTACAGAAAATATAAAGCCCAGGGAATCGGACCCTCCCATCAAAAGAAGCAACAAGGAAACCACGATCTCCCTCCATGGCCCCCATATCAACGACATGAACCATGACCAGAAAAGGAATACACGCCACTGAACATGTCTTGTGTCAACCTCCTGATGGCTATTCGAGATGAAGAAAACTTCAAGTGGCCGCATCCACTGAAACCAAATTCAGGAAATCAGGAGCAATATTGTCACTTCCATCGAAGTCATGGACATACTACTGAGGCATGCAAACAACTCAAAGAAGAAATTGAGATGCTCTTTCAACAAGGATATCTACATTAATTTGTGAAGAATCAATCGAATCAAACAAACATACCTCCAATTGGGGGGAAATCAGGACAACCATCACAAAAATAACAAAATAATCATCAAATAGTTGGGGAAATTGAAACAATTGTAGGAGAACCAATACTATCTAATCAAGTTCTCATTACCACCTCTAAAGAGCCAGAGTTAAAGAAGTCTTGTATTGATCATTCCATCACTTTTAATGACTCGGACTTAGAAGGAGTCTATGTTCCTCATCAAGATCCACTTGTCAGAGGGATCGGTGACCCATGCTATAATGTTAAGAGAATTTTGATTGATAATGGGAGTTCTTTGATGTCTTATTTTACTCCACATTTCTTAGCATGGGCTCGATTAGGGAAAAGCTCCAACCGTAGAACCATTACGGGTTTGATAATGCATGCAGTAGAGGGGATAATCACCCTTCCTGTTGTCCTTGGTGAATTTCCTCGGCAAGTGGCTCATTTAATCTAATTCATGGTGGTCAAGTCAGATTCAGCATATAACGCTATCTTTGGAAGGCCCCTCCAATCAATTTTTGGTGCAGTCACTTCAGTATCTCATCTCGATGAAATTTCTCAGGTTGGAGTTGGGGCGTGAAATCCAGATAAATGATCATGTTACCAGACAAGCTCAACCTCGTCTTTCTGTGACCTTCAACATCGAAGATTTTAATTTTCGAGATGAAGGAGTACCCCGGAAAGCTTCCCATGTTGAAGACTTGCTCTCTGTTGCATTATCGGATGACCATTACAGCGGTGCAAGTTGGATCTGCTCTTGAATAAAGGAAAAAATACATAGACTTCTTGCACGTAAATCAAGACATCTTGCTTGGAGTCTGACATGGGTGACCCAATGTGATCATGCACTCCCTCAAGATTGATCTGACATTCAAACCGATCATCTAGAAGAGGTGAAGTTTTGCACCTGAACGCCTCCAGGCTATTGAGCAAGAAGTTAACAAGATTCTAGAAGCGGGACTCATACGAGAGGTACATTACCCTACATGGCTAGCAAATTTTGTCATGGTTAAGAAAATAAATGAAACATGGAGAATGTGTATTGATTACACTGACCTCAACAAAACTTGCCCGAAAGATAGTTTTCCTCTTCCTCAAATTGATCAATTAGTTGATGCTACGTCTGGACATCAAAGGCTCAGTTTTTTGGATGCTTACTCTGGTTACAATCAAATAAAAATGGACCCAACGGATGAAGAAGCTACAATATTTCAAACATATAAAGGTTTATACTATTACCAAGTTATGCCGTTTGGGTTAAAAAATCGGTGCTACTATCAATGCCTTATGAATAAGGTTTTAAGACATATTAGCATGAAGGTATATGTGGATGACATGTTGGTAAAAGCTTGGAAGAATCATAATATATTTGACTTAGAAATATGCTTTAACCTTCTTGACGTTATAACATGCGACTTAACCCAAAGTGTACTTTGGGGTTACATCGGAAAATTTCTTGGTATGGTAACCCGTGGGATAGACCAACACGAGAAAATTAAAGCTCTCAAAGATATGACTCCTCTGAAGAATATCAAGGAAGTTCAACATTTCAATGGACGAATTTCTACATTATCCCGCTTCCTAGCCCGTTCTGGGCATAAATACTTGCTATTCTTTAAAATATTAAAGGGAAATAAAATTAATAATTTTCAGTGGACTGATAAATGTCAGTCTGCTTTTGAGCAACTAAGGGAGTATTTAGCATCTCAACCCCTACTATCCAAGCCTATTCAAGGAGAGATGTTATACTTATCTCTGAGCCTCTTCCCACGATAAGCTCAATTTTAGTCACGAGAAAAAAAATGAGATACAACAACCAATTTACTACATCAGTAAAATTCTCTCTAATATAGAAAGTCGTTATCCACTTGCAGATAAGGTGGCTCTGGCTTTAGTTTTCTCAGTGAAAAAATTGTGTCCATACTTCCAAGCTCATACTATCGGTGTTTACACTCATTTACCATTAAGGGCCATCCTACAAAAACTAAAAGCATCTGGGAGGTTAATTAAATGGTTTGTAGAATTGAGAGAGTTTGATATAAATTTTCTACTTTGGCCTGCTATAAAGTCTCAAGTACTCATGAGACTTTATGAATGAATCGCCAACTCAGAATAGCTGTCACTGCCTTTATCTCCTCAATGGACCCTCTATGTTGATGGAGCTTCAGGAAATACCAGTGCTGGTGCGGGAATCTTACTTATTTCCCCCCAGCAGAATAATTTAGAGTATGAACTTCGCCTAAAATTTTCTACAACTAATAATATGGCTGAATATGAGGCTCTCATCGCAGGGTTGAGACTCGCCATTGATTGTGAAGCTCAAGACTTAGTGATCCACACTGACTCTCAGCTTGTCGCCTCCCAAGTTGAGGGAAACTTTAATACTCATAATCCTCGGTTGGCCATACCCACTTGGTAAAGTCTCTTCTTGCCCATTTAGACACATCAAATCAATCACATCCTGAGAGAAGAATACTCGGTGGCTCTCACTAAGCTTGCTACATCGCTGGAGATCTATTTAAGAGAATGCATGTTGAAGAAATATATTTTCCTAGTATCCAAGAATGGGTAATCAAGCAATTAATGAGATAAAGGAACCTGTGGATGGACCCCATCATCTTTTCTACAAGAAGGACCCTTCGAAGAACCAACTACGCAACTCATCTTCAAAGACAAGCTTCAAACTTTATTATCATTGAGGTGAACTATACAAACGAGCTTTTTTCTATACCTCAAATGTCTCACCATCAGGAGATTACGCATTAAGAGAGGTTCACTGGGATATGTGGAGAACACCTGGGAGGAAGGGCTAGCCCTAAAATTATAAAGAGGGTTCTATTGGCCTGAAGAAATAAGATGCCTTGGAATTCACAAAAAAATGTGCAAGTTATCAGTTGCACTCTAACCTCCCTCACATGCCGCATACCGAGCTCTCATCCATTCAAAGCCCGGGGCCCTTTGCTCAGTGGGGAATCGATATCATGGGACCTTTTCCGATAGCATCAGGACAATGAAAGTTCATCATTTAATCGTCGACTACTTCACTAAATGGGTGGAAGCCGAACCACTCTCTTAAATCACGGAGGCAAATGCTAAATAATTTATTTGAAAAAATATAGTATGTCGATTCGATCTTCCTGCAAAGATCATCATTAACAGTGGAACCCAATTTACTAGAAAAATCTTTATGTCCTTTTGGAAAGATCTTCACATTCAGCTGCTTCATACAGCTATAGTACATCCTCAAACTAACGGATAGACTAGGGCTACCAACAGGACTATACTCAAAGGACTAAAAACACATCTTGAGAAGGCTGGGGGGCAATGGATTGATGAGCTTTCTAATGTTCTTTGGGCTTATACTACATCACGGTGAGACACCATATAACTTGTGTTTTGGCACAGAAGCTATTATACCAGTAGATATCAGAGTTCCAAGTCTAAGAGTTCAATTATTCGATCATGATGGTAATGCAGAAAAACTTCGATAGTACTTGGACTTACTCCCCGAAACTCATGACATGGCCCTACTTCGGACTAGTTCCTATCATCAAAGGGTAGCTCGTCACTTCAATAGAAGAGTAAAACCCCATCTCATATCTGTCTGTGACTTGGTCCTGCGAAGTCTCAAAGCTACAGGCAAAGGCCCTCAATGCAATAAACTCTCACCTCTTTGGGATGGCCCATATGTGGTTATAGCTATGGTAAAGCCAGGAACATTCAAGCTCAAGGATCCAGAGGGAAAAACTTTACCTCAAACTTGGAACAGAATCTCAAAATATTATCGGTAATTCCTCGCATAATTATTGCAACTTTTATTTTATCGTTTATGTTTCCTCTTCATGTAGCCACTTAGTGGGATAAAGACTTGTTGTTGTTGTTGTTATTGTCATTTCCTCTTGAAACTCATATCCGTGTTAAAATCATCTTATGATTGTATCACCGAACTTATCACAGTAATGAATTTATAGCTTTTTCTTATAAGATTGTTTCTTCTTCATTTAATCCTCCCACTTGAGAGATATACAACTCACGTTGTATCTCAATCGGGGCATAATCAATCCCAAGGGGACTTGATTGGACCTCTTTCATACTGGTAAGAAGTCAAGTAACACTTTGGCTGATACTTATGATAGGTCAAAAGGTCCTTGGTGGACATCCCGCGGCCTCTTCTATACTGGTTAACATCATCAAGTAACACTTTGGGTGAGGTCGGGTGGACATCCGTGACCTCTTCCATACGTTAAAATCATCAAGTAACACTTTGATAAACAACCTCGGGTCAAATCAAAAATTCAAACCTCATCCGTAGGTTAGTTTATAATATTCGACCAATTACGATAGGTAAAATAAAAAATAAGCGTATCATCTAAAAAATAAATAAATAAATTTTATTGGCGACATTAACATGATGATATAAGAAAGAATCAAGATTACATACACTAACAATACATAAAAAAATGCATCCTCAAGTGGCTACATCATATGCTCGGTTGGTGATATCAATGTCCTCCTCACCATTAGGAGATGCTCCTTGGACTCACTCTCAACTCCTTCATCTGAATCGCCTTGATACTTGGGGGAGATAGATCCTCAATACTAGCTCCGGTCTTGCGATGCACTAAGCAGATTCCTTTTAGGAACCCTCGGATGAAGCCCTCCTCTAAACATTGGTGCTCCAAGTCCTTCACTTCAACATCAAGAATATGATTACGAGCTTCACGGACATGGTCTTGTCAGTAATAAGCGAGCTCTTAAAGTCTTCCATTACCTTTAGGAGATTTCATTTTGCCACCTTTCTTATATGCTCCCTCAAAAGACAATCTTGTAATGCTTTCTTCTCAGGTTGAGCTCTCTTCTCCGTAAGTGCCTTGAGTCTTTTCTCTTTCGGTCGAGTATCTATCCTCACCTCAATCAGCTCATCATCAGTGTGGTCCACCTCCCACTTGAGAGAAAGAGAAGTCAAACATGTTATTAGCTAGTTACACTGGTGATCCTCCAAAGTTGCCACTTCTTTGGCCTTAACACTCATCTTTCTCATACTCACTTCTGGATATTTTACCTTCACAAATTCAATACTCATCATCAAAGAGACACCCAAATGAGCCATACCTAATGTTTGAGTTACCTATAAAAAAAATAAAAAAAAACAAAAAAAAAAAAAAAAAAAAAGAAGAAGAAGGAAGACAATGTACCAATTCATCACTCGTTGGCGTGTGCATATGTGATTTAACACCCTCTTCAAGAATGTGAGCCAAGAAACTCTCCCCATCATGGGTTAAGAACAACTAAACTCGGAGGTGAGGGGGAACATCTTCTTAGATATCTAACGTGATCACTTCAACACTTCAACACATGTCTTCTTTTTCTGTAAAGATAAAACATTGCTACCACCGTGATTTCATAACGGGCTTCTTGAGAGAACCCTATGAGTATGAGAAGACCTTTCATCACCTTTACTTGACCTCTTCAGTGGAAGAGCATGAGATCTTCTTGCCTGGATGGAAAGGCCAACCTTGAACATCCTATCTTAAATTATATATTTGCCAATGTGACGTAACTCATGTTGCAAGCTTCCTACATCAGGAATATTAAGAGTTGCCAAGATCTCATTCTCCGCCATCAGCAATGGATCTGGAAGGTCATTCAATTTTCCCCATCTCTCAGAAAGGCCCCACTCATTTTTCACAAAAAAGAATCCATTAAACCAATTTTTAGACGGATCCCGTGCTAAAAATTCTATCCAATTCTTTATAGCCCGATAAGAAACACGTCCCTGAGCATCCCATGCTAAATAATTCTATCCAATTCTTTCTATCCAATTATTTATACACATTTGACACAAGAATTTGATGTTCAAAGTAACACCACGTTCTCTGAAGAAGACAGCCAAACCAATGATGACCACTAAAGCCCGAAATGAAAATTGTGACAAAGCTACACCACATGTTTTGAAGATCTCAATCAGCTCGTGAGCCAAAGGGAATCGCAGTCCAGCACGAAGAATCATCTCAGAAATGGTAAAGTACCAGTGGAGGTGAGCATCGGACTTTTAGCAACAATGGCCACCAACTCATTAGGGAAGTGAAATTTTCTACGGAACACCATTAAACTATCTAATGTGATAGTGGATGATATATCGTCTATAGCCATCACATTATGGGTTTTCTTCTGGCTATCACCTTGTGAAAATGTATGATAAATAAAGAGGAAGAAATGATAAAAATCTGGAAATTTTGTGAAGTAGCTTACTTACCCCAATACTTGGGCGTATCCTTTTTTGACTCTCTCGCTCACAGATAGCTTGGGATAAAATTTTTTGCCTACGATCTGACGAAAATGATACACATACATATGAGAAAAAAAAGAGAGAAGATACTCCCCTCTGATGATGCTCAGAAATTACCTACCAAACGTTTTGAGTCGTTAAGATGGTTCCTAACGCTTCTCACACCTTGGCGGTTATCAATCTTGAACCATCTATTGAAGTTTAAAGAAATCAAATTTCCTACAAGAAGTAAGACTACGAGTCTTGATTACCTCCAAACCGGTCGATCCACAAGGCGGTTGCCTCTTTGAGGGAAAATCGGACCTCGGCCAGATGAACTACCTTGATCGCCTCCCCGGTCGTCCGAGAGGTCAGTGACATCTCTTTCGAGGGAAAGCGGAGCCCGATGAACTACGGTCTTGATCGCTCCAACCGGTTGGTCCAACTAGGTCGTTGACACCTCTTTCGAGAAAACTAGAGCCGCCATATGAACTACGGTGTTGATCGCCTCCTCCGGTCGGTCCGACGGTAAGTTGACACCTCTTTGAGGGCGGAACCTTGCCATATGAACTACGGGTCTTGATCGCCTCCGAACGACCTTCACTCAAGAAGAAGAGAAGCACTAGAGCATATGAGAAGTGTGCCTTCTCCCTTGGCCCAATGGAGGGTTTTTATAGACCCCCTATAAGGGCAAAAAGGTCAAAAAATTAAGAAAATGGCTTAAAACCACTCAAAATGGCAGAAAACTGCTGAAAACGGACAAAAATGGATGAAAATACCCTCATTGGCACGGTTTGCGGCCCGGCGTGAGCACGCGACGCCATGGTACGCGCTTGCAGTGGGTGCCTGAAACACTAAAAGTGCAGGGTGGTCCATAAATCTTGCATCGCGTGCATACCACATGACCCGCACTTAGTGATCATAATCTTGTACTCACAGATATGCTCTCAAAATGTATGGTTATTGGACCATTTCATTGAAGAATTTGCTATTTTCATTATATATAAATATTTTTGGATGATTGAGATAATGTCATCCAAAAATAGGGGGGCAACTAATATGAAACTGAAAATTCTACTAGTCGAAGCACGAATCTTGATGTCAAAAGCAAGTTGATCCTCAGTTGAAACCAATCGAGATCAAGCACGTAAAATATCATTTGAAACTTTGGGATATCTATTAAATCCATAAATAGCTCTTAAGCATAGAGTGTTTATAGTCAAATCGAGCGTCTTGACGAGTCAAATCTAACAAGCCCAAGATCTCATAATTCCGACTTCGTTTGAGCATTCAAATACTTAAAATACATCAAATGATCAAAGGAATCATTGGCGTCAGGAAGTGGAGTTGGTTTATGTATTCTAGGCGTCACTCCATATAAATAGCCTCATCTCTCTATGGGGAGCCAAGCAAGAGAGAGGAGAGCTCTAAAGCTTGAAGATCCCAAGCATAATCGAACCACCACTCGGCGATCCTCACGTTGGTTGTCAACACCGTCATGCGCCACCGATCCTTTCGTCGTCAATCTGCTCGGTCTCATCATTGACGCCATTCGTGATGGTTGTTCATCGTTCTCCATCTTCTTATTGTTGTTACCACGAGCCGATTACATTGTTGTTCCTTTTTTATATCTGATTCACGTAATCTCGTTATCGGAAGATTTTGTACTCTAAAACATACATAGTGGAAGATTTTTCTTGTGCATTGATTTTCCTCTTTTGAGATTTTCCGTAAAATTGCAGTTTTCTTGTTCACTCTTTAAATACGTATGTGTGTCTTTGAATTTCCAATAAAGTCGTAAACTTTTTTCTATCGGTGATTTTCTAGCATAATAATAATATTATTGCATAACGAGGGGAAAATAATAATAATATTTATTATTATATCCAGTTGAATTGACAATATGCTTATACTTACCGACATAATTTTGGCGGATTGCATAACCAGTGGAAAAAAATATTAGCATTAAATTTGGAAGGTAATTCTAAATTTTTCTGTAGTAGCACGTGAGCGGTCTTTTATGACTCATATATATTTATTATATTGTAGCATTCTTTTCTTTATTTATGATTAAAAGCGTCATATATCTTTAACTTATATTAGAATTTGGGATTTTTTAAATGAGTTGCTCATAGTTTTTCTAACTTTGTTGAATTTCTTACCATTAAACAGCTATCAATTTTATTATTATTATTTTGAGATTTTAAATTAATTTAATTATATATTCACATGCAATATATATATATATATATATATATATATAATGAATCGAAGATTTTTGATTAAAATCATTGACTAAAGTTGTTAGCGGCTGCTATCAACTAATATATATGTGGAATTTCGTGACATATTAAAATGATTAAGACATTTAGAGATTGCCCCTAGTCACATCTTGCCAGCCGGAGCCATGAGATTTCGTGTTAGCATTCTCTTTTGGAGGTTGTCATATAGCACATAATTCTTATATATTAATGATCTAACATCAAATTCTTTAACTTTCTATATCTATCATCCAATTTTTTACCTCTCCTTAAATATATTATTTACTGTTCAAAATCCTCACGCCGTGATCATCGATGCTCTGAAGACTTTTGCTCCAAACTTATCTCACGCTCGGGCACCTCTCCTCCTGCTCTCTCTCCTCATCATTTATAGCTCGAATACAGAAACACTCGCGAACCCCTGCTCTTTTCCTCGTCTCCAAACTCAACCTCACCGATTCGCTGCATATGGGCTCCTTCAGTTAATGAGATTGTTAACCCAGGGTTCTTTTATGAGACTCCACTATTGTGTGAAGGTTTCAACGCCGAAGTTAATCTTGACGGTTTGCCGCATGTCAGATTTTGTCTCCTCTCATGCGTTGTCATTCTATGAGATCAGGAAAATATTCAAATTCATCAAAGTCTTCTCATTTATTTTTCTTTTTTGTATCTAGGTAATCCAATTTCAAAAATATTGGTTGTTGTTTTCTATTTAGCAAGAGTCTAGAGCTGAGATGAGTCTCAAAATCTTTGCCTTTAGATAGGGTAAGTAGATTTTGTCTCCTTTCCTTTTAATGTTTTAGTTGTCTTCTCTTCCTCTTATTGTTTCTTCTTTTTAATTTGTATCCATGAAAATGACATTTTATAGCATCCTAATTACTTCATCCAAAAAGTTTACAATGTTGTTATTTAGCAAAAGAGATTTAGTGTACTCCCATTTTGAATGAGATTTTGTGTATGTGCTTATGATGAGATGTGTTTTTTTTAGATTTTACAATTGCTTTAATTGTATTGTGTGCTCTAAATGTTGATTTTTGGTAAATATGAATTGGTAGATTGATGTTACCTTTAAATTTGATGATTTTTGGAGCAAAATTAAAAATAGTGATAGAAAAAAAAATATTAAGGATGGAAGACAATTAAACTGGATAAAGAGTTGGTCAGTTGGCAAGTGCTTATAAGTAAGATTGAATCAATTTGTTCTATTACATTCATGGTACATCACCCACAGACTATAAACTTATGATATCTGAATGTGAGTGAATGGACTTGGTGAGACAATGTGGTGTCTATGGTCGAGCCGAGATGGCTATTTCATTACAAGATGTGGCACTAGTTGAACAAAATTTAGGTAGTAGAGGAATCAATGATGGCTACATGCAAGAGTATCATAACTTAAATTCTAATAGTGTTGATAATGCTGGTCAATCGAGATGGAAAGTTGAAGATGGAAATGTTATATCAATTGGAACTCATTTTGATGATTCTTTGAGATTCAAAGATTTCTTGCGATATAAAGCCATTAAAGAGATTCTGAGTTGCAGATCAAAGCAAGTGATCACACAGAGGGTGTCTCTAGAGAATCATGGCATCATTATGTGTAGATGAAAATAAATTTAAAGTTAGAAAATTTGAAGCTTTGCATCTTTGCCCAAGTGTTAATAGAGCTGGGAGCAAGCAAGCCACATTTACTTGAGTAGCTAATTAGATTTAAGATCGACTAAGAAACAATAATTTATTCCACCAAAATAAATAAATAATTTCTAAGAAACAACATATGGCTCGTGTCTTCCATATATGAAACTCTAGAGATGTAATGGGATAGCACGTGATATCATTTTTGAAGATGTGGATGACAATTAAAGATTGGTAATGACATTGAAAGAAGAGCTTATCAATAAGAATCCTAGATCACACATTACTTATGATAGTGAAGACAATTCTTTTAAGAGATTTTTTTTATTTCAAGGTTTGTATCGATGGCTTTGTCATTGGATGCAAGAATCTTATTGGTCTTGATGCCTATAACTTGAAATCAAAATATCAAGGTGTCTTATTATCTACCAACTCTTTGGATAAAAATAATGATTTATTTATCATTGCATTTGCATTTATTAAAGTTGAATCAAAAAATACATGACAAGGATTTTTAAAAATTTTGGTTGTGAGATTGCACTTTTAGCTTTAATTTTGGATATAGAGAAAGGATTGATACAAGCTATCGTGAATATTTTTCCAAATACTGAGCATAGATTTTGTATGAGAACCTTTGAAAATAATAATAAGTATTATCACTATTAAGATAATAATATGATTCACAATACTATTTGGGCAGCTGCTAATGCATTCATAATATATGAGTTTGAAACTAAAATGCTTGAGTAATTGAGTTTTAGCTAACCTCTACCTTATTATTTACTCAAACTACCATACAAGCGATCTAAATGTGATTTCTTGGTTGACATAAAAAATCTTTATAATACAAATAATTGTGGGCTCCAAAAATTCTCCACCGACCTCTCGATGAAGAGAATATGATTTAATGTCAGTCAAACTTTCAAAAGGCAGATGGAAGAGTAGATAAGATACTACCTAGAGATTTCACCCTCATTTTGTGAGGACTTTAGATTTGCTTCCATGTTTCCTATAGGCACAAGCACCTATAGTTAATTACCCCTCCCAATATTGAGAGAGCACTTTCGAGTAAGGCTAGTCAATGAATCACTAAACAACTAGTATATAATAGCAGTGAGTGGAGTTTAAAATGTTATGAGATTTATTATTTGATTTAAAACTTATGTTTGGGGAAATGATGATGCGCCCGATCTAGATCCCATGGTTCTGTCATCTCGAGCTATCGTGGTCCCTAGTCTACTTAGTTAGAGGAGATAGTCGACCCAACTTGATCGAAATATCTTTGTCAGTAGCCATGGGTTGCGTCGTCCAAAAAAATCTTTATAGACCCGGGGTGGTGTTTGTCTAAGGAGATAAGATTAAGTCCACCTTAGCTGATAGAGTACTTTTTATTCTTTCAAGTGCACCTTATAGTTCATAACTCAATGTATAGTGCTATTGTAGAGCATATGGGCTACAGTCGTGACTGTAATATAATGGTGTCATTTGGCGGCAGCCATCTGATCAGAGGACTCTAGTCGTAACCACATCATATGTGAAGCCTATTGGCTAATCCACATGGTCAGAGGACACGGGCCATGTCCTTACTGTCATGAGATTGATTGAGAGTGAACATAGTTGTGTACTTGAGTTGACATTAGCTTCTTTATGAGCTAAAATTTTCTTAATTTGTCACATTCAACAAATAATTGTGGAAGGTGGATTGAGTTTTTACTTTAAATTTTTTAAAGATTGAATTTCATTTAGGCATTTATAGTTTAATGACATGTTAAATTTTATAGTTGAATTGATATTTAATTTAGATTAATTTGATTTGAGTATGCAATCACATTTTGATGAAAGTATCTCCTCTAGTTGAAATCTCCATTCAACACAACCATTCTCGGGGATATAGGTCTGCTTAATCATTTAGTTTATTATTTCAGATCTTGTTGACTCTATTAATTTAATAATAGAGAATTAGATCTAGATTTATATTTTAAAAATTTTGAATTTGAGAGTATTGAATATAAATATCTTATATATTTTGATAATAATGACCCCTCCGGTTGATATCTTCAATTAACTCAGCCATCATTGGGGGGAATGTATTATTTTGTTGTTCCAGATCTTATCGACTCTATTAATTTAATAATAGATGATCAGATCTACTGTCATATACATAATTATCTTCTCAGATTTTTACTAAGTTGAAAATATTATAATAGCATCATTAGAATTTTAGATTTTGTTAACCCGAACCCAATCCTAAGACCCAACTGTGAGTCAACCCGTGCAATATCCTCAAACACTAAATTTATACATTTAGTGTAGTGTTGGGGCCCATGCTAGTTATTCTTTCAATTCAAGTTTTCATATGAACATTTAAATAATTTAATATACATTTTGATATCAATGATTTGATATCAATGATTTGATATAAATTCTGGAGCACTTGAATTTGGATATTTATATGAGTTCTAAAAATATCCAAGTTGAATTTAATAAATACCTTATAAAGCATGTGAGGTTTATTTAGAACTGAAATTAATGCCTCCTGTTTGCTTCTAATTTTGTGTTGTAGATTCAGTGGTGCATGGCGTTTCAGCTCTTGTTTAATTATTTAAATTAATATTCATTTATTTGTATTTAGTTTTTTTATAGCTCATTGAGTTTTTTAAGTTTCAATGAAATTTAGCTTGTAATCGTTGAGAAGCTCTTAGGCTCATCATAAGTCTCATTCAAATTATTTTTGCTCTAAATGATTGTTAATGTGGTATATAGCTCAACCCAATTGCTTAGTATGAATCGTAACATAATTTGATCGTTCAATAAGAAATATGATTTATGCTCATTGATGAGCTTTCAAGCCTTATTAGTTCAATATTTTTTATATTTATTCTTATTTGTATAATAGTCATTATAACATATTTAAATAGGTAGGTAATTGTTGGATTCTTTACAAGTTCTTTGAAGATTTTATTTGATCCTTATTCTGATTGAAAGACAAGCTTTCAAATCCACTACAAGTTTTGTTTGTGCTCATAGGAAACTATCAAGATCATTAAAATCTTTACTTTAAATTTTGTTCTTATTAAGAGACAAACCCTCAAGTTCATTAAAAGTCATATTTATGATCATCAACAAGTCATCGAGTCTCCTATAA
The DNA here is from genome assembly GCA_021442155.1 of Cymbidium sinense. Lineage (NCBI taxonomy): Eukaryota > Viridiplantae > Streptophyta > Magnoliopsida > Asparagales > Orchidaceae > Cymbidium > Cymbidium sinense. The sequence goes on along the minus strand of CM038214.1, from coordinate 44,369,536 downwards.
GATCATTCTTATTTAAAGACTTTTAGAATTTTATATGTAAGTTTATTCTTTAATTTATCATTCTTAAACAAGCTCAATTTTAGCTTTTTAACACTTATATTTGTTCTTGTTTAAGTCTCATGTCATTCCAAAATTTGGCAGCCTCCTAGCATTGTCCCCACATAAGAGGCTGCATTGGGGGCTATTCAACCTTCTCGTCGGCTCTACTGAGCATAATGGTCAGTATCTTGCGACACTATGACCGTGGTCTTTTATAAAGCATACGTCTTCAAATACGTAATTTTAATTGATTTTAATTTTGAGCTTAGAGTTTATTTTGCATTAAATTAATTAAGTCCTCTTCAATGAATTTCACTGATCTTCCCCACATGGTCGCGAGTCTATTGGTTGCTGCTATACTAAGCACAACGGTCAGTGTCTTACAACACTACAGTCATAGTCTTCTAATCCATCAACTCTACTAGGCATGATGAGGTCTTCATACACCTGATATTGTTGTTATGATTTGATAAGAATCTTCCTAATATATTGATTGTAAGAACTCGAAGGCCACCTGTAGCTTCAATACCCATAATCGTTTCAACACACTCATATGGAATAGCATTGCCAACATTTTTGTTAGACTCAATTTTAGTGGCGACCTGAGCAATATTGTCATCAAAAGATTCACTTGCATCCACATCTCCTTAGCCCAACATTCTCATGAGCTTAAGTGCTCGGATATGTAAAAAAGAGTATGTAATTCCAGAAATATCATACTTAGGAGCATATGAGATGTTGGAAACTTCCCTCAGTATCCAGACAGATCCCGCTTCCTCAAGTATCCAAGGGCCTTGAGGCTAGCTCTACAAAGATCCATACACAACTAAACTTTAACAATAAGAATGCCATGTTGTTTTTATTTGAGTAAAGCAATAGCAGGACTCATAAAATTTTATGCCAAATCAAGAACTTTTCTTATAATCTTATAGAACATAGTGCAACTTTTTTTAATGTTTGGGTCTCTACTCTGAAGTAATTGCTCAACATCTGGAGCGAGATCCTGTGCCATTTTAGCAGAACAGACATTCCCCAAAGCACATAGAGTAATACCAACAATATACTGGTTCGAATGGTTGAGATCTTGCTTTAAGGAGTTTGTGACTAGCCTAAGAACATCATATCTCTCATTAGGAAGTAGCATAAGACCAAGATATCCTATTCGTTTCTCAAGAAAATCGAGAGATGGTATCAATTTTAGAAATTCCTGTTTGCCCAAAATGAGTGGGATAACCAAGCATGTGAATGAACATAAGTTTTATAAGGTTTAGATGCTTATATTCTCGATCATTGTCATTAACTGTAGCTCGGATAGCAGCTCACAATAGCCCATTCTTCCGCAGCAGTTTTGTAAGGATCGAAACTTTGCATCCATAGTGAATCCTCTTACCGCATGACTCACACTTCCTCCACCTAGCAGCATTTGAATGGTAAGTCTCACAGAGGTTACCTTGATCAAAAGTAGAATGGTAGCGATCGTAAAGCTTGGCAAACTCACTAGAATGCATACGCCATCCTTTATGGTGAGTTTGCTTCATTAAAGCCTCCTAACAGTGCGCTTTAAAGCATATCATGACCCCTGTTGTCGCCACCTCCGAGGTTGATGACAAGGCTGTGATCCGTATTGATCACTGTGGCACGATGAGAGATGAAGCCCGAAGAAAATGTGATCGTCGCACTCCTAAACCATGCGGAGAGATAGAAAAATATGAGAGCATGGGGGTAGAGGGGTTGCCGCTCATTTTACCAAGAGAAAAGGTCAGATTGAATGAGAACCCAATAGAGAAAAATGGAGTTGGTCTGGAATAAAGAGAAAATATTACGTGCGGAGTCCGGATGTAGCTTTACGTCCGGACTCCAACAGCAATGCAACACCTATCCATTATTAAAAAAAATTCATTTTTTTACTTAACAGTGCTGTTACTGGACAGCGCTTAACGATGCCATTTACGTTACCCCGGGCCCGGCCCGTTCAAACAGTGGGAGGAGAAAATATTATGCCCGTCGTTCCATATTCTTCGGCATAGACTAGTTTAGGGATTTCATTTTGCACATAAATTATTCTCAGCTCAGCTCCCGCTCTCTCCCGGCGTACTTCCGACCTCCCTCAGAGATTTGCTAAATCTTGGGCATTAAAAATCGAGATATTATCGGCGACTACATGATGTATTTCTTCCTGCATTCTTGAACTGTAATGAATTTAGGGTTGTTTGATGGCTGTTTGTAGATTAAATGTTATTGGTTGGTTTCTATGGTTATTTTGCATGTGTACTCTCTATACTCTCTTGAGAGTACATCCCATTTTCTAATTTTTTTCTAGCTTTTAAATCATATTTGTAGAAAATATATTTATTGCATTCCATTAGAAGTAATTTGGAGGCTGTTTGGTTAGTTTTTAGGAGAGGTTTATATCAGTACTCTCTGTACTCTCATGAGAGTATAGAATATTTTTTCATTTTATGTTAGATTTTTTGGCATGTTTGGAGAGAATATGTTTATTACATTCAATTAGAAGTAATTTGGAGGCTGATTGGTTAGTTTTTAGGAGCGTTTTGCTTATATACTCTCTGTACTCTCATAAGAGTACAGATTTTTTTTCAATTTCTATCAGATGTTTTGGCCTGTTTGGAGAGAATATGTTTATTACATTCCATTAAAAGTAATTTGGAGGCCGATTGATTAGTTTTTAGGGGAGCTTGGCATCTGTACTCTCTATACTCTCGTGAGAGTGAAGATTATTTTTTCATTTTCTGTCAGATATTTTGGCCTGTTTGGAGAGAATATGTTTATTACATTCCATTAGAAGTAATTTAGAAGCTGATTGGTTGGTTTTTAGGGGTATTTTGTATATGTACTCTCTGTACTCTCATGAGAGTACATATTATTTTTTCATTTTCTGTCAGATTTTTTGGCTTGTTTGGAGAGAATATGTTTATTACATTCTATTAGAAGAAATTTGGAGGCTGATTGGTTGGTTTTTAGGAGAGATTGACATCTATACTCCCTGTACTCTCATGAGAGTACATATTATTTTTTTATTTTTTGTCAGAGTTTTTGGCCTTTTTGGAGAAAATATGTTTATTACATTCCATTAGAAGTAATTTGGAGGCTGATTGATTAGTTTTCAAGGGAGATTTATATCTGTACTCTCTATACTCTGATGAGAGTACATATTATTTTTTCATTTTCTGTCAGATTTTTTGGCCTATTTGGAGAGAATATATTTATTACATTCTACTAGAAGCAATTTGGAGGCTGATTAGTTTTTTTTTGGGGGTAGATTAGCATCTGTACTCTCATGAGAGTATCGATTAGTTTTTCATTTTCTGTCAGATTTTTTGGCCTATTTGGAGTCTATACTCTCATGAGAGTACAGATTATTTTGTCATTTTTTCCTAGTTTTTTTTTAGCTTGTTTGGAGAGTATATGTTTATTACATTCTATTAGAAGTAATTTGGAGGCTGATTGGTTAGTTTTTAGGGGTATTTTACATCTGTACTCTCTGTACTCTCATGAGAGCACATATTATTTTTTCATTTTTGGTTAGATTTTTTGGCCTGTTTGGAGAGAATATATTTATTACATTCCATTAGAAGTAATTTGGAGGCTAATTAGTTAATTTTTAGGAGAGATTGATATCTGTACTCTCTGTACTCTCATGAGGTACATATTATTTTTTCATTTTTTGTCAAATTTTTTGGCTTGTTTGGAGAGAATATGTTTATTACATTCTATTAGAAGTAATTTGGAGGCTAATTGGTTAGGTTTTAGGGGAGATTAACATCTGTACTCTCTGTACTCGCATGAGAGTACAAATTATTTTTTTATTTTCTGTCAAATTTTTGGCCTTTCTGGAGAGAATATATTTATTACATTCCATTAGAAGTAATTTGGAGGATGATTGATTGGTTTTTAATGAAGATTTGCATATGTACTCTATATATTCTCATGAGAGTACAGAGTATTTTATCATTTTTTTCCAGTTTCTTTGGCCTATTTGGAGAGTATATGTTTATTACATTCCATTAGAAGTAATTTGGAGGCTGATTGGTTGGCTTTTAGGGGAGATTAGAATATGTACTCTCTATACTCTCATGAGAGTACATATTTTTTTTTCATTTTCTGTTAGATTTTTTGGCCTGTTTGGAGAGAATATGTTTATTACATTCCATTAGAAGCAATTTAGAGGATGATTGGTTGGTTTTTAGTGGAGATTTGCATCTGTACTCTCATTAGAGTACAGAACATTTTGTCATTTTTTTCAGTTTCTTTGGCATGTTTGGAGAGTATATGTTTATTACATTCCATTAGAAGTAATTTGGTTGCTGATTAGTTGATTTTTAGGGCAGATTTGTGTGTGTACTCTCTGTACTCTCATGAGAGAATCGATTATTTTTTTCAATTTCTGTCAGATTATTTTGACTTTTTTTGGAGAGAATATGTTTACTACATTCCACTAGAAGTAATTTGGAGGCTGATTAGTTGATTTTTAGGGGTGTTTTGCATCTGTACTCTTTGTACTCTCATGAGAGTACATATTGTTTTTTCAATTTCTTTCAAATTTTTTGGCTTGTTTGGAGAGAATATATTTATTATATTCAATTAGAAGAAATTTGAAGGCTAATTGATTGGTTTTTAGGGGAGATTTGCATATGTATTCTCTGTACTCTCATGAGAGTATAGATTATTTTGTCATTTTCTATCAATTTGGAGAGAATATGTTTATTACATTCTACTAAAAATAATTTAGAGGCTGATTGGTTGATTTTTAGGAGAGATTTACATTTGTACTCTCTGTACTTTCATGAGAGTACATATTATTTTGTCATTTTTTGTCAAATTTTTGGCCTGTTTGGAGAGAATATGTTTATTACATTTCACTAGAAGTAATTTGGAGGCTGATTGGATAGTTATTTTTGGGGAGATTTGCATCTTTATTCTCTATACTCTCATTTTGTCATTTTCTATCAGATTTTTTGGCCTGTTTGGAGAGAATTTGTTTATTATATTCCATTAGAAGTAATTTAGAGGCTGATTGGTTAGTTTTTTTTAAGCAAATTTGCATGTGTACTCTTTGTACTCTCTTGAGAGTACATACCATTTTCATATTTTTTTCTTGGATTTTTTTGGCCTATTTGGAGAAAATATGCTTGCTACATAGTAGTTGAAGCAATTTGGAGGCTGATGGGTGGGTTTTTTTGAGTAGTTTGTCATTTGTACTCTCTGTACTCTCATGAGAGTACAGAGTATTTTCTCACTTTTTTCCAGCTATTAGTCCCTGCTTTTAGTGGCTGCTTTGCTTGTCTACTCTCTAGGCCTCCATTATGCTGATAAAAATCTCATTAATTGAATTTTTATTTTGAAGTTTAACATGTATGGGGAAAGGATAACTTCCCGATGCAGGCCTACCACCATTAGAGCGGTGTTCGATAAAATCTCAGCATGCTTTACTGATGAAGTTATTGACATTTTAAGGAGGCTTCATTTGCATCAATTTATTAGACTACATGGAATTCAACAAGACTCACTTGCCATCACTTCAATCCTGTCTTATTGGGATATAGAGAAGCAAGCATTCTTTTTTGGTGTCCAATGCATTCCTTTCACCCCCAATAAAGTTGCATTAATTATAGGGATGCCAAACAAAGGGGAGAAGGTCATATGGTAGAAATCCCCACTGTTAAAGTTCAGCTCAGTGGACTTTAAGAATAAACTTTAGGATTTGGATTGCTTCTTAACTGCGACACAATTTGTGTAGTTGTACATACATTTTTTGCTTTAAAATCTTTTTTTATATATCACAACTATAGAGTGGCATCAAAATTGATTGCCTATGCCGATGACATAGAAAAATTTGCTGAGTACAGTTGGGCAGAGGCAATTTGGGCCTTTCGGGTTCACAATTTGATGGTATTACATCAAAGATTCGGACATAGAAGGCACCTGGGTACATGAGTGGCTTCATCACTCTTCTAATGGTATGCTCTACATCTTCAGATATGTATTATTTGATGCATTGAAGTTAGCTTATATAAATATTCATTACAGATCTGGGCGATGGAGCACATAGCCATCATTAGGCCACCCTTTCCTTTTGCAAAGCCATGTATGTTACGATGGCCAAAAATAAAGTTTGCAGAAGACTCCTTCACTGGTTTGGAAGGTCACCAGGTGACACAAAATAATTTTACTTTTTTTATATTAGAATGTATTCATTTATATTATAAAGCATCACATTTTTTTATCGATGTAATGTAGGTCTGCCTTTCATTTGAGGACATATCAGAAGAGGAGACCTGGCTCCTTGAAACATTGCCCCCTACCCAATAGATAATCCATGCCGAGCCCGATAGTAGTCCCATTCTTAGTCCAATGAGTGCAGCCCCACTGAATCTCCATATGTGTCTCCTCGATATTCTCCCCCTACTAGTGTATTTAGCCTGCCCTATGCTAGTAGCCATTTAGAAAGCTCTATGGTAGAGAGGATACTTGTAAGTTTTAGGATGCTGGGAGAGAGAGTATCATCTTTTGAAGCATCAATGATCAAAAGAATGAATGGAATTAATTTGCAGGTAGCTGTTATTGAGGAGGTGGTTGCTGAGCATCAGGGTCCTAGCATCCCTAGCATGGGGGAAGCTCTTGTGGAGGAGACCACAGGGGAATCTCCTGAGGAAGCTATCATAGGGGCAGCACCTATGGAGGCTACCACAGGAGCTTCCCCTATGGAGGCTACCACAGTGGCTTCCCCTGTGGTAGAGGCTACCAAAGGGGAGGCTCCTATGGAGGCTACAAGAGGGGCTTCCCACGAGACTTCCACTGGAGAAGCCCCTGTGGAGGCTTCCACTAGGGAAACCCCTGTGGAGGCCACCACAGGGGAAGCTCCTGTGGAGGCTTCAACTGCACATGAAGATACTGCGGCCTTTACTCTACAAAGAAGCATGGTGTGAAGGCATGATGAGGAAGAGGAAAGCTATATCTTCCCCATTCACACTAGCATACAAGAAGTTACTGTGCAGAATAACTCCTATTGTAGCCTCCACACAGGATTAGCAAATGATAGAAGAGGTACTGGTTTACTTTCTTTTTAATTTAACCTAATAGTAGCTGATTTCACTAAAATTTTTTATAGGTTTGCAAAGATGCTCCAATATCGGTTGAACCACGACCGTTGAGGAGGAGCAAGGTATGCATCAACTTAGCAGATTGAGCCTTACTTCATAGTGAATCTAGCTCTTCATCACTAATTTCCTTGCATCCAGCTGAGGCACATCATATCATCATTTTCTCATCAAGAGATGTCCTGCCCAAGCCAATGCTGAAGCTTATCGACACCTCTTGCTCCCGATTGAAGGAGAAGTAAGTGATTTTTCATTCAACTCCTTCTGTATACATAAAATCACCTATTCATTTAATTAGGCTCACATTCCCATATTTCTCACATGTAGGGATGATGGTGTATTCGTGGCTAGGAATATCATCATTGCGCGAGTCCAGATTGATGAGTTGTTGACAGATCAGTATCTGTCAGATGCATACATCGATGCCTTCACCTTTTTATTGGCTGAGAAGTACTCGCTATGTCCTGGGCTATATGTCCTCTATTTGTATGTTTCATGCTTGCACTAGGTAAGTTACTCCATAAAACTTTGGGTAATATGATCCTTTCCTAGTTTAGATTGTTAGAAGCCACTAATTATAAACTTTTCCTTCACTTCTTGCAGAGTTATGCTAAATGTGGCCTACAAAAGGAAAGCAAAATGTTCAGCCAGCATGTCACTACAGATAGTGTATCGAGGGCTGAGCTACTCTTATTTCTAGCTATAAATAATCAACACTGGACACTCTTGGTCGGGCATATTAAGCAAGGGGCTTTGTATTTTTATGATTCATTGCCAAACCCAACTCATAAGGCCATTCTTCCTGAGATTGTAAGAACTGTTCTCATTTTAGTTTGCCTATTTTGCATATTTTGTGCCTACTTATTAACTATATTTCTTACTATTTAGATCAAATTGCTTATTGAAGATGCTGGCCAATCTTTTGAGAGTGATCCCACAAAATTGTCAATCAAAATGATGAGTGGGCTACTAGTCTAACAAAATAGTGTTGATTGCGGGATGTTTGTCTACAAATACATGAAGGCAGCAATTAGCAAACCTCCAATGGACTAGGAAGACCACCAAGATTGGCCAAAGAAGATGAATTGCTTCAGGGCTGAGTTCGTTTATGCTATCTTCTATATGGGTATGAAATAATTGATTTGACAAATGTACAATCAAACTTTGATATGTTGGAAATCAAATTCTTTAGAAATGTATCTATTTGGTGTGTTTGTGGATGCCATTAGAAACTACTATTTCTGCTTTTTGAAGCTTTCTCGAGATAACATGTCTAGTAGATGTCACATTTAGTAGATAATCAATATGGAGCTTTAGGACCCCTTTTTCAGCTATTTCTTCAGCCTCTTTAACCTGTTTGAATCTAGCCTTATAAATCATTTGTAGGTTGGTTGATGCTTGTTGGTTTGATTTGTGTGTTTCTACACTCTCATGAGAATATAGATCATTTTCTCATTTGTTTCCACATTATTTGGACTGTTTGGAGAGAATATCTTTAAAAGATTCCATTACATGTAGTTAGGAGCCTAAATATTAGTTTCTTTGAGCAGTTTTGTAGGTATAGTCTGTACTCTCCTGAGAGTACACACTATTTTCTCAATTTTTTAACCTTTCTTTGGCCTGTTTGGAGGAAAAATGTTCATGACATACCATTTGAAGCAATTTGGAGGCTAATGGGTTATTTTTTTGAGCTATTTTTCATCTGTACTCTCTGTACTCTCATGAGAGTACAGACCAAATTCATAATTTTTTCCAGTTTCGTGGCCTATTTGGAAAGGAAATATTTACTGGATTCCATTACAGGTTGATTGGAGCCTTAATATTAGCCTTTTTGAGTTGTTTAGCATGTGTACTCTCTGTACTCTCCTGAGAGTACAAGCTATTTCCTCAATTTTTTTCACTTAATCTGGCCTATTTGGAGAAAAAAAGTTTATGACATACCATTTCAAGCAATTTGGTGGCTGAGGGGTTATTTTTTTGACCTGTTTTGCATCTGTACTCTATATACTTTCATGACAGTACATACCAATTTCACAATTTCTTCCAACTTTTGTGGCCTGTTTGGAAAGAATATGTTAACTACAAACCATTTGGAGTAATTTTGAGGCTATTGAGTTATTTCTTGGAGCTATTTACTAATTTCACATCTGCACTCTCTATAATTTTGGCCTATTTGGAAAGGGAATATTAACTAGATTCCATTATAGGTTTATTGGAACATTAATATTAGACTTTTTTTTGACCTATTTTGCAGGTGTACTCTCTATACTCTCTTGGGAGTACAGACTTTTTTCTTGGTTTTTTTCGTTATTGTGGCTTGTTTGGAAAGAATATGTTTACTACAAATCATTTGGAGCAATTTGGAGGCTATTGGGTTACTTTTTTAAGCTGTTTTGCATCTATACTCTGATGAGAGTACAAACCAATTTTATAATTTTTCTCCTTTTGTTAGCCTGTTTGGAAAGGAAATATTAACTAGATTCCATTACAAGTTTATTGGAGCATTAATATTAGCCTTTTTGACCTATTTTTTAATTGTACTATTTATACTCTCTTGAGAGTACAAAGTTTTTTCTCATTTTTTTTCTTATTGTGGCATGTTTGGAAAGAATATGTTTATTACAAATCATTTGGAGCAATTTGGAAGCTGCTGGGTTACATTTTTAAGATATTTTGTATCTGTACTCTCTATACTCTCATGAGAGTACATACCAATTTCATAATTTTTTCCACTTTTGTTAGCCTGTTTGGAAAGGAAATATTAACTAGATTCCATTACAGGTTTATTGGAGCATTAATATTAGCCTTTTGACCTATTTTTCAATTGTAATCTCTATACTCTCTTGAGAATACAAACTTTTTTCTCAGTTTTTTTTCTTATTATGGCCTGTTTGGAAAGAATATGTTTTCTACAAATCATTTGGAGCAATTTGGAAGCTGTTGGGTTACTTTTTTAAGCTATTTTGCATCTGTAGTCTCATGAGAGTATAGACCAATTTCACAATTTTTTCCACTTTTGTTAGCATGTTTGGAAAGAAAATATTAACTAGATTCCATTACAGGTTTATTGGAGCATTATTATTAGCCTTTTGACTTATTTTTCAGTTGTACTCTCTGCACTCTCTTGAGAGTACAGACTTTTTTCTAAGTTTTTTTTCTTATTGTGGTATGTTTGGAAAGAATATGTTTACTACAAACCATTTGGTGCAATTTAGAAGCTGCTGGGTTACTTTTTAAAGCTATTTTTCATCTGTACTCTTTGTACTCTCATGAGAGTATAGACCAATTTCATAATTTTTTCCACTTTTGTTAGCCTATTTGGAAAGGAAATATTTACTATATTCAATTACAGGTTGATTGGAGCCTTAATATTACCTTTTTTTGAGTTGTTTCTCAATTGTACTCTCTATACTCTCCTAAGAGTACAGATTATTTTCTTATTTTTTTCAATTTTTCTTGCTAGCTTGGGAAGAATGTGTTTACTACAAATCATTTGGAGCAATTTGGAGGCTGATGGGTTGCTTTTTTGAGCTACTTTGCATCTATACTCTCTGTACTCTCCTGAGAGTACAGACCAATTTCATAATTTTTTTAGCCTATATGGAAAGGAAATATTTACTATATTCAATTACAGGTTGATTGGAGCCTTAATATTAACTTTTTGAGCTATTTTTCAGTTGTACTCTTTGTACTCTCCTGAGAGTATAAATTATTTCCTTATTTTTTTTTCAATTTTTTTGGCCAGCTAGGGAAGAATGTGGTTACTACAAACCATTTGGAGCAATTTGGAGGGTGTTGGGTTACTTTTTTGAGCTATTTTACATCTATGCTCTCATAAGAGTATAAACCAATTTCATAATTTTTTTCCACTTTTGTTAGCCTATTTAGAAAGAAAATATTTACTATATTCAATTACAGGTTGATTGGAGCCTTAATATTAACTTTTTTTGAGCTATTTTTTCAGTACTCTCTCAGACTGAGTATAAATTATTTTCTTATTTTTTTTTTCAATTTTTCTAGCCAGCTTGGGAAGAATGTGTTTACTATAAATCATTTGGAGCAATTTGGAGGCTGTTGGGTTACTTTTTTGAGCTATTTTGCATATGTACTCTCTGTACTCTCATGAAAGTACAGACCAATTTCACAATTTTTTTTCATTTTTGTTAGCCTGTTTGGAAAGGAAATATTTTCTATATTTAATTACAGGTTGATTGGAGCCTTAATATTAACTTTTTTGAGCTATTTGTCAATTGTACTATCTATACTCCAATGAGAGTACAACTTATTTCCTTATTTTTTTTTTAATTTTTCTGGCCTGCTTGGGAAGAATGTGTTTACTACAAATAATTTGGAGCAATTTGGAAGCTACTGGATACTTTTTTAAGCTGTTTTATATTTGTACTCTCTGTACTCTCATGAGAGTATAGACCAATTTCATAATTTTCCCACTTTTGTTAGCCTGTTTGGAAAATAAATATTTACTATATTCAATTACAGGTTGATTGGAGCCTTAATATTAACTTTTTGGAGCTATTGTTTAGTTGTACTCTCTGTACTCTCCTGAGTGTATAGATTATTTCCTTATTTTTTCACTTATTGTGGCCTGTTTGGGAAGAATGTGTTAACTACAAACCATTTGGAGCAATTTGGAGGGTTATACTTTTTTTTGAGTCGCTGCATCACAGACTCTCTCATGAGAGTATATACCAATTTCATAATTTTTCATGCTTATTTGGAGAGAATATTTTTTTACATTCCATCACAAGCTGTTTGGAGCATGAATTTTAGCTTTTTTAATCTAAAAATGCTTGAAATCATTTCAAATAAAATTTGGAAAGTGAATTAATTAAAAAAATAATGATATTAAGCTTAAAATTTCAATTTTTTTAAAAATATTGTTTCGATAAATTAAGATAAAAGGTTTATTAACTTAAATTTATTACAAAATGTGCTTAATAATTTTGAATAAATAATGCACATAGAATAAAAATTTATTTAAAAAAACTCATTATGGAATGTTAGACAGCCATTCAATTAACTTTAATTTACTTGAATTGCTCTAATGGCTTAATGCATGACAAGGATTACTTTCATTTTCTTATTTCTTGTTAGTCATTTTTATTTAATAAGTTTTTAAAAACATATTTTGTTTCTATTTTTAAAAATAAAAAAATATTATTTATAGAAATATTCGAAATAATTTTTATATATTTTAAATGGTTTTGAAATAATTATCATTATCAAATAAATTTTATTTTAATTGAAAATATAAATAAAAGTAAACAATAGAAAATTAAAAATAAAAATAATTCCAGATAGCTTTTCTTGTTTATAACGAGTATTTAGTGATCTTAATAGCTTTTTGTAAACTTTGGGTTAGTTTTAGTTTTCTTAAATTATATATTTTGCACAATTATCTGCTTTGGTAAGCGGCTATTTCTGTATATGAGGATGTCAGTTCAATCATAACGCAAGATTGACACAGTTTGAATATTATTAATTCAAATCGAACCTATTTATTAAATCATTAGAACACCTCAAGTAGAATTTGAGAATTAACCACATCAAGAGATACATGATTTCTGTTAATTTTTTTTTAATTTTACACATCTGATTGATCATTGTAGTCCAAGCAATATCAACCAAAATCTAAAAATAAAGGATCAAAGATCGATATAAAGTTACACAATTCAATATACTCTCTCTCTCTCTCTAAAACTATTTAATGTGAGTTCAATTGACAGCCTGGATTCAACATCCTCACTTACATAATTAAGCCTTCATCATCATTTGCCTAAAAATTGAAACCAATGAACTACAAATTACCAAATTTATTGCAAAATAATGTGTAAGAATGAAGGATTAACACATTATATTTTCATTTCACATAGCACACATTATTATAAACCCTTCAGAAAATATTAGACATGTAACATAAAAAAGAAATTTGAAAAATAAAGATTTGGTATATTTAAAGAACATTTTTCATGAAAATAACACCCAAATTGATTGAAATAATGCTTTCATCTCTGTATTGAGCAGTTGGAACACATTGTACAGCCTGCACGAACACTAATATTTGGCTAATAATTGCTTTTGCACATTAAAAATTCTTTGATTTCAATTTTCTAGAGTTTGGCCAATAAATAGTATGATCCTTCCTAACGCTGAACCCAGTTTGATGTGCATAATCATAGTACAGTGCATAGGCCTCCGTTTCATTCTAAATAGTGGTGCTAATGAGTTACTTCACATTTGGGTCATTAGATATCACGACTTCATCATCGCACTGCTCATTTATCGCATTCACCTATGCAAACACTAATATGTCACATGCAAAACATCTCAAAAATGAGAAAATAATATGTACTCTCAGGAGAGTACAGATGCAAACACCTCTAAAAACCAACCAATCAGCCTTCAAATTGCTTCTAGTGGAATGTAATAAACATATTCTCTCCAAAAAGGCCAAAAAATCTCACAGAAATTGAAAAAATAATCTGTACTCTCATGAGAGTACAGAGAGTAGAGATGCCAATCTACCCCCAAAACCAACCAATCAGCCTCTAAATTGGTTCTAATGGAATGTAATAAATATATTCTCTCCAAACAGGTCCAAAAAACCTCACAGAAATTGAAAAAGAGAGTACAGAGAGTATAGATGCAAAATACCCCTAAAAACTAACCAATCAACCTCCAAGTTGCTTCTAATAGAATGTGATAAACAAATTCTCTCCAAATAGGCTAAAAAAGCTGATAAAAAATGAAAAAATAATATGTACTCTCATGAGAGTACAGAGAGTACAGATGCCAATCTCTCCTAAAAACTAACCAATCAACCTCCAAATTTCTTCTAATGGAATTTAATAAATATATTCTCTCCAAACAAGCCAAAAAATCTGACAAAAAAATAAAAATATAATCTATGCTCTCATGAGAGTACAGAGAGTACAGATGCAAGACACCATTAAAAATCAACCAATCAGCCTCCAAATTGCTTATAATGGAATGTAATAAATATATTCTCTCCAAACAGGCTAAAAAATTTGACAGAAAATGAAAAAAAATAATCTATACTCTAATGAGAGTACTGCGAGTATAGATGCAAAATACCCCTAAAACTAACTAATCAGCCTCCAAATTACTTATAGTGGAATGTAATAAACATATTCTCTCCAAAAAAGCCAAAAAATTTGATAGAAATTGAAAAAATAATATGTACTCTCATGAGAGTACATAGAGTACACATACAAATTTGGCCCCAAAACCAACCAAACAGCCTCCAAATAATTTGTAATGTTGTATACTAATCATATTATATCCAAAAAGGGTAAAAATCTAAAAAAATAGATAAAATGAGTTGTGCTCTCATGAGAGTACACATGCAAAATAGTTCTTAAAATAAGCAAAATCCTCTTGTAAAGAACTCCTAATAGTGTAAGAAATATACATTAAATAAAAGAATTTCAAAGAATATCACTAATAAATCCTAAAAAATTGTACATATAAAACGGTTTAGAAAATTTACCGATGTATTTTTATTTAATACATCATCCGCTAAATTGGTCGCAATATCATCAAGGCCATAAATTCCGAATTCGTTCTCCATCTTCACGGTTCTTCTAGAAATATGAATGAGATTTTTTATTTCTCTCTCTCAGCTCAGTTTGTCTGAAAAAAATATATTATGCATTATATATATATATATATATATATATATATATATATATATATATATATATATATATATATATATATATATATATATATATATATATTTCTTTTAAATTTCTCCAATCCGACATTTCTCCTCCTTTGAATGGGACAGTGGGAGCCTGTGGTAACGAAGCATTAAACGCCATCCAAGAAAATGTTAAGTGAAAAATGCATTTTTTTATAATGGACAGTGCGTTATATTGGAGTCCATGTCCCGACTCATGTAATATTTTCTCGGAATAAAGAGCCTGAGCCGAGAGCTATCCCCAATTTTTTAATATATTAACATCCATGTGAATCATTGCTTTAACTATTTTGAAACTTGAGCCATTACAATTTAAAAGGAATGAAAGATTAGATAAAGAAAGTATGATGCATTACTATTTGTAAAAATTATTTTTATATATATATCATTTATGTCTTTATATATGTGAACTATCAAGATTTTTTTTTTTTGAATTTATGATTTGATTAAATCTCTCTAAAAGTATATATATATATATATATATATATATATATATATATATATATATATCTTATAAGTATCTAATTATATTTATACTAATAATTTCATTTTAAAATTTAAACTATTTTCAACTAAATTCTAACTTTAAAATTTTTATAAAATGAGATCCAATTATTGCTTTACTAATTTCTTGTGAGTCATAACCATTAAAATTTAGTTATCTCAATTTACGTGTCGTCGAATCTCATTTGAGTAATTTTTTATGTTGATAGCTCATATAATATGTTCATCTATTATAAATTTTTAGATGTTTCAGATACAACGATGTTATTTAGATCATGGTTGAAGTTCGTTTGGTTCAATTCAGTATAGAATTGGGTCAATTTTGGCTCAGAAAGGGGTGTTGTCGCATCTGATCGCTCAGTACTTGCACAAACTTGCCTGAATCAAGCGTCATTTATCTCATTTGATAGATTTCAATGTTTTGATACTAACGACATGATCAATTTCTTGAATGAAGGTCATCTGGGCATCGTCATAACCTCCCGACCTCGATATGCATGTAACTGCTTTAACAACTCGATCTCTTGATCGGTCGGCTGTTAGATTATGAAATATATATATATATATATTTTGATTAATTTTAATATTCTGAACATGATGATGAAGTCTGTTCATCGATCAGAGATCATTTCGAGAAATTTCGGGGATGCCTAGTATATTTCAGCTCTGATTTGCGCATCGTTGCATCCGAAGTCGATCAAATTCATCTTTCGGGCTCAACTTGACTTATGGCATATGCATAGAGCTCAACAAATGCCCCACAGTAAATATGATTCATGCATGGAACAAGTCATATTTGTTGAAAACTTGTTGACCCTTCGTGTCGACCATGAATCATTTCAGTTTCAATGGGCTTGCTGAAGATTTTCGTCCACCATATGTTCCCTGCTTTGATGGGTTCACTAAAGGTCTTTTTCTTTTGTGTCTTTGTAACCTCTGATCTTAGCTTCGTGCTTGATTGGGTTTGATGGGGGAATTGATTTATTTACTTTGAGATTTGAAATTCTTTTTGTCTTAGCTTTAAGCGTGGCAGACTTGATGAAGGATTGACTTGATTTATTCATATTGACTTGTCAAGAAGCGTATGTATGTCCTAAGTCCTAGACTTTTCACTATGATGGAATCGTTGTAAGGTGCATATAGATGACCCAGCCTTCTGGCTTTATATTAGGTTTAACATCTTAACTTATCAACCTAGCAATAAGTGATTTAACAGACTGAATAACCACGAAATCCCTTTAGTACGACTATTGGCTTTGTATGAACTATGGAATTGCTTCCTCAGTCCTATGCTTTCTACTTTGATGGCCTTGATGAGGAAATTTGCTTTGATCTGTGCTACTTGTTGACCTCACTTGATGAGGAAATTTATAAAACACTTCCCCTTTAAACCAAAATTTTCATTTACAACTTGCTGACCTCACTTTTGGAGTGAGTTCTCAACTTCCTCATCATAGATCTAGGACTCTTGTAGAAACTGAGAGCTCCTTAGTTTTAAGATACTTCTAGTGATTAGGTGAATACTTAACCTAAGTCTAGAAACTTAGATGGATTAGCCGAAGGAATAAATTATGCCTTAGGGACTTAGGAAAACTTGCCTACCCTATAGCCTAAACCCAATCCATGCTTTCCTTCTCAAACCAAACCTCAAATTCATACCAAACCCAAACCAAATTTTGAAGATTCATAATCAATCCCATGATCAAATTCAAGCTCAAGATTTCTCCATAAAACTGCATGATTAAATTCATAACCCTTTCTAAGCCCTTTGATTTCATCTTATGGACTTAGCCTTAACCAAATTCAAGTTAATCCCAATTCATCTGATTTTCTTAAAGATCAATTCAATTCCTCAAATCTAAATCCAAATTCTAAACCAAATAATTCAATCTCAAGATCAAATCTAAAATCAAAATTTCTTCTTAAGCCTTATGACCCACTCTCATAAGCCCAACCAATTCTCCACCTAAATTATTCCAAACTGGATTGATTTCTCTATAAATCAGTTATTCCTTCATTTATATTTACACATATAAATGAAATACATACCCAAATAGCCAAAACCAAATCAAACTAAATCAAACCAAGCCAAATCCCCTCTTAACCCCTATGGACCTATCTCCATAAGATTAATCAAATCTCATACAAATCAATCTAAAATCAATTGGTTTCTTTATAAACCAATTACTCCTTCATTTATATTCATAAATATAAATTAAACCCACCCTCCAATGACCAAAAATAAATCGAACTAAATCAATTCTATACTTAAGCTTGGTCAAATTTGTTTCCAAATCACTCCAAACTCAAGTGATTTTCTCATGAATCATTTATATCTTCATTTATACCCCCAAATATAAACGAAATATAGATTCACATGACCAAAACTAAGTGCAAAATCAAACCAAAACCCAAATCAGATTGAACCAAGGTCATCCAAGCCTCATATCATGATCAACAATCAACTTCGAATGATCAATCACCTAAATTATGTCAAACCAAGCCAACTTGGTCCTTTGACCAAGTCAACCTTTAGGCCAAATGAAACCTAAACTAGCCAAAACCCATCATATACCAAATTGATTGAAACCATTGATACAAACTAACTCATAATCAATGATTGAACATGACCAAACCCTCAATTGAGCCAAACCAAGTCCAATTTGCCATTTAACCCAAGTTGACCCAAATTGGCCTAAAAAGCCAAAATGGGTCAAGTCCCAATCTAACCCAAATTGATTGCAACCAATGGCTCAAGTTCATTCCAAATCAATTATTGAACTTGACCAAAGCCACAATTGAGCCCAATTTGACCAATTGGTCAACTTGACCCAATCTAACCCAAATTGACCTAAAGGTTAAGTTGGCCAAAATCTAAATTAAACCCAAATTGATTCTAACTAAAACCTACAATCATTTTCAATTAATCAATTGAACTTGAACCAACACCTCACTCAACCCAATTTGGTCAAATTGATCAAATTGGTCAACTTAGCCCCTTTGACGTATTTGGACCCAAGTGAGCCAAAATCAAACCTAAGCTAAATTGATTGAAACTACTTGAACTAAAACTCTCCAAATCATCATTTGAACCTAACCCAAGCCTTGGTTTGACCAAATTTGACCAATTGGTCAACCCAACCCAACATAAACCCATATGAAGACATTTGACCAAATGGAGCCAAAACTCATAAAAGCAACCCATGGGACTTTGGTGGCTGACCAAACTCAACCCAAATTGACCCTAGGTTAGCCTAAGGTCATCGCAAAAGAAACTAGACCCCACCCAAGCCATAATCCATTGGTTAAGCCACTTTACATAGGATTCCTCCCAGAAAAAGCAAAGTCCACTCTCCCACCACCTTGGCAACCATCCAACTTCGAAATGAGGGTGCTCCTAACCCATCTAGGCCACCTAACCCAAGCTAGGCTAGCCATGGACCAAGGGGAGGTGAGTTGACTCACCTCCCATGCAAGCCGAGTGCCCCATGGATCCAAGCCAAGAGATCTCCCCATATCAGGCCTTGAGCCATCTCCCATGAGTTCCTTCAACCCAATTGAGCCACGTGGAGTCGATTGAGACACCTCCAACAATCTGACGATGGTTGGTCAGTCGAAAAATAAGAGGCCATTTCATTCATCCAACTTAGCAAAATTAGGGGGTATACTCCCCTAATTCTAACGAGAATGGGACCAATTCATTTCATGCGAGCTTCCAAGGACATTTATAAAATTCCCTATGAGTTCTAGAGAGATTCCAAATATCCCACTCTCAGAATTCTCTCTTCCTATGAGAAATTGAAACAGGGGAGGCTAGCTTTGATTCCAACTTCACGAATACCCTACTTCAATCAAATTCCTCATTCCTACACCATCACTACACCTCGTCGAGCCACACAAATAATTTCCCGAGCTCCAAAACAACTCCAAGTTTGAGTTCGATCAAAGTCGAACACCAATTAAGAGGATCTTGGTCTCCAAAGAAATTCACACCAAATCAAGGCCCATGCTAATCAACAGGGCTTTACCTCAACTAGGCGAAGCTTCCTTGATCGTGCGAGCCACCGGTCTTAGCTCCGATGAGGTATTTCCATGAAAACTGATCTCTAGCTTAAGTGTTGTTGGTCCTTTTCGAAGAAAATTTTTATTGCATGCGATCTTAACCATTGGATGTGCTCATCTCCTTCACTTGATGGTATGGGTTGATTTTAAAGTTCATCCGAGCTCGAGTGAGCTCAGATCGAACGATCCATGATGGATGGATGTTATCGTTCATCGCTACCGGGAAAGAGGATCACGAGCCATTCATTCCACGTGATTCGAATGGATGGTTGTGATCAAATCACTTTAAATCAAACAAGATTTCTCCCTTCACGCCTGCTCGATTCCCGCTCGATCCGGTGATCGACGGGATCATCGGTCCGCCGCAAGCTAACTCGATGCGCGGATGTGATAATTTAAATAACCCATCCTGTGGTGCCACGTGGAAAGTGTTCCGCGTTAGCACGCCACATAGCACCGGTGGGATTTGGTTTAATTAAGGTTAATAAATGTGTTATTTAGGCTGAATCTTCTATAATTCATAACTAATTGTAGAAAAATCCAAAAAGTATAAATAATGGCTCATTTTAAAGGTATTTCAGAGAAGCATTTAATAAAAATATTTCTAATAAATTTTGAATAGTAAATAGAGCTTAATTAAGATTTTATTAAAAACTTAATTAACTTAATTACTCTTTAATCTCTCAAATGATTAATCCCAAAAATTTTTAGAATGTTTGAGAGGATGACTCCTGCTCCTTCTAATTTTATGGGGATTTATTACTTGTAAAATTAGGAGGATTTATTGAATAAGCCCTAATTACCCTCTTAACTTCATTAAGTGTTGATTAAGCTTATGAATAGTGATTAATTAATTTTTTTGGACTCCCTAATCACTGTTGGACACTAAGGAGACTTAGGGAAGTGGATTGGAGCCTCCCGCCTAATTCTTTCTCTAATTTTCCCTCTCTTTTCAACTAAAGTCCTAATTATTAATTAATTAAATAATTAGAAACTTAATTAGCTAAATTAGGATTCAACTCATATTAAGCCATGCTTAATCCAGTAGATGGATTATAGAAATAGGTGGGTACCTCTTTCCTTACCTTTTCCCTTAAGCCCATCTCATTTCAAGATAATTATTAACTTTGGCTAGTCTCTTTTTAGGAGACATGGATTAATGGATTATTAGTTTAATTGATTTGAAAAATTTAATTAAGTTTGATTTTTCCTTAATCCATTTTGGGTAGAGCTTTAGGTGTTAAAGAATCCAAAGAGCTTAATGAAATTATGATTAGCTCATATGTGTGAGAAAATCATGAAAGTAATTAAAATGGTTCCTTAAGCTTAATTATTAAATGATTATGAGCTAATTGAATTAGGCCCCTTTCATTTCATAGGAGCATTGCTATTTACTTTTCAATTCATTGGCATATTATATTAGCTCATAATTATTTAATCAATTATGTTAAGGCCACATAGGTATGGTGTTGACCTCACTTTTTGAGTGAGTTCTCAACTCCCTCATCATAGATCTAGGATTCTTGTAGACACTAAGAGTACTTTAGTCTTAAGACACTTCTAGTGATTAGATGAACACCTAACCTAAGCCTAAGGATTTAGAAGAATTAGCCATGCGAATAGGTAATGCCTTAGGGACTTAGGAAAACTTGCCTACCCTATAGCTCAAACCCAATCCATGCTTCCTTCCTCAAACCAAACCTCAAATTCAAATCCAAATCATAAATCAATTCCAAATAAAATGATTAAAACTCATGATCAAATTCAAATTCAAATTCCAAAACCCTTCCTAAGCCCTTTGATTTTGTCATTTGGACTTAGCTTTAACCACATCCTCCTCCACTCAAAGGAAGCCAGCTAACTTGATTATCTGCCCAAATCAAGTTCCCCTTAATATCCATTTGATCAAAATGGCCAAATAAATCTAGTCATCTGACCCAAAGAATTAAGGAGTATACCCCCCTCATTCTCACTCAAACTGACACACACATACTCGATTCAACCTTATCAACCAAGAACACACATCCTAGAGCAATGTTTAGGGCTTCTCGATCTCCCTAACTTCTCCTCTCTTAATTTTATGAAAAACCAAAATAGGGGAGCCTCAATATGATTTTTATTTACTCAAACCTCCACCAAAGTGCAATTAACTTTGAACACACATCCTTTGAGCTAAATGAGCAAGAACGAATCATCCCCCAAGCTTCCTGATGATAGGAGGGTGGAGTTCGATTGAAGCTGAACACTTCCATTCCCTGCTTTGGTCTTCCTAGCAATCCACCTCAAATCAAAGCTCGTCCTCTCAACATGGCTTCATTTCTACCAAACGAAGCTTTTTCAATCGTTAGAACCATTGATCATAAGCTTCAGTGGTGTATGCCATTGAAACTGATTCTTCAGCTTAAAATATGTTGGTCTTTTGTGAAGGAAAGTTCCATGTCAAGAGATTTCCACCATTGGATGTGTTCTTCTCCTCCCCTTGATGGTGTGGGATCAATTTGATCTCTATTCAAGCTTGGGTGAGCTCAGTTTAAGTGACGAACGATGGATGGTCTCCATCTCTCACTGCTCGGGAGGAGAAAGATCACAAACCGTCTATTTCGCATGATTGGAACGGATGGTCCTGATCAAATCACACTTAGAATCCTTTGATTTTTCTTCGAAATCATGGATCTAATTATGGCCGTCTGATCTTAGATCAAATGGTCCACGTGAAAATGCATCCATCACAATTCGAGTCAGTGTCCCGATTTGACAACTTAAATAATCAATCTCGCCGTGCCACATGAAAAGCGTGTCGCATCAGTAGCCATGTGGTGCTGATGGGATTAGGGATTTAATTAGGTTAATTAATCTATTTTGAGGCTAAAACTTCTAAAATTCATAACTAATTGTAAAAAAAATTTAAAAAATACAAATGAGGGATCATTTTAAAGGTATTTCGAAGAGGAATCCATTAAAATTATTATTAATTAATTTTGAATAGTAATTTCTACATAATTAATATTTTTTAATGAGCCTAATTACTATCTGATTAATTACCTAATCAATCTCAAACTTTTCAGAGATGTTTAGGGGGACAATCTGTGCCTCTCCTATTTTTCTTGGGATTTATTGGATAGTTAATTAAGAAAATTAAGGGATTAAGCCTTAATTAATCTTCTACCTTAATCAATGATAATTAAGCAAATGAATAGTGAAATAATTAATTAATTAAGCTTATTACCCTTTGTTGATAGTGAAAAGTCTGAGGGAAGTGGTTTAGGTTTATTTCTTATGGCCATTTACTTAAGCCTCTTCATTTATTTCAAATTAATTAATGCTTAAGAAATTAATTAGACACTAAATTAATCAAATGAAACAAAAGGGAATATAATTATTTTAGAGCCTAATTGATTGTTTGAAGTGACTAAGAGCTTGGCATTAAGGCCTCCTCTTTGATCTCTTTCTTTAAGTTAATTTCATCATCCTAATTAAAACATAATCAAAGGATTTAATTAACCAATTAAAGACCTAATTAAATTAATTAAAAATCCAAATCATTCTTAACTTTGATTAATTAACCTTGGGTAGTTATTTAGATATTTAATAGTCTAAAGGAATTTAATGAAATTATGATTGGCTTACATGTGTGAGAAAATCACAAAAGTAATTAATCAAATCCCTTAAGCTTAATTAATCATTAATTATGAGCCAATTGCATTAGGACCCTTTCATTCCTTAGGAGAATTGCTGATTCACTTTCCATGTGGTTTCATATCATGTTGGCTCATCATTAATTAGTTAGTTAACTTAAGGTGATATAGATAAGGGTTTAATTAATTGATTTAATTCATACCTCAACCTAATTATGCCATAAAATCAATTTAATTATTTTTCATTAAATCAAATTAACTCACACATGGAGAATGAGTTTAGGGTTAACAAACTTCTTTCACATCTCTTAAATCAAATCAAACATGAAATCAAAATGACTTTAAGAAACTTTAGTTTATTTTAACTAAGCTTAATCAATTTGATTATCCTTAGGAATTAGTTGGATTGAATGAGATTATATGCTTGTGTTTCTTTATTTCTTTTCAATCATATTAAAGTGTTTTATGTCACTTGATTCATGCCTTCATTTCTTCAAAAATCAATTTAAAATAAATGATTTTCTTTATGCCAATTTGCATATGTTGACTTAATTAAAAATATGTGTGGCTATTATCACTATTAAATCTCAAATATATTTTCAAAATCTTCTTAATGAATAAGAATATGTGTTATGTCTTTAGTTATATAAACATCAAAAACGCATGTGAATATAAGCTTAATGTATGAAGTGAAGTTCCTTCTTCCATTCATATGTTAATTTGCATGAGTATGAATGTTAATGGGTATATTAGTTTGGACAGCCTAGGGACGCATGACTTTAAGTAGCCCTAAGGAGGTCTTTACCTCACTCCCCTGGTGTGAAACAATGTAGGCGTACATGTTTGATTTCATTCTTATGCATTTTGATATTAGAGTTTAGATAGAGCTTTAATTCATTTATACAAATAAATCGATCAAATTGAATCTAACTTTTTTGTATAGTTTTCATTTCTAGTTGTTACATTCATATACATATATATATATATATATATATATATATATATATATATATATATATATATAAGAGTATTGGGTACATTAGTTTGGACATCCTGAAGATGCATAGCTTTAAGTAGCCCTAAGGAGTTCTCTACCTCACTCCCCTGGTGCGAAATAATGTCGTTGTACCTACTTAGAACTTTTATATATGTGTGTGTGTGGTGTAGCTAGTGAATAAAAATCATAATTTAATTAAATTGAATACCACTTTTGCATGATTTTTCCATTCTTATAGTTATTTTCACTTTCATGTGTATATAAGAATAGTGGGTATATTAGTCTGGACATCTCGGGGATGCATGACTTTAAGTAGCCCAAAGGAGGTCTCTACCTCACTCCCATGGTACGAAACAATGGCACTGTACATACTTAAAACTTTTATACATTTGTCTATACATTTCACTAATGAATGAAAATCCCTTTTCCTATTAAAAAGAAACATGCATTCATATTTTGTTCAAATGGTGGAATTACTTGGTCATGTGACTTAAAGCTCTTTGCTTATGCTTTTGTATAAGAATTTAGATAGAGCATTAAATTGATATGACAGAATAATTCAACCAAATGAAACATTAATTCCAAATGCATTTGCTTACATTCATTATTCAAGTATGCTAAGATATAAATTGCATGTATAGGTATGTTTAGGACTTAACCATATGCATGCTATATATGATGGAAAGAAATAAACAAACATATGTCATGTGCTGATAGTTCATTTTAATTAATTTTAAGATGCCTTTCTTATTGAATAAGTTTATTTAAAGTAAACCTAAATGTAGGACTAATTAAAATATATAATAAGCCATTCACTAAAGAGAATTGTTTAATTAATTGGATTTAAAAATAACTTAAGGTAGGGATAAAAGAGAGTGAACCTCTCTTTCTTTCTCTTTATAACACTTAGTTGTTTGGTGTAGGTCAAATGAGACAAAAGAAAATATTAAGTAAAATTTATAAATCAATTAAACCACTTAAAGTGAAACCACCCTTTAAATTAAATCTTTCTACACTTAGAGAATCTTAAATCTAAAGCCTAGTTAGGACATACCACACAAGCCCCAATGCACACACATTAGATTAAATCAACACTTCTAGCCTTATGTTAGGACTGTGTATATTTTGATGTATTATTTTAGACTGGATGTTAGGGTGTATGTCTCGTAGACTTGTTGTTAGGCCGCTATTAGCCTAATCATATTTCTATAGGGGATTATGCTTAAGGGGCCACTAAAAAATAAATATAAATGCTCTCTTTGTAGGTTGCTTAAGCCCCTAAGCATAATCTAAGCTAGGATAGGTGGGCTTGGTTACCCAGGTGCAGGGTGCTAAGTGCAAATTATAAATACAATTGCTTAGGTAGAATGCATATTTTGCTAACCTTTGTTTTACAAGTGTAGTTAGATTTATGATTTCAATTTAAATAAAATTTCACAATTAGGAATTAGGATTAGTGTTATAGGGAATTAGAATGAGCAGTGGCTAGAAGGCTTTGTCCTAGGAGGCCTTATGATGCCTTTGAAGCAAGCACATCCAAATCAAGTCAAAGGAGGAAAGAAGTAAAGAATGAAAAATGAAGAATGAAGAACCCCATAACATTTATCATTTATAATTATAATTATTATTTTGTAATCTGGGTTGTATAAGGCTAGAACTCGGCTACCCATTTTTCCTTTCGGGTTGTACGATGGCACCCGACCGCAACAGCCTTTTATTCTTTTGGTGATAGTTATAAAAATGTTTGATATTATGTTTAGCTTGTGCATTAAAAATGGCATGCATCTTCATATTTTCTTTATGATTGGTGTTTGTTGTATGGCCTGGATGTGATTACGCTCTTAGGAAAAAAATAAATTTTTTTACCCAACTACAACTCATAATTAAATTTTTAAATAACTCATAATCTCACATAATCATGATAATTAAAAGATTTAGAAACCCCTTAGATGAATGGTTGAATGCTTGACAATATGCATATTATATTATTTCAGTCTTGAAAATAGGGGATTTCCATCCCTGTATGATAGGGGAATGCTTGACCTTTGAGGGCATCCCTTGTGGTGGAAAATATTTCTTCTTGCTGATTTAGCCAATAATCTAATTTCATCATACAAAACCCCAAAGCCTTTGTCAAAATAAAGTGTCAAATACAAATAAAATTTGAAAAGATTTACAATAGACTAAGTCATTACTCATACAACTAATGCTCTAGTCTCTTTAGGGAGTGGGTTTAAGAACTTTAGTCTCTTTCTAAATGATAACAACCTAACCATCTTACAAAATATATGACTTGACCACATGATTTTAAAGTGTACGAGGAGTTAGATGGCCGCCACTCCAAGCAATTGTAAGTCTAGCAGTCAGGTGGTTTATGCTCTCTTGTGGATGTAAACCATGTGCCCATTCTTTGCTTAGATTAAGGATGTGCTTTGGACCTTGCTACAAGCATAAATCTTTACCTCTTAGGCATTCTCACAACCTTGTGTTGTGAGATTATAAGTCCTAGCTTTCTAATAAACTTCCAATTCAAACATATAATTCTCCTCTACTTCAAACATATAAATCCCAACCACATGATAGATTAGAATGCTCATTATATTTCCTAATATCATGAGCACTCTATACTCATCTCCTTTTTGGCTTCGATAATAAGTCTCTCCTTTTTGATCTATCTAGATTGATTTTTCCCAACATAGCCAATTTATTGATAGTCCTATCTTTGAAATCTTTAGAGATAATAATTACCTACTTTAATCGAGAATATTCTCAAGAAACTCACCTTCCTTAGGATGTAATTAACTATGGGGGCTTTCCTTTCCTATCTTCTTATTTTTGAGCCCTCAATTAGCCCCTTTTTTATGGAGCTCTTTCTGATGCTTTCTAAAGTGAGTGTCAATTATCAATGTCCATCTCTCTCTTCGTGAAAAGAAGAGCTTTCATGACCGTTCATTGATGATGAAACCAAAAGATGAGATTGACATCATTGCTCAGACTATTGTTTGATGAGTTTGGTGTGAGCTTTCCTCATAGGAAACTTTAGAACCCAGTTTAAATAAAACCTGCTTTATTCATCCATATAAAGTAAGGGAAAAATATCCGGTACATTCAAAGACCCATCATGTCTTAGGAGTCCTTATTAGGTGATTAGGTCTATTATAGGGTGCTGATTTCTATCTTTCAAGATAGTGGATGATTTCTTGATGTCGTACCCGATCATCTCAATAAGTACACTCTCAGATCTGCATGGTGTCCCCCAAACACATAAAAAAAATAAACACCACATAATGGTTAATTAATTAATTTAATCCATGCTTAACTTAATCAGTCCATAAAAATCATTTAATTGCTTCTTATTAAATTAAATTAATTCAGACATATGTGGAATGGGATTAGGATTAGAACGTCATTCTCACATATCTCTTAAATCAAGTTAAACATAAAATAAAAAATGATTTTAAGAAACTTTGGTTTATCTTAAATAAGCTTATTTAATATGATTATCCTTAGGAATTAATTGGATTGAATGAAATTACATGCTTGTGTTTCTTTATTTCTTTCCAATCATATTAAAATATTTCATGCCATTTGATTCATGCATTCATTTCTTTAATCAATTAAAAATAAATGAGTTTCTTTATTTCAAATTTGCATGTGTTGACTTAATTAAAAATATGTGTGGCTATTATCACTATTAAATAAAAAATTATTTGAAAAGTATATAAATCAACTATAACACTTGAAGTAATGATAATTATAAGTATTTGTAAGCTTGTATGTGTTTACAACTTAGAACATGTGATATGAAGTTTTCTTTTTCTTAATCTTCATGAATTTACATAAGGATATGAATATTAACAAGTGTATAGTTCATTTGAAAAGGACACAACACTTGCTTGGGTTTATTCTTATATATATCCATGTTAGAATTTAGAAAGAATTTTAGCTCACATGTATGAATAAATCAAAATACAATTCTTGTATGATTTCCATTCTTGTAGTTGTTTGTATACTCTTGTGTATTTATGAATAGCAGGTATAACTAGTCTGGACAGCTGGGGACGCACGGCTTTAAGTAGCCCCAAGGAGGTTCCTACCTTGTTCCCCTGGTTAAATAATGTCGAAGTACTTTCTTATAACTTTTATATACTCATGTGTGCATTTGGCTAATGAATGAAAATCTCACCTTATTCCATGTGCATAATTCAAAATAAAAATATAATTTTTGCATGATATTCTATTCTTATAGTTGTTTAAGCATCCATATGTATTTAAGAATAATGAGTATAACTAATCTAGACACCCTGGGATGCACGGCTTTAAGTTTCCCCAAAGAAGTTCTTACATCATTCTCCTGGTCAAACAATGGTGAAGTACTTGCTTAGAACTCACAAACATTTGAATGTGTATTGAGCTAATGAATGAGAATCCTCTTTTTTCTATAAAACTCATTTATGCATCCTGCATTTAAGTATGCCAAAAACATGTTGCCTGTATAAATATGTTTATGACTTAATCATATGCATGTTATATATGATGGGAAGAAATGAATAAACATGTGTTGTGTGATAGTAATTAACTCCAATTAACCTTAAGATGCCTTTCTTATTGAATAAGTCTATTTAAAATGAACCTAAACTTATGATTAATTTAAAATATGTAATAAGCCATTCACTAAAAAGAATTCATATAATTAACTTGCTTTAGGTGTGACTTAAGATAGGGATAAAATAGAGTGATCCTCTCTTTTCTTCTCCTTATAACACTTAGTTGTTAAGTATAAATCAAGTGAAATAAAAAAAACATTAGATAAAACTCACAAATTAATTAAGCCACTTAAAGAGAAACCATCCTTCAAATGAAATCCTTTCTTACTTAGAAAATTATAATAAAGCCTAGTTAAGGCATACCGCACAAGCCTTAATACACACACCTTAGATTAAGTCACCACTTTTAGTCTTATGTTAAGAAAGTGTATGGTTTGATGTATGTTTATTTTCATGATGTATTATTATAGACGGGATGTTAGCGTGTATGCTTCGTAGACTGACTATTAGACTGTGATTAGCCTAATTATGCTTTTCGTAGGAGATTGTGCTTAAAGGGTGCTTAAAAATAAATATAAATGCTCTCTTTTACAGGCTATTTAACTCCTAAGTATAATCTAAATTAGGATAGGTGGACTTGGTGACCCATGTGTAAGGTGTTAAGGCCAAATTATGCATATAACTGCTTGGGTTGTATGGTGTGTTTAGCTAACCCTTATTTTGTAGGTATAGTTATATTTATTTTTTCTAATTTTGATGTAATCTTGCATTAGGAATTAGGATTAGTGTTATGGGAGATTAGGATGAGCGATGGCTAGAAGGATTTATCCTGGGAGGCCCCCGTGATGCCTTTGGAGCAAGTAAACCCAAAGGAGGAAAGAAGAGGAGACATGAAGAATGAAGAATGAAGACCCCCATAGAATTTATTTATTTATAATTAGAATTTTTCTTTCATATATCGGGTTGTATAAAGGTAGAGCTTAGCTACCCATTTCTCTTTTTGAGTTGTACGGTGGTACCCGATCACACCGGCCTGTTATTCTTATATGTTGGGTTTATAAATTATTTGATATTTTGCTTACAATTTCTCAATAGAAATGGCATGTCTTTTCCTAGTTTCTTCATGTATGGTTATTTAATGTGTGGCCTATATCTGGTTAGGCTTTTAGGAAAAAAATAAATTTTCTATCCCAACTACAACTCATAACCTCACTTAAAGCCTAGGCATTAAATCAAGATA
This sequence comes from Cymbidium sinense, assembly GCA_021442155.1. NCBI lineage: Eukaryota > Viridiplantae > Streptophyta > Magnoliopsida > Asparagales > Orchidaceae > Cymbidium > Cymbidium sinense. The sequence continues at coordinate 44,339,653 of CM038214.1, read as the reverse complement.
ATTAATAGATTTTATAACCCCTTATTTGGTTGTTTTATGCTTAATATCATGCATTTCATCTTGTTTCTCTTTTATTAAGAGATGGTTTCCATCCTTGCATGATAGGGGAAGACCTAATCTTTGAGGGTCTCCTCTATGGTGGAAAACACCTCTTTCTTTTTGATTTAGCCAATAACCTTATTTCATCATGCATTTAGGCATATAAAAATTCTATAGCCTTTGTCAAAATAAAGAGTAAAAAATCAAATAAAAAGTGAAAATATTTGCATTAGATTAAGTTCATACTCTAATTTTTTAGGGAGTGGATTTAAGGACTTTAGTCTCTTTCTAAATAAAAATAACATTACCATCTTGCAAAATTATATGACTTGATCAAATGGTTTTAAAGCATAGGAGGAGTTAGCTGGCTACCACTCTAGGAGGTTATAAGTTCAGCAGTATGGAGCTTTGCCCTCTCTTGTGGAGGTAAACCATATACCCATCTTCGCTTAGATTTAGGATGTACTTTGGCCCTCGCTAAAGCTTCCTAGACTTAGGATCTGAGGTTGCTATTTTCTTCAGGCTATAAGCATAAATCCTTACCTCTTAGGCATTTCCATAATCTTGTATTGTGGGATTATAAGCCCTAATTTTCTAATAAAATTTTAACTCAAATATATAATTCTCTTTAATTTCAAACATATAAACCCCAACCATTGGATATATTGGAATGCTCACTAGGTTTCCTAGTATCATGATCATCCCCTACTCATCTCCTTATGGCTTCAATAATAAGTCTCTCCTTTTTGATCTATCCCATTTGATTTTCTAACATAGCCAATTTATTGGTAGCCTTATCATTGAAATCATAGGAGACAAAAATTGCCTACTTTAATTGAGAGTATTCCTAAAGATTTTATCTTCCTTAGGATGTAATTATCTATGGGGGCTTGCTCCCATAGATAACTTTAGAAGCCAATTTAAATAAGTTTTGCTTTATTCATCCATGCAAAGTAGGAGTAAAATCTTTGGTATATTCGAAGGCCCATCATGCCTTAGGAGTCTTTATTAGGTGAATAGGTCCATTATAGGGTAGTAATTTCAATCTTTCAAGATAGTGCACTATTCCTTGATGTCACACCTGATCACTTCAATAAGTACACCCTCAGATCTACGTGATATCCCCCATAAATATAAATCAAAAATAAACACCAAACTACTTCAAAAAGTAACTTTAATTTTATGAATCTTTCTGTAGCTAAAGACTTCGTGAGAATATCTGCAACATAATTTTCAATTCTCACAAATTCCACATGAACTTCTTGATCCTTGATTTGGTCTCTTATATAATGAAAATGAATATTGATATGTTTGCCTCTTCCATGATGAACCAAATTTTTTAACAATGATATTGTTGATCTGTTATCAATATAGATTTTTGTAACTCTATCTTGAGAATATCCAATCTCCTTTAGTAACTTTCTTCTTAGCCATATTGTATGACACACACCTGATGATGCTGCAACATATTCAGCTTCACAGGTAGAGAGAGCAACAACCAATTATTTTTTTTGAACACCATGTGAATGTAGTGTCACCCATATGAAATACAAAATTGCTTGTACTTTTTGTATCATCTTAGTCTCTAGCCCAATCACTAACTGAAAATCATGTAAGTTAAAATTTGTTAGAATGAGAATATAGAAATTCATGAGCTAGTGTACCTTTAATATATCAAAGAATTCTCATAGTTTCTTATAAGTGCATCTTAGTGGGATTTTCCATGAAGCGACTAACGAATCCAACTTCATATAAAATGTTTGGTCATGTGCATGTTAAATATTTTAGACTTCCAATTAAAATTTTGAACATTGTTAGATCTACTACATTGCCTTCTTCTTTCACTGATAGTTTCGTACCACTTTCATAGGCATGTTTACTTCTTTATTTTGCTTCACTTCAATTCCAAGGAAAAATGGCATAAGTCCAAAATCTATCATTTTAGATTATTTCTCTATTATTTGCTTAAACTTTTTAAATAAAAGTGGATTATTGCCTGTAAAAATAAGATCTTCTATATATAAGTAGATCAGTAACATATCTTCATTATTATATTTCTTCACATAGAGGGTGCTCTCATAGAAGAATTAAATATAACCATTTTGTTTGAAGTATGAATTGACCCTCACATTCGATGCTCTTGGAGCTTGCTTTAACCCATATAAAGCTTTTCTTAATTTATAAACTATTGATTCGTGGCCCTCTTTGATATATCTCAAGGGTTGTTCGACATATACTTCTTCTTTAATAAATACATTTAAACATGCATATTTCACATCCATTTGATAAATAAACTAAATATTTTATGCAGTAAGAGAAATAATTAAATGAATAGTTTCCATGCAAATAACAGGGGCAAATACCTCATTATAGTCGATGACTTCCTTCTGCTTATATCTTTTTTTCTCACTATACGTGATTTATATTTTTCTACTCCACCTTTTGCATTCTTCTTTATTTTGTATACTTATTTTACACCAATTGCTTTATATCCTTTTGGTAGCAATGTGAGCTCTTAGAGACTAGTTGGCAGCCAGACATGCTACTCATTTGACCTAAAATCTGCCACTGATCGGTGGCATATTTTAGCGTTGTTTGAGTTGGTGTGTTCTTAGTTTGATAGGTTGTTTGCATCTAGTGTGGTTAATTCCACACTATCTTGTAATATCTTTGAGGTCCCATTTGTCAAACTATAAAATTTTTGTGAGCTTCGTGGCAGGACAACCTTTAGGATACCTATCCTCTTAGTCACTCTTTAAACTTTCTCACCACATGCTTGTGTTGTGGGCGGCCTGGCAAGTGTACCCAGGAAAATCTTTCTAGATTATGCTATCTTAGGTGACGATATAGAAAGAAAAATCCATCTCAAATACCTCTCGAGTACTTCATTAAAACATTCATCTCTGATAGAGGGGTGAATGATCTTTCATTTATTTCATTCAAACTATTCAATCTTTTATCATGTTCTATTGGCTGGGTGTGGCTTCTCTACATTTTTCATGTAGGCCGAGAGGTGCTTCATACCATGTTTCTTCTAAAAGAGGGATTACTAAATCTCTAGTTGGTATTGGCATTGGTTATTGCAGCATTCATTGCGTGGCATCTGGCCTTACTCGATTGTGTGGTGGTGAAAGTTCCCTGAGAAAGGGGTGATAGACTGCTTTGGTCTAGTTACATCATATATCCTTGAGCGTGTAAAGCCTAAGGATTTCAATGAAATGAAGTTTTCTAAGTTGCACACATTCTGGAAGAATCCATTTCCCAATCCAACCCAAATGGCTGAGTTAGCATGTGCTTAATCAGATCTATGCGAGGAGTGATGAATGTCTCTCGTGATAGTAAAGAATGTCAGAGCTTTACTTCAGTGAAGTACAAGCAGAGGCACATATCTTTTTGATATGGGAAGTCAATTTTAACTAAGACTACATACAATGCACTATTGAAAGGCTCAACCTGGATGAAGAACCATAAAATTTTTTTTTGCTTTGGTCGGTAGCTAGGTGATAGTTGCTAGCTAGAGATAGCTATGGCCAACCCCTAGATAGGCAAGGGAAGTACCCTATTTTTTATATGATATCAAATCCATCAAGAAAATCCCTAAGGTGAGTAGCATTGTTTCATCCTATTCGATCATGGCTTCCTCATGTAGTTTCCCAATGCCAACAAATGTAGCAACGTTCTCCAACTCTCTCTCATCTGGTATGATACTATCTTAATCTTCTATAAACTTTTCCTTTTTTACCTTCCTGAAAAAAAAACTAACAATAGTCATTTCCTCTACTACGCAAGGGAGAAATCTTACTTTTTCAGAAGCTAATAACATACCTAAGTTGATTATCCCAATCTATATCTATGAGGAAGGGAGGGGAGAAGTAGTGTAAGAGCATTCAAGAGCTTAGTGAGCAGTTTAGCGACTGGACTGGCTCCAATAAAGTCCAATATTCTCAGATCAGGAAGGGACTTTATCCTAAAATAGATAAGTTTTTCTAGTCTTGGGTCCACTACCGACAATGGATCCTTCTTTAGCCATACCAATAAGTTATACTATCTAACTAGGAAGGGCAGCTGCTTCACACATGAAATTCCAAGATCAGTTTCTGCTGCTCAACTGGATGCCATAGATTCTCAAACTTCATATGATGACTCTTAAGATTCTAGATGGGAGAATATAAAAGATATCGGATGCTCCTTTTCCTAAAAGAATGGGGAAGTAGGAAAAAAAAAAGAAAATGAATGGAATCAAACAGGCAGTCCTTAACTTACTTTCACTGCTTTTCGTGTGGTTAGACCACTTCTGATAGATAGAAAAGAACATTTATTCAATCAAAGGAAGCTTTGTAAGTTTTTAAAACATGATTAGTCATAAATAGGAAAGATTAGTCTAAGCCCAATACAAAGATTAGACTTTTTATAGTCAGCCCTCAACAAAAGGACAATCTACTTAACCATTTATGCTTCCCCTCCTCTGCGATTTCCTTTTTCTTTTCAATCAAATTGTTAGTAAGTCAGACCTTTTTGCCTTTGTTGTTCATTTTCTAATCTATCATTTCTCATAGTGACATTTTTTTATTCCATGTGGGAAGTGGGGGGAAAAGCTTTGCCCACTTTATAGCTAGGTCTTTGTTTGGTTACTCGCGGTCTTGACAAGGGAAATTTTTTCAGAAAAGTGCTAGGTAGTGAGGTTCAACCAACTTATGGATGATGGTAGGAGCTAGTAGGCAACCAAAAGCAGGTTCACAATAGTGGGGCAGTTGACCACCCCTAACTGAAAGCAGGGAAACGTCTCCCATAGTAAGTAAGTATAGTTACTAATCTCCAAATCGGACTTTCAAAGTAGAAAGTCACATAATGTTCATAATGCCTTTCCTTCCTTATTCATGGCACTACATGGGGCTCTTCCAACATCTTTCTAATCAAGCTCTCCTTCTAGTTGCCCACTAGATTAAAAGCCATGGCTATTCGAGGTTGGTGTTCAGTCTACCACTCCTAACTCGATCCATCCTCTAAATCATACTCTTAGAGACATGCATGTGACAAAGACAAAGCTCATTTGTCCCCTCCCCTTCATGACTGCATGGGTTTACTTTTCAATATATATCTTATCTAAGGCATTTCACATGGGCTTAAGGTACCAATATTTGAATAGGATCTAAATAGAAGTGGTATGCATATTTTCTTTCGGACTCCCTTCTCCCCCAAGCATCCTCTAAGTAGTCCTTCCATGACTTATCATAATCAAAGCATTCTTCACTGATGGAATTCTTTTTTTGGGTGAGGTGTACATCACATCATTAAGAAAATACTCTGACGAGGTGTAGGGATCGATACCAAAAGAAAAAAAGAAAAAATTGGTGTGATCATCCTTGTGTGTGCCATGAAGGTCAATTATTTTGTATCATCTTGTAGAGTACTATACCATCCTAGGTACATCCCAAACTTCTAAGTATGGGAGTACCAATCGAAGGAACTCTTAGACGTGAACAGAGGAAGAAAGCCCGAGCACTCTGAAACTTCTAGATCCTCTTCAGCCTGTCTCCCTTCTTTAGTTTCTACTTTGTCTTATTAGGTGAACTAACTATTGCTGACAAGGAGCTCTCTAAAGAATGAACTAAAATCATGTCATTCCAAACAAAAAAAATGGAAAAGCATCTCTTTAGTGACTAACACTGACTGTCTGACCTAATGATTGGACAAGTAGATATTCATCAAACCAAGCTGGTGATTCAAGTGTATCTCATGCCTCAACCATTACCCTTCGGCACTCTCCTCAAAAATGGCTGCCCTCTTGCTACGAAAAAAGATGCTTGCTTTCATCAAGTTGGTTTGACGTACCTATCATACCCAGTTGACTTCCAAGAAAATAGAGATTTCTTCAAAGAAAGCATGTTCTTAGACTTAGTAAACCGATAAAAAGAGTGGAATTCATTCCATAACTAAAGTAGGATCCACCAACAAGAAAACCTTGAGCCACTATATTCTCTTCTCCTTGAACTAAGCTTAGCTTCCCGATAAAGGAATGAGCTATCTTATCTTAATCCTGCATTGGTAGATGCATCTTCCACCTGGTCCAAGGGAGGGTTCTACCTTTTATAGTATAGTGGACTTTCTTCCTACGCACCTTTGCTTTCCAGGAAAATATAGACCCAACTAGTCACTCATGAATGGTACCTCCATATCCTTTAGCGTTTATGACCCCTACTCTGAAAGCAATTCAATTCCATTTTATTTTTCTTCTTCAAAAATGTATTTTCATCTTTCCTACATATTGAACATGAAGAGAGGATTCTTGTCTTGGATGAGGGCCTTTCTCTACTCTGATTCCCCAGAGGGGCTTCTTACAGGGGAAATAGCCGATTTGATCATCCCTAGTATTGAACCAAGAAATGAGTACGGTAATCTTACCTAACTCTTGTCTAGATTGCCTCTAGATCTGAATAGATTGACTTAGTGCCTCTACCCCTCCATTCCCTTGTAGCATGCTTTTCACTTTTGATCTTGGCTGCCTCTAGCTCCGTTGAAAGCTTATTGTGTTCAAACATGGCTCCCTCTCCCCAAATATGAGCCTCATCTAAGGTTCTTAGTCTTTTTAGACTAGATGAGTTTGGAAAGACAAACTCTTGGTCCAAAGTTAAGTGGAAGGTTCAAGTTGGTTCAAACCGAATAGGGATGGGTCCTACTTAGGCACTCCAGGGCAAGCTGGTGTAGGGAGGGATGATATAGGTCCTTGGATTAGGATAGATATATGGGGCATTCTTCAAGTCTATGGCTATGTTCTTGGCTCTCAGGGATGGAGCTTGGTATTCAAAATTTTGAGGTTGAGATTGATCCAGAGGCTGTAATAACCCTAAGAAATTCTGATATCAAGACTAAAAAACTTCTTTTACCTTTTGTAAATGACTGCAACTCAATATCCACAAGCTTGACCTCTTTCCAGATGGACCAGGCCTAGAGAGAGGCGAATAGCTTTGCAGATGCCTTGGCCCGGTGGGGACACATTTTTTTCAGAATTCTAAACCTTCTGTGAATGAATTGACTTTCTCTCTCTTTCTTGGACATGTCTTCTCTACGAGCATTTAAGAGTCCCCTTTTCTTTCTTCCCTCCAGGAAAGAGAGATAGTCAGATTTACTCACCTTCGTACCTTTGAGTTATGATGGTTGGCCAGGCTGACAGTTTTGACTCGTCTGGCCGTACCATAGTGGATTTCAAAAAAGGAAAAACTTTTTGGTCCCATGGAAAGCACTCTACTTTCTTCATTGTAGTAGCTTCCATAATCAAGTCAGTATAAAGGTGAGGCCAACGTTCTTTTTGTTTGCCTTCAACTAACAACACTACTTTTTGTCATCCTCTTCACAAAAAAATAAGGGGTCACTGTGGAGATTTCATTCTTGTCTTTTCTTTCAATTCATAAAGAAGCCTTCCTTTTAAGAAAGCTAATTTCATCAAGGAGTGATGAACTCAAACATTCACATAGACTAAGACTAGTTTTTCATTCATAATTAATACAATCTCACATCTATGTCAAAGAGAAGAGGCAAAGAAGAAACTACTCGACTAAATAAAGAAGGTGGCAGGACTACTTCAGATGGATAAGGATTCTATTTAGCATAAATAATAAGGATTTAATTCATGTAGAAAAAATTGAATGAAGAACCAATACCCAAATTAGTCTGATTATCTTACTGTCGAATATCAAGTGAAATGTGGAGCATGACCGAGTGGTCAAGCAGGAGATTACATGGATTTCTTGATGATTTTTGTTCAATCTTGAATCATTATATTAGATCATATCTACGTACAAGACTTCTCAACTGAGCAAATGAGGAAGGAGAGGTCGGTTTAAGCACAGGGACCATTTTCCTACCAATGGAGATATATCTTCTTCTTACGATAACACTCAAGGTACTTATCCTAATGATGCTGTACAATACTTCTAGACCCCAGTCGATAAAGGGAATAACTAGCGCCGTGTTTTCTTTTAGCTAGCACTTCAATAGCCTTCTCTTCCCATTGGTACTGACAAAGAAAGAGTCATCAACATAGTTGTAATGCACTAATGGACCTTCAATGATTGCGAAGAAGCTTTCACCATCTCCTGGTGAAGTGGATTCATCCAGCTGAAGATGCCAAGGTAGATCCTTCTTCTAACGGAGAGGTGTTGATAAGATGTATATTACCGCTTAGGTGCGTATATAATGGAAATCACCTAATCTTGGATTTTTTTAACACTTTCCCCTTCTTATAAGTGAGGGCATAACCTAATGAATTAGATGACCTCAAAAGGAACCATTAGAGGAAGGATGGTCTACGATCAGGTGAGGAAACTGACTTAAAAAAAAGCTAGAAAGCAGATCTAGACTAAATTTCATCTCAAACTCTTTGCTTGTAGTTGACATAACAGGTGAATTATTCATGCTGTGAAAGTCATTGTTCACTATATCCACTCCCAACTGGACATATTTGAAGCCTGGTCCTCACTATGCCCTAAATAAATAGGGAAGGAAGCAAGAGCACACTACTCAACAAAGATTGAAAGTATGCACCCCCGAACTAAAAGTCATTCACGGCTGACTTTCTCGTGATATGGACTTTTGATTTCAAATCCAAATTTCTAGGAAGTGAATAATCAATCCATTTTTAAGCCACGTAGTGTCTCCATGGTGTGAGGGCTAGCAGTTAGGGTCTCAATCTTTCTCATTTCTTTTTTTGCAGATGATTGCCTTATTATTTTTCTTTAGTTAATACAGCTAAATATATAGACAAGTATATAAGGGAGGCTCAGACCATAAAAGAAAGCTAGACAAGTCTATTATTTTCTTATTGAAGCTTAAACTGCTCACCAAGGCGAAAGAGCTTGCAAATGACATTTTTTACATCAATATTCTGACCCTACCATGATGAGTAGATCTTTAATGCTTTTGAGAGTCTTAAGGAAAGGAGAGAGTTTGGGAAGTGAGTCTAAGGGTGGAAAGAGCTTCTATCAAATCTAAAATAGATCCATGCCATGTCATTATCATGAAAAGAAAGAACCACAACTCATCTGGTATTCTTCATTGGCAAAGATCACAACGCTTGTTCATCTACACTCGAAAACATCAGAGTCATGAACAATAAAAGGACTGATCACTACTACTACTAAGACTCAGACTCTGAGCTATGCCACGAGCTCTGCTAACTACGTCACTTATCTAGCGCCTGGGTTTGGAAGTCACTGCTTTCACTCCCTTTGCACTAATAACTGAGCTAACAGTTGGGGATTACATAGCAATAGTTGCTCTTAGTTCTTAGTCACACATTAAGGTTAAGAGTAAAGAGAGAATACCTATTACTCTTTCTAGCCAACCAACCACGAACAGGGTGAGTAGGGGGCCTTGCTCTCGTCAATTCAAAATAGTGTTTTTTTGCTATACCTTCTGTCTATTAAAATGAGAGTTTCAGACACCTTTTCCATTTTTTCGCATAGCCAGGCTATTTTCTAATTCTCTCAAAATTGGACATGTTGTGGCGTAAAGGTTTTTTGAACAGGGTTCATTTATTTAAGTTGGGAAAGGAGGGATATTTATAAGAGCATTACTTTAGTAGATCTTTTATCTATCTAAAAAAGAAAGTTGAGTTGCTCTTCTTTCTAACAATGGATTCTAATAAGGCTAAGAGCAGTGGATATGGATATAAGACCAAGAGCACTTATGTAGCATCTTTGACTTCCTGGTATTCAATCTAGAGAAAAGCTACAAAACACATTCTTAGATACAAAACCTAGTTGTCTCAAATCCCTCTCTTTCTATTAGTGAAAGCTCAATCCCAACTCTCTTATCTAGTGCAGAACTTACCAGCTATTGCTAGATTTCATCTTAAATCGAGCTGCAGTTCAACTTTCAAACCGAACTAGGGCACTCTATCAATTTAGTAACTCTTATCTACAATAGCAGCAAACTCCACTTCTTCAATAAAAGAAAAGATCACATCGGCAAGAACAAGCTAAGTCTAAAATGACTTAGAAGCAAGTCTCGACTTAGCTGCATTACTTTGCTACTGATGTCATACTAGACTCTATTATGACTTGAGGTGAACTACCTTAAGCCTCGAAGTCACTTCTCCTCCCTCTCGCCTGGTGAGCAAAAAAGCATTTAGTCGCATCTTCCCAAAATTAATTTTATTGACCTCCCTGCTTCTACTTATTAGATACATGATAGCACTAAGGCAAGAAAGCTATTGATATTCCATTGCCCACATTTACACTCTCAAAGTGCTTCTTTGTTCAAAGCTGAGTCAACCTGTCGGTCACTTCACTTTCACTTCCCCACTATCCATAGCTTGGCTAGCTTACTTCAAAAGTTATCATGTAAAAAACCAAATGTAACTGCTCCTTAAAGTCACACCTTGGTACAACTCTTCTTGTCATAAGTGAAATAAAGTTGAAAAGTGAGAAGTGTAAGAGTTTGAATAGAAAGTCTAAAGTCTAAGAATTGGAAAGGGCACGAAAAGAGTTGTAAGGATAAGCTAGTCTTCCAAGACAAGAAAGAAGTGCCCTTAGTGATCTTCAATTTAGAAATTTGGTTTTTCATTTCATTTATCCACCCTATCCTCTTAGTGAAATGAAAGCTCCTTTTAGTCTAGTTTCATTCTAGAAAACCTAACAATTCGAAAGAATTGCTTGCCTCTCCATATCAGATCCCCTGTTTGCCAGATCAGCTCTTGCAGAAGGAAGGAAGACTTTCTCGATTTCAAGGGATTGAAGAAGAAGCTTTGGTTTGGTTAGTCAGCTATGAACTCACTTTATTGAAAGTCCAATATTTTCTTTGTTTGGAAGGAAAATGGTAGTTGAGTTTTCTCTCTTTATCTTCTTATCACTTACTTCTAATAATGCCTCCTGAGGTCTAGGTTGGTTGCCAGATCTTTCTCTTTTCACATATGGGTTCATCACATATGAAATGGTCTTTTACAACCAATTGGGTAAGTGAGTTGAAGTCATCCTTAGCTTACTATAATTGAAGAAAATGGGGGTTAAGCGGTACCGAGGTAGGTGGAGTTTATCTTCTCAAAGACAAAGAAGGAAGGTGGTAAGAAGCCATATAAGGTGGATTATAATGTGCTCACCCACTTGAGGAAGCTCCTAGCCTCTCTTAGCATTTATGATGCTTTGATGATGTCCCCCGAATTGAGGGTAACTCTAGTCAAAGCATTACTAGAGCCAGAGGTGTTCCTTGCTTACTTTGCCAAGAAAGACTTGGAAGAAGCATAGTACCTTAAGGAGATTCTCGGAGTAACTTTCTCTGATGAAGATCTATTGCTAGGCACATCATACTACAATCATCCTCTATATGTATCAATGATTGTAAATGGTACAAAATGGAATCGTATCCAGGTAGATCCTGGGGCTTCAGTTCACATTATGAATGTAAGGACTTTAGCCCATTTGATACAGACAAGCTGAGCTTTGATAAACTCATGCTCAAAGGGTTCAATGAATAGGGTGAGAAGGCACTCAAATTTATCACCCTCCCACGATATTTTGGTGATCTAAGGACTAAAGCAAAGTTTCACATCATAGATTCAGACACCTGTTACAATGCATTGATTTGTAAGTCATGGATCCATGAGTACAGGATGATTCCCTCAACGCTTCATCAATGTATGAAATATCAGTGTGACAGGGTTGAGTACTATATATAGGGTGATACCCAAGAAGTGTATGAAATCATCTTGTACGAGGATGCAAAGCATTACCTTCCCTGCCAACAGGGTGACGATGGATCTCATAAGCCCTAGGTCTAGCTTCCAAAGGTAGCACCTGAATTCCAACTGCCAATGTAAGTACCTCCTACACCGTATCATGACGGTAGGATGGGTAGATGAGGTAGAGGAAGAGTCCTCTAAAGTTGAGCAGAATCAGTGCAGAGTGTCAAAGTCTGCAGCAAAATAAAGTGAAGAAACAAAGTCTAGTGCCTCTCCTTTGTCACTGACCTCACTGCCTCGGCTTCAAGGCTAGTGGTAGATATGGGAACGTTTTATGTGCCCCCAATAAAGAGGCACACTCAGCGTGGAACCTTTTTTGATAGTTCTAGGTCCATTAAAGGCAAAAAAATTGTAATCCTTCTTCACTTCAAATGATGAAATGAAAAATTTTCCAATTTCATATTACTCTTATCCGTTAGTAGATAAGTATATGCGTACTAGTTTCTTGCCATCAAAGTGATCAGCTAAATAGGCCAGCCTATATGATGAGTTGTGGCATACTGACTTACCCCAACAAGGCGCTAGTTGGGGTATGTGGAAACTCCACACACAAGCCTTAGGCTCTAGCTCATGTAGGGCGATTACTTGCATTCCAGCAATCCCTGAAGTCTCAAAAAGGCTGAGGAGGATCTCGATTTAAAGAATCCGTATTCTTGGAGACTCGCAGCTCATTATCAACGTAGTAGTTGGAATCTAGAAAGTTCTCAAGGCAGAGCTAGTAGAATATCAAAAAAGAGTGATGGAGCTGCTTGGATATATTCTTGAGATCATCTTGATGAGAGTGCCCTGACGCAACAATGGTCAGACAGATTCACTTGCCAAGATTGCTAAAGAATTGGAAAGCAAGTTCTCTTCTTCCATCACATCATGGTGTTGATCCAAAATCGACAAAGATTGTCTCTTGCAGATATGTCTCATGCAAATGAGGAGACATCCCATTTTGAGTCCACCTTGCAAGTAGATGAAGTTGACGACTAGAGAAAACCTCTTCATTGAGTATCTACAATGTGGAAAACTCCCCCACAAATCCTCTCTTGCATCTCAAGTCAAAAAGAGAGCTCTTTCATGTACTTTTGTTAATAACACTTTGTACCAACACTCATTTCACCAATTGTGGCCTCGATGCCTTGGCAAAGATGAGGCCCAAAAGGTCAGGGTGAGTGTGGTGTTTATTTTCGATTCATTTGTATGCTGGGGGACACCACGCATATCTGGAGTGTACTTATTGAGGTGATTGGGTACAACATTGAGGAATAGTATACTATCTTGAAAGATAGAAGTTAATGCCCTATAATGGACCAAATCACCTAATAAGAATTCCTAAGGTATGACTAGTCTTTGAATATACCATATATTTTTTCCCCTACTTTGTATGGATGAATAAAGTAGGGTTTATTTAGATTGAGTTCTAAAGTTTCCTATGGGGGCAAGGCCCCATAGTTAATTACATCTTAAGAAAAATGAATCTCTTAAGAATACTCTCAATTAAAGTAGACAATTGTTGTCTCCAAAGAATTCAAAGATAGGACTATCAGTAAATTGGTTGTGTTTTAGAAAATCAAGTGGGATGGATCAAAAGGGAAGAGTTATTATCGAAACCAAAGGAGATGAGTAGGGAGTACTCATGATACTAGGAAGCCTAGTGAGCACTCCAATCTATCCTATGGTTGGGCATTATATATTTGAAATTGAGGAGATTTATTTATTTGAGTTGAAATTTTATTAAAAATCTAGGACTTATAATTCAACAATATAAGATTATGGAAATGCCTAAGAGGTGAGGATTTATGCTTGTAGCCCGTAAGAAATAGCAACCTCAGATCCTAAATCTAAGGAGCTTTGATGATGACCAAAGCCTGACCTAAATCTAAGGCAAAAGTGGGTATATGATTTACCTCCACAAGAGAGAGCAAACCACCCAATTACTGCACTTATTGCCGCCTGGAGTGTGTTAACCTCACTTTTGGAGTGAGCTTTCAACTTTTCCTTCCTAGGCATAAGGACTCCTCTAAACACTAAGAGTTCCTTAGTCTTAAGACACTTCTAGGGATCAGGTGAACACTTAACCTAACCCTAGATACTTAGAAGAGTTAGCCATAGGAATAGGTTATGCCTTAGGGATATTAGGAAGACTTTCCTACCCTATAGCTTAAACCCAATCCTTCCTTCCCTCCTTCAAATCAATTCCAAATCAAATCTTAAATCAATTCTGACTCAATTGACTTTCTCAAATCATAAATCAATTCCAAAATCCAAATCATGAATCAATTCCAAATCAAATGATTAAACCCATGATCATTTCGAAATCCAAAATCTTTCTTGAGCCATTTTTTATTTCATCTTATGGACTTAGCTCAAATAAAATCCAAATCACTTCAAATTCAAAATATTTTCTTATAACCCATTTATATTCTCATTTATATTCACAAATATAAATGAAATATAAATTCAAATAACCAAAAATAAATTGAAAACTCAAATCCAAATCCAACTTAAATCTAACTTATATCCTTTAAGTTAAATCCTTGAACTTAGCCAAATCATTCTCAAATCAATCCAAACCTTTGGATTTTCTCTTCAAACAATCATTCCTTCAATCACATGCCCAAATATAAATATAAACAATAATCATCAAACCAAAATCAAACTAACCCAAGTCAAACCCATGTTCACCCTTTTGACTTGAAATTGTCAAATGAATCAAAACCCATTTGACTCCAAATCACTTGCAATTGGATTTATATTTCCATCATAAGTCCATATGTGAGTTCAACCAAACTTGAATCAAGCCTTGATCATGCCAATTGACCCACTTAGGCTCACTTGACCCAAAGTGACCTAAAGCACCTTTTTGAGCCAAATTCTAATCCAACCCAAATCAGATTGAACTAAGCCCATCTAAGCCTCATATTGTTAGCAACAATCATCCTAGGATGATCAATCACTCAAATTAGGTCAAATTGAGTCAAACCAAGCCTTTGACCAAGTCAAAACTTAGCTCAAATGAAACCTAAATAAGCCAAAATTCACTATAAGCCAAATTGATTGAAACCATTGATCTAAATCAATCCATAATTAATGATTGAACTTGTCCAAGCCATCAATTGAGCCAAATCAAGCCTAATTAGCCACTTGACTTAAGTTGACCCAAGTTGACCTAAAAAGTTAAAATGGGTCAAATCTTGATCTAAGCCAAATTGATTGCAACCAATTGGTCAAATTCATTCTAATTGATTATTGAACTTGTCCAAAGCTTCAATTGGCCAACTAGACCCAACCTTGCCAAATTAACCATGAAGCCAACTTGACCTAAATGTCAAATCAACCTGAAATCAAACCAAACCAAAGTTGATTGAAACTAAAGCTTTCAATACATTTCAAATGATCAACCAAGCCTAAACCAGCCCATGACCTAACCTAATTGGGTTAAATGGGTCAAATTGGTCAACTTGATCCATTTGACCTAAATAAACCTAAATGAACCAAAACCAAATATAAACCAAAATGAACCAAACCAATGATACTCATAGGCTCTAAATGATCATTTGAACTTGACCTAACACATGGTTTGACCCAATTTGACCAATTGGTCAACCTAATCCAATTTGACCCAATTTGACCCAACTTGACCTAAATGGGTCAAGTTGAACCAGTTCAAACCAAATGAACTCCAAATCACTTGAAATTTGGCCCAACCCATTTTTGAATCATTTCAAATTTGCCCAAATCAAAATCAAGGCCAAATGACCATCTTACCCTTAGGTCAAAGGGTATTCTATGACCAAATTCGCTTGGAATTTGGTCATTTCTTCCTAAAGGCCACTTGACATCCACCTAGTGGTCCGCATGGGCACCAAGGGAGGTGGTGAACATGACCCAATGAGCTTGGGTCAGCCATGACCCAACCCAAGGCCAAACTGACCCCTCCATTTAGAATTGTGCACTTAGATCACCCAATGCACTCACCTAGCACCTAGGCACTCACTCTCCTTCCCTCCACTACCTAAAATGAATCACATGGGATGCTAAACAACCCAAACCGATCATCCAATCTTAGCAATTGAGCTAAAATAGCTACTCAGCTCTCACCCATCCGAACCAAGGAGGGGGAGATTATTGACCTCATTTTTAGAATGAGCTCGCAACCCCTCCATCTTAGACGTAGGACTCATCTTAGACTTTAAGAGATCCTTAGTCTTAAGACACATCTAGTGATTAGGTGGATACTCAACATAGCTCTAGAGACTTAGAAGAGTTAGCCATAGGTGTAGGTCATGCTTTAGGGGTGTTAGAAAAATTTGCCTACCCTATAGCTTAGACCACTTCCCTTACTTCCTTCTTTCAATTCAAACTCCAAAACTCAAATCAATAACACATGATTGAAATCCATGATTGAAACCCATGATTGAAATTTCAAATTCAAAATCTTTTCTAAGTCCTTAATTTCCACCTTAAGGACTTAGCCTAAATCATCAGTACATCAATCCAAACTCATGAAATTTTTTCATGACCCATTTATATTCTCATTTATATTCACATATATAACTGAAATATAAATTCAAATCAATCAAACTAAATTCAAAAAATCAATTCCAAACTCTAAATATTTCCAAAGTCCTTTAAATTTCCTCTTAAGGACTTAGCCTAAATCATGATCAAATCACTTCAAATCCTTGAAAATTTCTCATAACCCATTTATATTCTCATTTATATTCACATACATAAATGAAATATAAATTCAAACAACCAAAACCAATTCCACAAATAAAACCCAAATTCACTCAAAATCCAACCTAAGCCTTTCAAGTTAAAATCTTGAACTTAGCCAAATCAACTACAAATCAAGCCAAACTTTTAATTTTTCTTCATGATTCAATCAATCCTTTAATCATGAATCTAAATATAAGTATAAACTTCAATCACTTAACCAAAACTCAATTCAAAAAATCAAGCTAAAATTTATTTCATGTTCACCCTTTGAACTTGAAATTGTCAAATGAATCAAAACCCATTTGACTTCAAACCACTTGCAAAGGAATTTATATTTCAATCATAAGTCCATATACAAGTTCAATCAAACTCAAATCAAGCTTTGACCAAGCCATTTGACCCACATAGGCTCACTTGACCTAAAGAAACCTAAAGTGCCCTTATGAGCTAAATTATAAATCCTAATCAAATTGGATTGAATCAAACTCACCTAAGCCTATCATCAGGATCAACAATCATCATGGGATGATCAATCATTTAAATTTGGTCAAACTAAGTCAAACCTAAGGGTTGACCAAGTCAACACTTAGCCAAAATGAAACCCAACATAGCCAAAATCCACCATAGACCAAATTGATTGAAACCAATGATCTAAGTACACTCATGATCAATGTTTGAACTTGACCAAGTCAACATTTAAGCCTAACCTAGCCCAATTGGCCACTTGACTCAAGTTGACCCAACTTGACCTAAAAAGTCAAATTATGTCAAAACTTGATCTAGGCCAAATTGATTGAAACCAATGAGTCAAGTTAATTCCAAATCACTTGTTGAACTTGACCAAAGCCTCAATTGGCCAACTAGACCAATTAGCAATTGACTTTGAACCCAACTTGACCTAAAGGGTCATATAATTCAAACTTAACCAAAATTGATTGGAAACAAAGATACCAATCCACTTCACATGACTAACCAAACCTAAACCTACCCATGACCTAGATCAAATAGGTCAAATGGGTCAAATTGGTCAACTTGACCCATTTGACCTAAATGAAGTCATATGAACCAAATTCAAACCTAAACTAAATTGAATCAAACCAAAGCCACCAAAACATTTCAAATGGTCATATGAACTTGACCTAACCCTTAGTTTGACCCAATTTAACTACTTGGTCAACTTGACCCAAGTTGTCCCATTTTGACCTAAATGGGTCAACATGAGCCAAACTATACCAAATGAACTCCAAATCCAATGAAACTTGGCCAAACCTATTTTCTCAACATACCCAACATATCCAAATTCAAAAATTAGATAAATGACCATTTTACCCCTAGACCATAGCACATATTTTGGCCAATTTCACTTGGAATTTGTTCAAATCCTCTTCATACCTACTTGATACTTTCCTAATACATCAAGTGAACACTAGGGAGGGTAGTGCACCCAACCCAATGGGTTTGGGTCAGCCCAACTTGACCCAATGGCCAAACTGACCACTCCCCTTGAAATGGCAACATGGGAATCTTCCTTACACTCAAATGGAGCACATGGGGAGCTCATATTCCCACTCCCTAGCCTAAATCAAACTCAAGGAAAATCCTAACAGCTCAAACAACCCTTTTAATCTTGGCAAATGGATCAAAATGGTAAGCTTATGCTTGGCCGTCCGATTGCCAAAGGGGGAGATATACTCCCCATAATTCTTATGAATCTTCATAGGGCCATAGTCGATTGAGTGAGAGGGAGCCATAGAAGCCATTTGCAAGTGATCCTAAGCTTCTTAGAGGGAGATTCAATTTGCATCTTCTCAGCTTTTCTTAAGTAAAAATAGGGGAGGTCCATTGAATTGCCAACTTTCTCCATACTCAAACTCCACTCAATTCCTTCTTCAAGCTTCATCAAAGGACCAAGTCGAGTGCACCCAAGCTCTCTTCCAAGTTCTTGAAGCAAGGGGAGATCCAATTCAATCAAAGTTGAGCTCAAGCAAGGGAGGAGGTGACCCATAAAAAAATCCACTCAATCTGAGCCCCTCAAACTTTCACCAAAGCTTCATCTCAACCACACGAAGCTTCTCCAAGGGAATCGAGCACCGGTGATCACCTCCGACGAGGTTAGTCATTTTTTGATCATTAAACTCAATGTGGTGTGGAGCTTTGTAAAAGAAATGTAAATGGCATAGGATCTTGACCGTTAGATGTGATCTAGGATACATGTTGATGGTGTGGGTTGAGTTTCATCCCAATCCGAGCTCAATCGTGCTCGGATCAAGGCCTAGAATGTGGACGATCTCCATGGATCATAAGCATTTACAGGGAAGGATCTCTGGCCATCCATCCATGCATTTTGGATGGACGACAGAGATTAAATCACATTATATATTCTATTTTATCCTCACAAGTGACAAAATGGATCCTCGACGGCCGAGGAGAAAGCAGAGCACCGCCGCCACACGCTGATGGGATGTTTTAAATAGCAAATTAGGACCGTGCTTGCACGACCAATGTGTGCACCTGGGATTAAGGATTTAATTAGGATTTTAAATAATTCTAATTAATCACCTAAACTTTTAAAATTCATATCTCAACCTAGAAAAATCAAAAAAATATGAAATAAATTGCATTATAAAGATAATTGAACATAGAATATTCTAAAATTAATTTTGATTAATTTTAAATAGTGTCTTTCTATGATTTTGGGCTTTATTAGGAATATTAATTCATTAATTACCCTCTTAATTTATTTTTTAAAATTCTAAAACTTTTTAGAACTCAATTAATCTACCTGTGGTAGATGCTTAGGTGTTTAAGAGCCTAAGTACAATTAAGAAAATCAAAATTCAACTCATATGTGAGGGGTGTTTTGAAATTACTTAAGTTAAACCCCTTAGTTTAATTAATCATTAATCATGAGCCAAATTGCATTAGGCCATTTTCTTCCTAGGTGCATTGCAAATTTTAATTCTTTGTGAGGTTTTATGTCATCTCATTGGCTCATAATTATTTGGTTAACTATACTAAGGTGGTATAGGTAAGGGGTAATTAACATGCTTAATTCAAACCTTAACCTAATCAAAATATAAAATAAATCTAGTCATCTAAAAATTGAATAAAAATATCAAACACATGTGGGAATGGGTTAGGAATATCAAGCTCAATTCACATTTTTTTAAATTAAATCAAACTCAAGATCAAATAAAAATCACATTAAACTAACCTTGATTTACTTTAAGCTTTCTTATTTCATAAGATTATCTTTAGGAATTAATTAAGGTGAATGTGTTTACATGCTTTAATTACTTTAGTTCTTTTCTAACATGCTAAATGTGTGTGCCATATGATTTCATGCATTCATGCTTTTTTAAAAATCAAATTCAAAATGAAAATGTTTCTCAAATTTCATGTTTTGGATAAAGTAAGAATATGAGTGGTTATTATCACTATTAAATCTAAATTATTTTCAAAATATATGAATCAATTATCAAAAATGAAAGTGTGTAACTTATATCTTACTTATAAGTTTGCACTTGAGTAAAATATAAGAATGTGCTTAGTGTAGATTTTCCTTCTCCTCTCTTCTAGTATAATTTTGAATAGGATTTGGCAAAGTGTATAGTTCATTTGGAAAGAACCTAACACTTGCCTAATTCCATATCCTATTCATTCCTAAGCTATTACTTAAGTAGGATACCTATACTTGTACATATAAATTGCATAAACAAAATAAATCAACAAACACAAACTTTTATTTCTTTTCCATTCATTTCTTTTGTACACATGCTTGTATTTAAGGAAAGTGGTATATTAGTCTGGACAACCCCGAGGTTGTTAGGCTTTAAGTAGCCCTAAGTAAGTCTTGTACCTTACACCCCTGGTTAACAATAGTGTCGTACTCACTTATGCCTTTCATACATTTATGTGTGCATGTGAAAATTGGATAAGAAACCCCTTTGCTACTTAAAGAAAATCATGCATCAGAAACATTCAAATTTTCTTAAATGAATTACTTAGCATGTATCATAAAGTGTGCTAAACATTCCCATTTGTATGTATAGATATGTTTAGGACTCATTCATTGCATGTTATACATGTTGGGAAAGAAATGAAGTGATGTCTATTTTGTGAATTTAGTTCATTTTACTTAATCTTAAAATGCCTTTCTTTTGAATAGGTTTATTTAGAGTTCATCTAAACTTAGGATTAATTAAAGCACATGATAAAACATTCACTAAACAAAACTAAAACATGAATCCAATTTAGAAATTACTTAGGTTAGGGAAAGAAATAGAAGTTCTCTTCTCTTTCCCTCCCATTATAACTTAGTAAATTATTGTAGGATTCACTTGAACCCAATCAAACATAAAATAAAATCAACCCAAAATAATTAAATAACTTCAATGAAACCCTCCTTTAAGTTGAACATTCTTCATACTTAGAAAATTCTAACTTAAAGCCATAGCTAAGCATACCACATAAACCTAAAAAGCACACACATTAGGCTAAGTCACCACTTCTAACTTTAGGTTAAGGCAGTTCATGGTTTGATGCTTACTTTTGTTTTGTGATATATGTTTTAGTCTAGATGTTAGGGTGAATGTGCATTGAATGAATGAAAGGATGATTTAGTCTAGTCATTATTTTTTGCAGGGGATTGTGCTTAAAGGGCGCTGTAATAAATAAAAATATAAATGCTTTTGCTGTGCAGGTGGTTATACCCCTAAGCATAATCCAATAGGCTAGGTGGACTTAGTCACCCATGTGTGGGATGATAAGTCCAATATACATGCTTGGGATTTGTGTGGTTTATTTAATTAATCTTTATTTTGCAGGTGTTAGCTAGATTTACTTTTCCTTTTCATGTAATTAGGATTTTGGAATGATTGTTATGGGGATTAATTTGAACATTGGTCATAAGATCTCAACTTATGTACAATGTGAAGCCTTTGCAGCAACCACCTTCCAACCATCCAAAAGAAAGAATCAAAGAGAAGAATGAAGAAATAAAGCTTGAAGACCCCCATGATAATGAGTTCCTTGCTTAATTGTATTTAATTCATTTGTAATCCGGGTTGTATAAAGGTAGAGCTTGACTACCCAATTTGTTTTTGGGTTTGTGTGGTGGTACACGACCATAATGGCCTCTTATTATTTTATGATTAGCTTTATAAATTGATTGATTATTTGTTTTGCTTGTACATTAAGTGACATTCTTTTCCTAGTTTCTTCTTTGCTTTATGTATGGCCTGGATGTGAATTAGGCTCTTAGAAAAAAATAAATCTTCTACCAACTTTAACAATTCAAAATTAAAAATAAATAACTCTCAACCTCATCTAAAGCTTAGGTTAAAATAAAGATAAAAGAATTAGTAACCCCTTAGTTGGATGAGTACCTCTTTTATAACATCATGCACAAATGCATATTATTTTCACTCTTGATTGAAGGGCTTCGACCTTAGCCAGAGAAACTTGATTTGCATTAGATTTAGGTCATTTGGAGCATACCCTTACATGATCTAGTCTCTTTAGGGAGTGAATTTAAGGAATTAGTCTCTTTCTAAATAAATAATAGCTTGGTTATCTTGCATAAAGCATATGACTTGCCTACATGAATTTAAAATCATAGGAGGAGTTAGTTGGTGGCCACCCCCAGGAGATTGTAAGTCCAAGCAGTCAGGTGGTTTGTCCTATCTTATGGAGGCAAACCAAATACCAATTTTCATCTTAGATTTAGGTTATACTTTCAGCCCTCGTCAAAGCTCCCTAGATTTAATTTCTGAGATTGTTTCTCTCTTTTCTAGGCCATAAGAATAAATTCTCGCCCCTTAGGCATTTCTAGAACCTTGTGTTATGGAATCATAAGCCCAAAATTTCTAATGAAAAATTCAACTCAAACAAATTAAATCAATTTAAAAAATATAAAGCCCAATCATAGGATAGTTTAAGATGCTCGCTAGGTTTCCTAGCATCATGAGTATCTCCTACTTACCTTCCTTTGGCTTCAATAATAATGCCCTCTCTTTGATCAATCCCACTTGATCTTCAAAAATGAACTAATCGATTGATAGTCCTACCCTATTAAAATCTTTGAAGATAATAATTATTTACCTTAATTGAGAGTATTTCTAAGGGATCTCATTCCTTAGGATGTAATTAACTATAGGGGCTTGCCCCTGTAGGGAACTTAACGAACCTAGTTTAAAATAAACCCTACTTTACTTTTCGATGTTAGTAGAAGAATCTCTGGTACACATGTAAACCCATTGTGCTTAGGAGTCTTTGTTGAGGTGATTAGGTCCATTGTAGGGCGGTGACTTCTATCTTTTGAGATAGTACACCTTTCCTTAATGTCATACCCGATCACCCTCAATAAGAACATCTACGTATCTACGTGGTGTCAAAAATGCATAAAAATAAGAAGATGTATATTTTTATTCTCATTTTATCCCACATAGAGTAAAGATGAAAGTAAATTTCTTATTCTTTTAGAAATCTCCTCATCTTGAAAATTTTCACCACAAAGCTATACCCCCCCTCATTCCCACTCAAACCACAAACACTCAATTTGACTGAGCTCTAGGAATTAAAACCAAGCATCACTAAGTTTCCCAAAGCCATTTCCAAGCTCCCTTGATTTCTCCTTCTCGATTTTGCTCAAAGCTGAGATAAGGGATGTCCATCCCAATTCCAACTCATCCAATTCTCCATCAAAACCAAATTAAACTTGCAAGCACCATCAAGGAACTTTGTCGAGCTTAATCAAGTTATTTCTCAAGTCACCAAGCTACAAGAAGGAGGACTTTGATCAAGATCGATCACCATTGAAGGGGAGCTTGGTCAATTGAACCATCCACTCCAAATCAACACTTGATACCTTCAATAGGGCTTCGTCTCTACTAGACAAAGCTATCTCCTCTGTTGGAAGTGCCGGTGATAGCCTCCAGTGAGGTATTGCTCAAAACTGATCTTAGGATAAAACTTACTTGGTCCTTTGTGAAGGAAATTATAATCTCATCGAATCTTGATTGTTGGATACCTTACTTGTGCTTCTCCGAAGGTGTGGGGTGAGTTTGAACTCCATCTGAGCTTGGGTGAGCTCGGATCGAGTGACGATTGTGGATAGCATCCGTCTCTTGCCGTTCAGGAAGAGACTGATCACACACCGTCCATTCCGCGAGATTGGAATAGATGGTTGTGGTTAAATCACGATAGATCTCCCTCTAATTTAAGTCAAACCGTGGATTAATTAGGTCAATGATCGACCCTGCGGAGAAAGGATCCCACCGGTTGACTCGATAGATGTGAGATATCCTCGTACACGCGTGGAAAGTGCACGTCCAACTACCATGTGGCCCGACGAGATTAGGGGTTTAATTAGCTCTAATTATATAAATTTTAATACAGAAACTTCAAAAATTCATAATTAATTATAGAAAAATCTAAAAAATACAAACTCAAGTTCATTTTAAAGATAATTCAAAGGAGAATAATATAAAATTTAATTTAATTAATTTTGAATTATAATTTTAGTTTAATTTGGATTTTATTGGAAATATAATTAAGTTAATTACTCCTTAATTAGTTCTGTAATTAACTAAAAACTTCCTAAGATTGATTAGTGGGATGATCTCTGCCTCCCTTGATTTTCTTGGAATTTATTGTTAGATTAATTAGGAAAATTTCTTGTTTCATCTCTAATCACTTTTCTAATTAATTAAATGATTAATTAATCTATTAAATAGTGATAAATTTATTAGTTAAGCTTGCTAATCATCATGAAATAATGAATGGACTTAGGGAATGAGATTAGGATTTCTTTTTGAATCCTTTCCCCTAAGTTTGTTTCATATGGATAAACACTTAATAAATTTGCAAATTAATTAATGGCTTAACCTCCTCATTAATTAATTCAATTAATCAAACTCAAAACTAAAATTATTCTAGAACTCAATCACTTAATTCTTGGGTATATTCTTAGGTGTTCAATAACCTAAGAGACTTCAAAGAAAATTATAATCAAACTACATATGTAGGATGATTATGAAAGTACTTAATTAAACTCTTTATCTTAATTAATCAATAATTGTGAGTCAATTGCATTAGGCCCCTTTATTTCTTAGGTGCATTTGCTGATTTAAATTCCATGTGGTTGCATATCATGTGTTGGCTCATAATTGCTTGGTTAATTATGTTAAGGTGGTATATGTAAGGGATAATTAATGGATTTAACTCATAACTTAACCTAAACAAAACATAAAATCAACATAATTGTTCTAAAATTAAACTAAACTAATTCACATATGGGGGAGATGGGTTAGGATCAGCAAACATTTCTCATATTTTCTAAGTCAAATCAAATTCAAAGATAAAAATCTCCTTAAGGAATTTTGATCCATTTTAAATAATCTTATTTTATATGATTGTCCTTAGGAAGTGATTAGGGTGAATGAAGTTATAAGCTTACATCACTTTATTTCTTTCTAAGCATGCTAAATATTGTTTGCCATATGAAATCATGCATTCATCTCTTTTGAAAAATCAATTAAATAAAATGTTTCCTTTTATGTCAAATTGCATGTGTTGGTTAAAGTTATGAATATACGTGGCTATTATCACTATTAAACAAAAAATTATTTCCAAAACCTTTAAATTAAAGATTATGAATGAAGTGATGCTACTTATAAGTACTTATAAGCTTGCAAGTGATTATAGCATAAGATGTATTTTATGTTATTTTCTTCTCTTCTCTTAACATGGATTTGAATAGATGTATAGTTCATTTGAAAAGAACACAACACTTGCTTAAATATATTCCTATGCATTTCTATGTTATGATTTAAGAAGGATCCTCACATTTACACATGTAAATTATACCAAATTAAATATAATTCTTTTGCATGATTCTTCATCCATTTATTTCTTTTTGTACATTTACATGAATTTAACAAAAGTGGTATATTAGTCTGGACATGCCAGAGCTGCGAGGCTTTAAGTATCCCTAAGTAGGTCTTGTACCTCATGCCCCTGGTGTAGAAAATAATGGCGCCATACTCACTTATGTATTTTATACATATAGATTTGCATTTAGTTATTGGATGAGAAATCCCCATTTTCTACATAATAAAAACATGCATCAATGGAACATCCAAGTTTTCAAATCATATCACTTAGCATTCATCATCAAAGTGTGCTAAAATTTGCATTGCATGTATAAGTATGCTTAGGATCATTCATATGCATGGTATACATGGTGTAAATAGATAAATGATTGTGTGTCATGTGGTAGTAATCCAGCTTAATTAATCCTAAGATGCCTTTCTTATTGGATAGGGCTATTTAGAGAAAATATAAACTTAGGATTAATTAAAACACATAATAAAATATCTACTAAAGAAAAATCATTTATGAACCAACCTTAGAAATTACTTAAGGAAGGGATGAAAGAGAAGTTATCTTCTCTTTCCTTCTCTTTCCAATATTTAGTAACTAAGTGTAGGTTCATTCAAACCAAATCAAATCACCAAAAAAAATTGACAAATCAACTAAATCACTTAAAATGAAACCACCCTCTAAATTGAATTCTTCACACTTAGAAAATTTCAACCTTAAAGCCTAGCTAAGACATGCCACACAAGCCTTAAATGGCATACACATTTGGCTAAGTCACCATTTCTAGCTCTATGTTAGGGCGGTGCATGATTTGATGCTTGATTTTTTTTTGTGGTGTAATATTTTTAGACTGGATGTTAGGGTGTATGTACATAGTCTGGATGTTAGGCTCATATTAGCCTAATCATGCTTTCTGCAGGGGGTTTTGCTTAAGGGGCATTGTAATAAAAATATAAATCCTTTTATTGTGTAGGTTGCTTATACCCCTAAGCATAACCCAAATTAGGAAAGGTGGACTTGGTTACCTATGTGTGGGGTGCTAAGTCCAAATTATTCATATAATTGCTTGGGATTATGTGGTATGTTTATCTAATCTCTATTTTGTAGGTTTAGTTAGATTTATCTTTTCCATTTTGATGTAAATTTTGTAATTAAAATTTGGAATGGATGTCATGGGGAAATTAAGGTGAACTTTGGTTATAAGACCATGTCTTATATACCATGTGAAGCCTTGGAGCAAACTACATCCCAAGTCAAACCAAGAGAAAGAGAGAAATGAAGAAAGGAAGAAATGAAGAAAGGAAGAAATAAAGAAATGAAGAAATGAAGACCCCCATAACATGAATTCCTTTTAATTGTAATTATTCATTTAGAATCCAAGTTGTATAAGGGTATAGCTTAGCTGCCCATATTTCTTTTCAGGTTTGTGCAGTGGAGCCCGATCACATTGGTCTCTTATTCTTTTGCGCTAATTTTATAAATTGATTGATGTTTTATTTATGATTGCACAATTAGGATGGCATGATCATCCTAGTTTCTTCATTGTTTGATGAATGGATTAGATGCGATTAGAATCTTAGGGAAAAATAAATTTTCTATCCAATTAATAAACTCAAAATTAAATTTAACAACTCATAACCTCACCTAAAGCCTAGAACATAAATCAAGATAATAAAATATTTAGCAACCCCCTAGCTGGATGTTGTATGTCTCACATCATGCATAAAATATATTACTTCACTCTTGCTAATGGAGGGCTTCCACCTTTGCTAGAGAAAATGGCTTGGCCTTTGAGAGCCATGGTGGAAACACACCCCCGTCTTTCTGATTTTGGCCCATAACCAATTTCTCATGCATTAGGCATATAAAATCCCATAGCCCGTGTCAAATAAGAATGTCCAAAAAATAAAAATAAAACTTAACAAAATTTGCATTAGATTTAAGTCATTATTTATACCCTTCATGATCTAGTCTCTTAGGGAGTGTGTTTAAAGATTTAGTCATCTTTCTAAATAAATAACAGCTTAACCATCTTGCAAAACATAAGACTTGCCTACATGTATTTAAAATCGCAGGAGGAATTAGTTGGCGACCACCCCCAGACGGTTGTAAGTTCAATAGTTGAGCGGTTTATTCCCTTTTGTGGATGTAAATCATATACCCATTTTTGCATTAGATTTAGGTCATTCCTTGGCCCTCGCCAAAGCTCCCTAGATTTAGGATCTAAGGTCACTATATCCCTTTGCGGACTATAAGCATAAATCCTCACCTCTTAGACATTTTCATGATCTTGTATTATAAATTGTAAGCCCTAAATTTTTAATAAAAATTTAACACAAACATATAATTCTTCTTAAATTTCAAAAATATAAAGCCCAACCATATGATAGCTTAGGATGCTCACTAAGTTTCCTAGTATCATGAGCATCCCCTACTCATCCCCCTTTGGTTTCGATAATAACTCCCACCTATTGATCAATCTCATTTAATTTTTCTAAAAATAACCAATTTATTGATAGTCTTATCTTTGAAATCTTTGGAGACAATGAACATTTACCTTAATAAAGAGTATTCTTAAGGAATCTCATTCTTTAAGATGTAATTAACTATGAGGGCTTGCTTCCATAGGGAACTTAATGAACCTGGTTTAAATAAACTCTACTTTACCTTTCCATATAAAGTAGGGGAAAGATCTTTGGTACATTCGAAGACTCATTATACTTAGGAGTTCTTATTAGGTGATTAGGTCCATTATATGATGGTGACTTCTATCTCTTGAGATAGTACATCATTCCTCAATGTCTCACCTGATCACCCTAATGAGACATCTACAGATCTATGTGGTGTCCCAACTACATTTTTCAATTCCAATTTGAAAATAAAACACCATAGAGTGGCACCCAACTAACTCCTCCTACGCTTTAAATCCATGTAGGCAAGTCATATGATTTTGCAAAATGGAAAAGTTATTATTATTTAGAAAAGAAATTAAGTCCTTAAACCCAATCCCAAAGAGACTAGAGCATGAGGGGTATGAATACTGACTTAATCTAAAGCAAATTTTTGTCAAATTTCATTTAATATAGGACTCTTTATTTTGACACAAGCTATGAGATTTTGTATGCCTAAATGCATGAGAAGTTGATTATGAGCCAAATCAAAAGGCAATGAGGTGTTCTTCCATCATAGGCTCTCAAAGGTTAAGCCCTTACTATCTGGTAAAGATGGAATCCCTCCATAATAAGAGTGAAATTAGATGATTATGCATGATATTAAACATACAACATCCAATTAAGGGGCTGCTAAATATTTTATTATCTTGATTTAATTCCTATGTTTTTTTATAAGATTATGAGTTATCTTATAGGTTTAGTTATGAGTTCTTTGTTTGGGTAGAAAGATTAATTTTTATCCTAGGAGCCTAATCGCATTCAGGCCATACAATAATCACCAATCATAAACAAACTATGAAAAGGCATGCTTTTTTTAATGCACAAGCTAAACAAAATATCAAACAATTTTATAAAGCTATCGCAAAAAAATAAAAGGCCAATGTAGTCTAGTACTGCCGTACAACCCAAAAAGAAATATGGGTAGCCGAGCTCTACCCTTATATAACTTGGATTACAAGAGAATAATTATAATTATAAATGATGAATTTTATGGGGGTCTTCATTCTTCATTATTCATTCTTCGTGTCTTCATATTTCATTTCTTCATTTGATTTGCTCTGTTTCTTTCTTCCTTTTGGCTTGATTTGGATGTACTTGCTCCAAAGGCATCACATGGTACATAAGACTTGGTATTATAACTAATTCTCATCCTAATCTCCCATGACACTCATCCTAATCCTAATACAAAATTATATTAAAAGAAGAAAAGTAAATCTATCTATACCTGCAAAATAAATGTTAGCTAAACACACCATACAATCCAAGCAGTTATATAAATAATTTGGGCTTAGCACCCCGCACATGGGTAACCAAGCCTACCTATCCTAACTTGGGTTATGCTTAGGAGCATAAGCAACCTGCATAGAAAAAATATTTATATTTTTATTACAATGGCCCCTTAAGCACAACCCTCTGCATAAAGCATAATTAGGCTAATATCGACCTAACATCCAGACTACGCATATACACCATAACATCTAGTCTATAATAATATATGACAAAATAAGCATACTTCAAACCTCACATTGCCTTAACATAAAGCTAGAGTCTAATGTGTGTGTGTGTTATAGCTTGTGTGGTATGTCCTAACTAGGCTTAGAATTATAATTTTCTAAGTGTGAGGGATTTAATTTATAAAGGGTTGATTTCTCTTTAAGTTATTTAATTGATTTGAAGTTTTTACTTAATGTTTTCTTTTGTTTCATATGGTTTGCACTTAACAACTAAGTGGCATAAAGAGAATAAAGAGAGGGAACCTCTCTTTCATCCCTACCTTAAGTCACTTCTAAAGCAAGTTGATTAATTAATTTTCTTTAGTGAATGGCTTATTATATATTTTAATCAATAAGTTTAGGTTCACTCTAAATGACCTTTTTTTAAAAAAAAAAGACATCTTAAGATTAATTATAATGAATTATTATCACATAACAAATGTTTATTCATTCCTTTTCATCATGTATATCATGAATATGATTAAATCCTAAGCATACCTATACATACAATTTATGTCTTAGCACACTTAAATGATGAATGCAAAGAAGTGTATTTGGAATTTAAATATTTCATTTGATTGAATTATGAATGCATGTCTTTTTAATAAAAAAGAGAGATTTTTCAACCATTATCTAGATACACATTCACATGTATAAAAGTTTTAAGTGAGTATGTCACCATTGTTCTGCATTAGGGGCATAAGGTACAAGACCTACTTAGGGCTACTTAAAGCCTCACAGCCCTAGGGTGTCCAGACTAATATACCACTTTTCTTAGATAATATAGATGTATAAGAAACTATAAGAATAGAAAAACCCATGCAAAAGTTGTGTTTGATTTATGATTCATATTCATTGATCATATCATACATACATACGTATAAGAGTTTTAAGTGAGTATGGCTCCATTGTTCTACACAAGGGGTGTAAGGTACAAGACCTACTTTGGGCTACTTAAAGCCTCACAACACCGGGGTGTCCAGACTAATGTACCACTTTTCTCAAATACATGTGAATGTACAAAAAAACCATAAGAATGAAAAGTAATGCAAGAAGTCATATTTGATTTGATTATATGATTTACATATTTGATATGAAATTCTTCCTAAGTCTTAGAATAGAGATGCATAGGAGTAGATTTAGACAAATATTGTGTTCTTTTTCTAATGAACTATACATTTATTTATCCAATGCAAATCCATATAAGATAAGAAAATAGAGCTTCATATTGCATATCTTATATTATCAACACATGCAAACTTATAGATATTTGAAATTAACATCACTCCATATATTATAATTGATTTGTAGGCTTTTGAAGATAAATTTTGATTTAATAGTAATAATAGTCACACTTATTTTTAATTTAAATCAACATGCAATTTGACATTAAAGAAACCATTTCATTTAGTTAATTTAAAAATAAATTAATGCATGATTACATATGGCAAGCAACATTTAACATGATTCAAAAGAAATAAAGGAACATAAGCACACTATCTCATTCATTCCAATTAATCCCTAAGGACAATCATACTAAACAAGGCTATTTAAAAGAAACCAAAGTTCTTTAATGATATTTTTAATTTTGAGTTTCATTTGATTTAGGGAATGAAAGGAGTTTGTTAATCCAGATCTTGTTCCCCATGTGTGAGTTAATTTGGTTTAATGAAGAAGTAGTTAAGTTGATTTTATGGTTTAAT
The DNA here is from genome assembly GCA_021442155.1 of Cymbidium sinense. Classification (NCBI taxonomy): domain Eukaryota; kingdom Viridiplantae; phylum Streptophyta; class Magnoliopsida; order Asparagales; family Orchidaceae; genus Cymbidium; species Cymbidium sinense. The sequence continues at coordinate 44,308,419 of CM038214.1, read as the reverse complement.
TAGGTTTGGGTATGAATTAAGCCAACTAATTAACCCTTACCTACATCACCTTAAGTTAATTAATTAATTAATAATGAGCCAACATGATATGCAACTACATGAAAAGTAAATTTGTAATGCTCCTAAGAAATGAAAGGGGCCTAATGCAATTAGCTCATGATTAATAGTTAATTAGGCTTAAGGGATCTCACTTAACTACCTTTATGGTCTTCTCACACATGTGAGCTAACCATAATTTCCTTATCTTCCACTTTGGGTTATTGAACACCCAAAGAGCTACCCAAGATTAATTAAATGTTGCTTAGGTATGAAGTGGTTTTGAGATTGGGCTAATTAAGTTTGTTAATTAATTGATTCAATTCTTTAATTATATTTTGATTATAATGATGAAATTAACTTAAGGAAAGGGATCAAGGATAAGGCCTCAATCCTTAACCCCTAAGTCACTTCAAGCACACAATTAGATTCTGATTTTTATCTTGGAGATTAATTAATTAAGAAATAGTTAAGCTAATTAGATTTCTGATTAAACCTTAATTAATCTAAAATTACTATTCAAAATCAATTAATAATAATTTTTCTCGATTCTACTCTAAAATATCTTTAAAATGAGCCTAAGTTTGTATTTTTCTATATTTTTCTACGATTAGTTATGAATTTAGAAAGTTTTAGGCTTAAAAAATAAATTAATTAAACATAATTAAAGCCTTAATCATGTCGGCCACATGGCGGCTGACATGGCGCACTTTCCACATGGCGAGACGGGAGGGTCTATTTAAGTTGTCACATCCGAAGGCTGACTCGGATGGCTACGAACGTGGTAACTCTATGGGTTGTCTGATCTAAGATCAGATGGCCATGATTAAACACGCTATTTTGAAGAATTAATCAAAGGTTCTACGTGTGATCAGATCAGGACCGTCTATTTTGATCATGCAGAATGGACGGTCTGTGATCTATCTTTTCCCGAGCGGCGAACGGTGGCTACTATCCATCGATTGTCGCTCGATCTGAGCTCACCCGAGCTCAGATGGAGATGAAAATTATCCCACACCTTTGGGGAAGCATAACAAGCAAATTTAATAGTGGAAATCGCATGACATAGAACTTTCTTTCACAAAATACCAACATATTTTCATTCAAGGATCAATTTTAATGGCATACCTCACCAGAGCTTGTGACCGACGGTTCCAATGATTGAGGAAGCTTCTTTTGGTAGAAACGAAGCCCTGTTGAGCCGCAAGAGCCTTCATTTCATGTAGTTTGCTCGGAAGACCAATCCATGACACATAGACAATCTATCTTGGTCAAACTCCTACTTTTGATGGTTAGGGGTGATGGGAAATGATTCATTCTCGCTCGTCTAGCTCCAAGGAAAGTGTGTACAAAATTAATTACACTTTCATGGAGGTTTGAGCAAATGGCAATCGTAGGTGACCTCCCCTATTTTAGTTTTCTGTAAAACTGAGAGTGGAGGATTTAGGGAGCTCGAGAAATGTAAGAGGAAACTCTAGGATGGAGTTCTCTAGCTTCTATGGTTGAATCGAATGTGTGTCTCTGAGTTTTAGTGAGAATGAGGTGGGTATACCTCCCCCCATTCCTTGGATCAGATGGCTATGGCTAGTTTGGCTTTTTCTTGATCAATTGGCCATTTTAGAGGGTTGTGGAGGTCCTTGAGTGGATGATGTCGCTCAGTTTTATTGTGTAAGGGTGAGGAGGTGGCTACCAAGGGAGGTAGTGGATGTCCTAGGTGTTTGAAATGCTTAAATGGGAATGGGGAGGTGATTTCACCTCCCCATGAGTCATAGCCGACCCAACCACCTTTGGGTCAAGTCAGCCATGGTCTTAGGCACCTAAGTGGACTTATGAATGGGTGTCAAGTGGCCAAGGGGAGGGAATGACCAAATATGCATGTGTATTATCTCATGGGATGCCCTAGACCTAAGAGAAAAATGGTCATTTAGCTATGGGTTTGATTTGGGCAGATTTGAAATGGGTCAAAAGTGGGTTAGCCCAAATTTCAAGTGGTTTGGAGTTTATTTGATTTGATTATGCTTGATTTGACCTATTTAGATTAAATTGGGTTAGGTTGAGTAAGGTTGACCAATTGGTCAAATTGGGTCAACCAAGGATTTGATCAAGTTCACATGACCAATTAGAGTGTATTGGTGTCATTGGTTTGGTTCAATTTGCCATGGATTTGATTTTGGCTCATTTGGGTTCATATAGGTCAAATAATAAGTTGACTAATTTGACTAAATTGGATTGCTAGGTTAGGTGTTGAGTCAAGTTCAATTGGCTAATTGAAAATGATTATAGGCTTTGGTTTGGTTTAATTTGGATTTAATTTGGATTTTGGCCAATTTGACCCTTTAGGTCAATTTGGGCTAGGTTGAGTCAAGTTGATCAATTGGTCAACTTGAGCTCAATCATGGCTTTGGTCAAGTTCAATAATCAATTTAGAATGAACTTGAGCCATTGGTTGCAATCAATTTGGATTAAATCATGATTTAACCCATTTTGGCTTTTTAAGCCAATTTGGGTCAACTTGGGTCAAATGGCCAATTAGGCTTGGTTTGGCTCAAGTGAAGGTTTGGTCATATTCAATCATTGATTATGAGTTGGTTTGAACCAATGGTTTTAATCAATTTGGCATATGGTGAATTTTGGCTAGTTTGAGTTTCATTTGGGCTAAATGTTGACTTGGTCAAAGGCTAGATTTGACTTGGTTTGACACAATTTAAGGTGATTGATCACCCTAGGGGGATTGTTGGTTATGCTGTGAGATTTGGATGGGCTTATTTCAATCCAATTTGGTTTGGATTAGAACTTGGCGCAAAAAGGTTCCTTTAGGCCACTTTGGGTCAAGTGAGCCTAAATGGGTTAATTGGCTTAATCATGGCTTGATTCAAGTTTAGTTGAACTCACACATGAGCCTAGGATTTAAATATAAATCCAATTGTAAGTATTTTGGAGCCAAATGGGTTTTGGTTTATTTGACAATTTCAAGCCAAAAGGGTCAACATGTGCTTGACTTGGGTTTAGTTTGATAATGGTGGTTTATGTTTATATTTGGGTCAATAATTGTAGGAATAATTCAATCATGAAGAAATCTATGAGTTTTGAATCGATTTTGGTATCATTTAGCCAAATTCAAGAATTTGGCTAAAAGGGCTAAAATTAGGAATTTGATTTGGGTTTTTATGATTTGGAATTTGATTTGAGATTGAATTTGATAATTTAGAAAATCAATTGGATTAGGGTTGATTTGAATTTGATTAAGGCTAAGTCTATAAGATAAAATTAAAAGTCTTAGGAGAAGATTTGGAGTTTAAATTTGATCATGGGTTTCAATCATTTGATAGTTATATTTGATTTTGGAATTTGAATTTGAATTTGAGATTTGGTTTGGAAGGAGGAAGCAAGGATTTGGTTTGGTCTATAGGGTAGGCAAGCCCTCCTAAATCCCTAAGGCACAACCTATTCCTATGGATAACTCTTTTAAGTCACTAGGTTAGGTTAAGTGTTCACCTAATCACTAGATGTATCTTAATGCTAAGGAACTCTTAGTGTCTATAAGAGTCCTACATCTATGATGAGGAGGTTGAGAGCTCACTCTAAAAGTGAAGTCAATAGTGAGGTACATTTTGGATTGTGTGGAGCACACCAATCCGGGCCCAAGATGAAGCTGAAAATTCAATGCCTTGGATACTATTAGCCCACGATGACTCGAGACTGTGTAAATCACGCTCATAGGTGTCATTAGTGCTAGGTTCATGGAACCATTTTGCACAACCTCTGAGTCCTCTCCATCCAATAGTGGTTTCAAGGCCTGGGGTAAGGATGTAGTTGGTCCTATTGATCCTCCATCATCCAAGGGTCATAAGTTGATCCTCGCCGTTATGGATTACTTTTCTAAGTGGGCTGAAGCAGTTGCACTAAGAGAGGTTAAGGCAGATAATGTCTTAGAATTCTTCATGGATAATAAAGAAAATAGAAACCGGATAAAATCGTATATCGATTTGGTGTTCCTCACCGGATCATATCTGACAGTGACACTGCCTTCTAGAGTACAAAAATTAATAGATTTGTTCACCGACATCACATAGATTGGCGATACTTGATGATTTACTATCCTAGGGCTAATGGCTTAGTGGAGGCTTTGAACAAGACTTTGGCACAACTTATCAAGAAATTTCTCTCTAATAACAAGGCATGAAAAGTTGGCAAAGGCCTTGTGGACCTACCGGACTACTTATCGTATTGCAACGTAGTCTACTTCTTATGCTCTAGCCATTGGAGTCGAAGTTGTCTTGCCTCTAGAGATAGAGCTCCCTTCATTGTGCATTGACCTCAGTTACAAGTTCACTAGGATGACAGTGCTCAGCTAAGGATGGAAGAACTTGAGAATCTCGATGAAATAAGACTTCAGGCTCAACAAAATTCTGAGCTTTACCGTGCCAGAATGGCCCAAGCTCATGACAAGTTAGTCATGCCTAGAACCTTTCGAGCTGGAGACCTTATTCATTTTCTTCGGTGGCTCGTGGCACATTGTCATAAAGGTGGCAAGTTTTAGCTAACTTGGGAAGGCCCTTTCGTAGTTGAACAAGCTTGTGAAGGAGGATCATACCAGCTTGTTGACTCCGAAGGAGGCCATCCGAGGAGTTTCTTTTCAAGATAGTTCTTTTGTTAAGACTGTTATATTTTTAAATCTCCCAACCTATCTTTGTTGTACTTTGGACATCCTAACACCTTCTGCTTGCCCATTTTCAAGACTTCTACTTGAAAACTTACTTTTGTTTGAAAGACTTTCTATTTTCTCATCTCGCTAACTAGCTAAACAAAGCACTTAGGAACTCAAAATGCAGGGACTAACGGATCAAACTAGATACCCTACTAGCTAGGAAGAGTGCTTTCTTCCTATAATAAACCCTAATAAACCCTAAAAGGTCTGTTTCATATTTTATCATACTAGTCTTTCTTATAGATAAAGAAAAGTGAAAACTAGAATAGGTGTGGTAGCGGCTCTTCCTCGTCATCCCAGTGCATGAACATCTAGGCAGTGAACCTCTCCTTTCAGTATCTTACTATACGAGTTTTAATCTATACACAATTTTATACTTGAAGTTTCTTTCTATACGTAATTTTGTATATAACAATCATTCAATTTTGCTAAATCAAGTTTGTTATTTATTTATGATAAGCCAGCGCCTAATAGAGCCTAACCTTGATGACCGAAATGGTTTAGCAAGTCGATACCTGCTTGGTATAAGTATTTCTCAAACTTGACATAGCTTTTCAAAAGAGAATAATTGAAAGGTGAGTTAAAACAACAACTTCCAATCAACATTTCCAATTTTGTATAAAAAAAAATCTAGATTCAAAAATTTGGAAAATCTAGATTAATAAATTTTGTAGCAACAAAATAGAGATTAAGTGGGTGTTCAGTCAAGCTACTTCTTTCATTACTAAGACATTTTGGGTTTCACTATAACTAGATTAAGTACATACATGTAATGTTTACTAGCTATCAAGTTTTCTATTTTATAAAATAGAGGAGTACACATTTTCTTCAAGTCATCACAGGAATTATGACAGGGAGACCCATTGGCACCATCACTCTTCCTTATTGCATAGGAGGTCCTTACTTACTAAGTTATAGCATTCATGCCCTCGATTTGACGGTCCTCATTCTCCCACTTGGAAAGTTGCTACTTTGCTTTGAACAACAAAGTAAAGGATGCTTTCAGAAATAATCTTTCCTAAGAATATTGCTTCTTTATGTCTGGATGATCCCTGGCCATCCACTTTGGGGTTAGATCAAAAATGTGATGACATCTAGTTCCAAGATTGGCCAAACTTGATGACACGCTTATCAAGTTTTTTGACCTATGTAAAGCATCTTTCTTGCCCAGTGGTCAATCAACAAAGTCATTCTGGATCCCTAACTCGAAAGACTTAATAGCCAACGGCTGTATGGAATCAATCCATCCATGCTGAAGTAAGTTTTTGAGGTTACGACGCTAGTTTGGAGAGGGATAAGAAAATAATTCCAAATGGATTTCTAATCTCAAAGTGTGTTTGACTTCTTGCAATCTTTAGGTGAAAGCTACAACTCCTCAGTACAGTGCTAGTATAGTTCTCTTTGGAAAAGATCCTTATGAAACTTTAGCAGCCTCTAGCTCTATAGACTATTCAACCATTGAAGAAAATAGTTTTGAAAACTCAAAAAAGAAAGAAATCTCAAATTCTTTTTAGGTGATGGAAAGCACAACTGCCTTATGCTAGAGATGAATTAGTGAAATAGCTAACTTGTAGCACCTACTTCAATTCCCTTTCTCATTCTAAAGATCTATTTCTATAAGAAGATTTAGGTCTTATTCCAAATAGCTTGAACTAGAAGAATGAGCAAAGTTTATAGATTTTGGGAGACTTTTAGTACGAGCTACGTTCACTAAGCGAGGTCCTTCTAGAGTGGGGAAGGTCTAACTGAAACTGCTACTGAAAACAAAGCTTAATTGAGTTTAGAGTAGAAAATATTCTTTTTTTACTTCACTTTATTAATAGTAGAATAGAAGAGGTGTGTAGCAAAAGTTCTAGCTTAGATAGCTAAGACTTCTGACAAATTGAATTCTTTTATCCAAACTGACCCCGAATTTCTTTTCAATTGAGTTATCACTCTGGGCTTGTTTCTCTTGTACGTTGCTCTTTTGTGTTATTGGCAGCACGGGTCTACACTTGGCAAATCCATCTACCTAACAATCTCATAGATAGAAGGAAGAAGAACAATTTTGGTCTACACCTTACTGGAGGAAGAGGTCAGATTGCTTAAACTACCCAATACTACTTGCCATTCAAAAGAGTCCACTAAAGCTAAAGGTAAAGACTTCAATAAAAAAAATCTTGTGTCCGCCTGTGCTATTTCGAATGATCGAGTTTCAACGACATCTCAAAGCACATGGGGATATGGGACGCATGTCTAGTTTTCATTGGAAAGAGAAGAAGTAAAGGTGTGGAGCAAAGTGGTATCAAACTTTAGCGCAAGGTCCAGAGTGAGCATTCATCTATTCCCTATCCCTTAATCGAATGGGAGTTCTCCTTGATGGAGTTTTCATTCTAGGGTCCAGACCAGTTCGAATCTAATTCGTTAGTCTGCCAAACCAATTTTAGTAATTATCTCTGCTTAAAGAATTGTTCCCCAGCCAATTGCGCTAGCCCCTCCAATTCTAGTGAGATCAGTACCCCTAAGTAGTAGTTTCCTATAGATAAGTAGAAGTCTTTATTAAGATACAATAGTAATTCTTACTACACACCTTTCTTTCTAGCCATCCTGACCAGTTGGCCATACCATAGTGTGAGCACCATAATTGGAATTGGAGCATTTCTTTCAACTTTCAAGTCCGCATATAATGGACAACGTGGGAATACCTACAATAGGGGACAACCCATAGATAGATCACATGAATCCATACCTAAAAGCCGTGAGGTGAGGAGCATTGCTATAATGAAAAGGAAATCATAGATAACCTTCTGAAGGTACGCAAAGAAAGCCAAGCTTAGTTATAATGAATATGAATATAGAGGAAAAGCAGGAATGAATGAGGAGCCGACCTTCACTATAGACCGATGAGGAGTAGATCAACCCATCCCCTAAAGAAGAAAGATTAGCCTGCCCTTCCAATAGGGGTTCTAATGAGTTAGGTATTCGCAACACTAGCTAATCATGTTGATACAGTGGCCATACCCAAAAAAAAAGCTTGGCATAGTAGCTCAAATCTTCGATCTAGGAATGGGAGTTCTAACCAACTCTAGCCCCAAATTCCAAAAAAATGTATTAGACCGAGGTTCGTGCAGGGAGGAAATAGGAACTAATAATGATGGTTCAAGGTTGAGCTCATCGGATGCCCTACATTAGTAGTCTTCCTAACTTCTATTCTCTTTAGAAAACCTAGTAGCCTAGTGCCTTTTTGTACTTATCCCTAGTTACTACTTTATCTATGCATCCTTTTTCTTTTCCTAGCCTTTTGAGCACTCCAAGAATATTTGAGGATGAGATCCACTACTTTCTATACTATTCAAGATGATCCATAGTTTTACTAGTCAAAAGAAAAAAACTTGAGAAAAGTTTAACTTTAGCTCTATCACCCTTTCAGTTTAAGCTCATTCGCTATTCAAACTGCATCCAAAATTGTGCCCTCAACAATCTGAGGAGATTCTAGTCAAGTATCACAAAGCATTTCACAGAGATAACTTAATGAAGTTAGTATCTTAGAAAAACTTGAAAAGATCCTAAGAATATAATCCTTGGTGGTAGGGCCTAAGTATTCCAAGATCACCAGGCTATGCAGGATGAAGAAAAGAGGTGTTACTGGACTTTGTTTAATGATGCCTAGGGAAATTTCCTAGGGCTTTTGCTTGAGATGCAATCTCAAGACTATGTTTAGTTGACCTGAGCTTCTCCGATTGTGCCTTAAATGGTCTTTTAGGACTTGTGCTTGAGAACAGACTCAAGTCTAGTTTGTTTATCCTAGACTTCTCCAGTTGTTCTAAATAATGTGAAAGAGACTCCAATTAGGAATAATCAAAGGAATTTGAGTGGTTCCAAACTTGGAAGACAAAGAGTTTTAAGTGATTGACTCCAAGCTATGAATTAGAGGTTATCCACTGGAAATAAAAAAAGTGACATACTATGACCAATTAGAAAAGATGCCAACATGTTTGAAAGAATGGAACATTCCACTTTGGATATGATTTTAAGGATCTTACCCAAATGAAATTTTGGGATTTTGTTAACCCGTACCCAAATTTTGATTTACCAACACATGCTTATGAACAAAATGTCTTTTTGAAGGGAACATTATGTGCCTCTCTTTTTTTAGGTGAATTGCATGCTATGTTGACTGAAAAACAACACACAAATGATGATTCGGTCTACTTTGAGACAATGCAAGTTTATGAAAATATATGTTAGTTTTTGATGACCCAGACCCAATTGGGGAAAAAGCTCTCTTCTTCTTTTTTGAAAAGAAAAATCTATTATTAATTCAAATATTTTGGTTTTGATAACCCAGACCAAGTTCAGACCTATTTCAGGGAACTAAACTGGGTAACATAAGAGTGAAATTCTTCAATCTGAAGTAATCTTGAAGGGTTTATCACGTACTAGAAAGGTGATTCAACCACATGGAAGAGGAAAAATCATCACATCCATGGGTTTCCTTTAGTAGGGAGCCTACGAAAGAACTTGGATATCATATTCACAAAGTGTGCAGATATTTCATCTTAAGAACCCAAATTGACTGCGAGAAAATAGATATCTTAAGGTGAAAATCGATTAATTGAATCTAAGCCCTTGGGTAAATTACTCCTAGAAGCCAAAGATTGAAGATTTTTGAGTTTTGTTGACAAATTTATTATGAATTGGACTATGGTGAATGGCTTGACGAAGGCGCTAGAAAGGTCAGTGGTCTAGCCACAAAAGTGAATGGTGCACACCGATCTGCATGAATGGCTAAGACACATAGTGTTTCTAACAAGCCCAGTTAAATAAAGAAAAGTTAGCATATGTACAAGACATCATTTTTAGAGAAATTCACACTAAGATGATGAAGAAATCAGGCTTCCTGAGTTTTATTATTTAGTTCTCTAGTTAAAATATAATCAATGGATGAATGCTTTGCCGTTTAGAATCATTCACAGACTTTATTATTCATTGAAAATTACTTTGCTCTGCACCTTTTTAAGGTGGGATGGCTCTATCAGAGGGGATGGAATGAAAGTAGTCCCCTCCATGACCTAGCATCCTTGCAAGTTGTTTCAGATACTTTGATCCCAGGTTCAAGTCCTACTTGTTTTGAGGTCAATTTATGGAGGAATGAGATGCAGCGATAGTCAATTTCATTATTGTGTGGAAAAAGAAAGTGGATTCACTCTATAGGATGGCTTCACATGCGATAAAGGTAGCCAAGAGAATGGAGTCAATCTCGCATGAAAGGTTTCGATAGAATGATCAATCGTAGACACTTTCAAGAAGGTGATCGAAGGACCATTCAAATAGTAGCCATCTTGAAATATATATTTTAGCTCAGTCAAATGCTTTAAAATAGGAAAGCTCCTAGTGGGTCTAGGTTCGACTCCCGCTATCCATTGTACCATAATTTGGTGTTTTGAAGCCCGAATGGATAAGGTGCGAAGCAAATGATGTTTTAAAAAAATCTCATTTGACTCAGAGATAGGCATGGTTGGATAGACTTATGGCTTTGATCCATCAGATCTATTCTATTCATAGAAAGTCAGTCAGCTAAGTAAAAGAAGTAGAGAGGTGCCCTAGAAGTTGACCTCAAAGTGACTTCGAATCAGGATTAGCTATGAACTATAACTTCAATCAATCGGTCTCACTAGTTGAAGGCTGACCAGGCAAAGCAAATGTGGAATCATCATAGGTGCTTGTGGCACAAAACCATTTTCCTTCCCTCTTTCCTATGAAAACTAGCCCCCTTTTCCTATGAGCTAGGACCATGGTTGCTACTTCTCTTATCTCTGGGAAAAGGTGAAAAAAGTGATGCCAATAAAACCAAAAAAATGTCAAGCCAGGAAAACTACTTTGCTTGTTGTCTAAGGATGTGAATGCTTTCTTTTTAGGAATATATACTACGATATAGCAAGCTATCCTCCCTTCCAATTATGATATTGCTCATCAGTATTTTTCAAACTTCCTCTACTTTAACTGTGCTCGGACTGCTGGAGTTGAAACTGGTTGGTTTGGTGCTTTGTAGAGTCCAGAAAAAGTGAATTCTAAGTGAGCTATTTTTATGAATAAAAAGAGACTATTTTCACACCTATTTTCTAAGATTATAAAATGACTCTCTTTTCATATTGTATGCTCCCAAACTGAAAAAGACCTGAATCATAGGTTTCACTATCCATAGACAGTCTGACCTTCTTTTTCCCATCCAACAAGAAAGCAAAGTGTAAAGAGTAGTTCATGTGGGGCAACCAGCCAACAAAGGCACTAGATAAGGATATAGGGATTTCATTGGCTAGCAATTAAGAAGCTGTCAAAGTAAGGTCAGACTGAGCTAGTCACTCCGCTGGTGGAGATCGAGCTGAGTAGAATCAAATGGAGCTTGACGATAAGATCTAAGCATTAGCAATGGCGGGTTGTGCATGAAAAGTTGCTTCATTCCATTCCTACTTACTATTGGCTCCTATAATCAGGCCCCCCTTACGTAATAGGGCAGAGATAGATGAGTTAGAAGATTCTTCCTAAGCCAACACCAGAGTGTTTCAATAGGGGGAATCTATTCTTGTGCATTCGACCACAGTGAAAGGCAATAGTTGAACTTCTATAGTGAAAGGAAATAGTTGAACTTCTACATTGAAAGGGATAGTTTGAGTATTCATTTTGAATCCATCTGGTAGAGGTTTTGCATCTCTATACTTCTTCGACTGGGTGAGAGGGACCTATGTGATCAATCTCTTTGATTAGAGGAAGATGACTAATCTGAATCTATTGACACTCTACCTATGCCATCTATCTCTATATTGGATCTACAAGCCAATTCCAAAATTATGCATTCGGATCAAGAGAGATAGTCGATCAGTAATCCAGAAAGGGATTTCAATGGTTGATAAGTTTAGTGCGATTCCTACCATCCATGTTTAGATATCTCTCTCCAATACTTCAAAAAAAAGGCATTGTTCATTTACATGTTAAAAATTCTTTTTATTATCTAGGTCTCTTGTAGAGATTGCATAAACTTGCCTACAAGTCCAATTGCAAAGGCAATTTCTGGTCTAGTGTGTGTGAGATAGAAAAAACTCTCATCATCATCACATCACTCCTTTCTTTAGAAAGGATAAACCTCAGTGCTATCATCAATTTGCCACTGGCAATAGAATAATGTGAGAGACCTAACATAGTAATAGAAAACTTCATGAAGGCTCTCACTGTGTGCCTTGCTTTTTCTAGTGTCTTTGGTGGTTAGCTCTAAAAGTATGGAACGATCAACATACCCTAAGAGTATCTACGCACACAAGCAAGCATCTCCAACTAGCAATATAATTCCCTCTACTTCTTATTAGGAACTATTAGCTTTGGAATGGTAAATTAATGCTCCGTGCTTTTCATCCAAAACTCAATTCGAGCATTCGAGTAGGTAGGTTCTTTTTGTCCAAGATAGTGCTATATTGATGAAAGCAGAAGAAATATTGAGTCTTATATGTATCACCCTAGCTAAATCAATTTATTTTTTGAATCAGAGGTGCTAAGAAAAGTCTAATGGGGGTTATAAAGGAGCAAAAGTGATTGTCTTGAATTTATTTCTTTTGATACTGTCAATGCACATTCTACCGAACTAGTCTAATTTGTTGCCTACGAGAAGGAATCAAACCATAGGTGCAGTTATTGAACATGAGTTAGCTAAAGCATTGATACCTTTTCAGAACTAATCCTGATGCCTGAACCACAAAAGATTAAGAGATCTATAATGGTTGTTATAGTTCAACCACCCCCACCCAATTAAAGTTCCAGTCTTTACTTCTTTGTTCATGCCATTAGCAGCTGGATGGAGGAATGTAGTTCTTTGTCTTCCTTCAGTAAGTCATAGCATGAGGCTTTAGACTTGTCTTCTCCGCCCACTGATCACTATGTCCTGGAAAAAAATTCTTGTTCTTCTAAAGGTTTCATTGATGAACCAAAGATTAGTCTAATGATAGATCTACAGTCCAGCTTCAGTTCTTTGGGTTATGGAATGCTCTATCAAAGATAGATAAACTAATTTCAAGCAAACTTTGAACAACCATCAGAATCACCAGTCATAGAAGAGACTGACTTCCACTTTGATCGTTGGTAAGCATTTTCTATCTCCATGACACTAATCTAAGAATTCTTCTTATGTAGGCTTTTTCTTTCTATGTTGTCCCTACGTTCATGTTCCTGCTCCTGTGATCAGTAATTCCCTATGCAAAGAGGACATTCCTTGGATGACTTCAAAGGACTCTTGTACTGAGATTTTTGGCTTTCTTTCTAGATGGTAATCGATTTTCGATCTTAGTGATTAGTCTTTCTAGTCTTGGGTCCGACCCGAAAGCGTGGATGCCCCAACTCACCGATTTCATGTACCTTGTAGGAGACCTTTTTTCATTGATGCTCCTGTCAGTTGCTCCTTGCAAAGAAATCTTGTTTCATACTAATGGGTAATGGGAAAAATGTATTTGAACTCATAGAAGCAGAATCCATTTTAAAGATGGATTGGATTTCTTTTGCAGTTGAATTTCTATGTTGAATTTCCTTACTTTTCACTGGCTCTCGGGCTAAGCTGTCGATTTATGTAGTTAGCCTTGGATATTGCTTTCAGACTACATCCAGGAAAGGCTGCACGAATCGCTTTTTCAAAGGAAAGTCAATCCCACTTTGGCTTTCTTATGTCCTCAGAAATGGTTTCATTCATCTCTAAATTCACTATAGAAAATAAAAGATGTCCGTTTTCCTTGCTTTCGAGCCAACGAAGGATGAAGGAAACTAGTGATTTCTTATAGGCTAAAGAAGGTACAGTCTCAGCTGTCTCTCCAATTTTTTTCTAAAGTAAGAACTCACAAAAATTCTAAACCAACTGCTACCTCACACCCTCTTCTTCATAGAGAAATCTAGTTGAGAGGACCTCACAGGAATAGCCTAGCCCCTTTTACAAGCTTATGGCCTATCTTCTTTGTCTGGCTTGGCATTATTGATGGCCTTTCTAGTCTTGGCCACTGAGGCAATCTTGGCTTTTGCAGTTGGGGATGAATCTAAGATAAAGATTCTATGAGATATGGCAGTACTAGTCTTTTATATTGCATCTTTGCCTATCTATTGAATCTAACTTCTTTTTCAGTAGGAACAATTCCTAGTTCATTAGTTTAAGAAAAATGCAATACCTTTAGTGCCTCACTTCCCTAAAATAAGGAAGCACCGCATTCTTCTTATTCTATGAAGACAAGCTGCTTGCATATCAGTTGTTGTCATAGTTAAATTAGAATTGGCTATGATCAATGAAAACTTCGTAGTCTAATTAAAGCCAACATAGTAGTTGTGACATCAACAACACTTCGCTCCTTATATAGGCTACACCATGCTGAATGAAATGTTTTTCTTAGTAGCGAAACCCCCTCCTTATCTCTTCCAACTAGAATGCTTTGAGTAGTTTTTATTTTGCTCCTCATTCAGAAGCACATTGAGCAGCTTAGGCAGATTACACAAGCAGTGTGCTTTAAGAGAAAAGACATTTCTTTTTTTTATTATGGAACTAAAACTCGTGCTTTTTTAGTATGGGTTTTTATCCAACTTGTCTTGCTTGTTATTCACCCATCAATCAGATTGAGATTTCCATTTCAGAATCTTCTCCATCTTCAAGAATTCATTCTATAGGGGCTTCCAGGGTCTCCAATAGTGCCTCTTCTTAGGTGTCTAGTGGGGTCCAAAATGAGCTGGTCTCTTCAGATAAGAGCGGACTTACCATGTAGCTGGTCTTTCCAAGAGTTTTCCCTGATGGTTATTGGGGAAGAGGAGGTGCTAGACCCCTCTTACCTAGCGTGCAAACAAGCTTTCCATTATAGAACTTTACTTTATGGGTGAATCTAAAGTGAAAATGTTTTTTTCTATTTCGAATTTTCTTTATAACACCCAGAAGGGCACAAGATAGAAAGGAATCAAAAATCCTATCCACCAATCTTCAGTCTCTCGTTTGTATGTTGCTGATGCTAACCACTATCTATATAAGATAATAGGTAGTGATATCAAAGCCAAGTCATGGCTTGTATCATATAAGGGTGAGAAGCTTAGCCAAAAGCTTACATAGCCTCTAAAGACCAAAAGAAGATAAGAAAGAAGATTGAACCCCAACCCAATCCTCATGCCACATCAATGCGATTTCAATTTCATTGTAGAATTAGCTAATCAAAACCCAATTGCAAATTGAATTACTAGTTTGAGTAACTAAAGAAGAATGAAATAGATGCTACATCGTAGCTAGGAAAAGCAGAAAGAAGACATTACATAAGACTAACTTACGAGTAATAGTAGCGCTAAAAGAAGTAGTGCTTTCTTCTCTTATGATATTTCTAGTTACAAAATCAATGTGGAACTCTTTAGAAAAGCTTTCAAAGTAGGGATTGGATCATTTAAAAGAGTCTATTTTCATTCACACATGTGGGAAATCAAAAAGTTTTTTTTGGGGTGTAGCGACTTTATTAGATATCTTTCATTTTCCTCTTTCTTCACTACGTGCCTTTTTTTAAAATGAAATAATAAATGTAACAGCAAGGAAAAAAAAGACTCTTTTTTGGCCCTTAAGCATCTATGAATTCTAGGTAGAAGAAAAATTCTTATCAATGTCTTCCTGAACACAAGGAATGCCCAAAGCATAGTCACTTTCGGAGTGAATGAGTGCAGCAAGGAAAGAAGGCTATAAGCTACCTACATGGCTACATAGTACTAAGAAGTTAGCATGATTAGAACAAAGAAAGATAATGATTTATTCTCCACTTTGTTGACTTTCATAATAAGAAGTTGATAAGCAATAGCAAGCGTGAGTTTCATTGCCATTACCTATCCTTGGTAGAGGTAGAACCCATTTTTGAACTTCTCCTACCTATTACTATGCTTGAATCCCTAATAGGCTATTAACAATAAGTAGAATAGTGTCTGATTCATCTTCTGCCTTTTTGGGAGAGGCTTGGATTGCTTTCGACAAGGAACTTTCTCTCTTCGATTGGGTAATTTGGGCCAGTTCTCTTGAAAAAGTGAAATCACAACTGTCAAAGTGAGTTGTCTTCCTCAGTTCCATTACTGGCTACCTGCGTGTTTGGTTGGCAGACCTTCATCGAGCTATTGCTAAGTCTTATCAAAGCCTTGCCAAATATTCTTTCTTACGTCTGTCGTAGCATAGCAATCTTCCCATGTTCTTCTTAATGAGGAAAAAAGAGAGATCCATCAGGTGAAAAGAGAAGATATAACCATCCATATCCTATTACCTCTAAATGTGTGGTATTTCACCTATTCCTAAGTTATTACTTTGGAATGGGCTTGGGTCAAATGCTTTTGCTCTCACTTTATCAGAGGCCAGCTTATGACCGCATAGAATGCCCTAGCCTGATTCTTTTGTGGGGTCATTTCTAGGTTCTAACTCTCAGAGAGCATAAGTAGTAATTCTCCGGCTATAAAAATTCAATGGTAGGGTGAATCATTGCTTTCCTTGCATGCTGCAGATTTCCTTGCATGACTTCGCTCATGCTTTTCAGAATGGAATAGACAATATCAGCCCCTATTTTTCTTTCTAGCATATACACAGAAAGCATCCCAATAGGATATGGATGACTTCTGTTTTCGGTTAGGATGGTACAGTGCTAGCTTTCCAATAGTTCCAGTGGTTCTTCTATCATTTTATTATGGAGTGGGGTAGACTCATATCTTTTTTTGTAGTTTGGGTTATGGGTGAATAATGTTGTTGCTATTTATTTGATTTGGAGTGAACATTGATCTTCTTCATTTGCGAATCTCACAACGATTTTAGTTGTTACAAATTCTCAACGAATTTTTTGGGAACTTAGCTCAATAATGCTTTATTGATTGATTGTGATATGTATGCTCAATCTCCACTAATGGCTCACAGTCATACTTCAACTTTTTGTACGGTCTGTTGAAATCTTATAAGTCTAGTTCAAGAATTAAACAAAATTTACGGAGCATGCCTAGAAATTAAAAGAAAAATGAGACTATCTCCATCTACCTTCTTGTCCTACTAGTGAGATGCTTAAATAGAAATGAATTATTGGGATGACCAGATGCCCGAGTTGTAAAATAGGGAGGAATTGTAAATATTCTCCATATCCTATTCCAGAAAGGGCTAAATCCATTTTGATCTAGTAGCCGAGAATACCCATAATTGACTGTGACGGCCTAAAAATGCAAATGATTCATGAAGTCTACTTGATCTACACGTGGATCATATCTGGAGATTGAAGCCATTTTCTTCTTTCAGAATCAAACTATTGCCTTTTATTTTTGAAAAAGAAACACCTCCCTCCTTTTTTGAGCTCTGAGACTGTACAACACAGGTAGCAAGGGGCAAGAGAGTGGGAAGGGAAAATGACATAGTTTCCCCGACATTCTTTTTCAATTACCATCAAGTCACGATGGCTAATCAAGTGTGACCGTTATCATCATTAGTAAGGGGCACATTTTGTTGCACGCATTTGGAAGGGGAAGAAGATTAACATGCTATATCTATATATCTTCTTTGATTCTTCTACTTTGATAATACTTTAGCCTTTGCTTAAGGAGCTCTAACTTAAGTAATACATATACCTCTAAAGAACAAGGCCTAGCGCATGAACACGAGGTACCGTCCTCACCAGATCGTCAGACTGAAACCTAAATTTAAAGATTCATAATTCTTGCAATTCTCGACGTGTCGTGGTGGTACTCTTCTATAGCTTCTTCTACATAGGCTCCTCCACTTCTAGAATTTAGAAAGGAAACCTTTCCAAACTCAATTAGAAGAACTGATCGCTTTCTATAAGAAAAAAAAATGGAGTTTTTAGAACGAGAATCATCTATTTTTTTTCATTTCTTGATATTAGTAAGAAGACACTCAGATGCACCCACTACACACCACACACTTAGACGATTAGCATGGTTCTTCCCTCAGCCAAGTATCCAGGGTTGACCACATCATCATTGTTTTCTCAATGTGTGGCCATGATCATAATATTTTTCAGTGTGAAGTATGTCTAAGCTTGACAATAAGTCAAGATTTTGAGTCCCTCAGAATGCAACCACCCCCTTCTAGATTAGAAAGAATTTGAGGCCCACTCACCCCAATAGAAGTGAGTGGTGAAGGGAAGAAGTAATGGTGGTTTCATGAATTCTTTTTCATAGTCAATGGAAAATTTTCCTTTTTTTTGTAGGGAAGGTTAAGATACCTAGGGAGCAATATATATTTTTTATTTTATTAGTCAGATCTCATTCGTTCTTCCTGCGCTCATTTTAAACTTCTTTGTATCGCCCAACAAGGCAAGATAAAAAAATGGATCCAATACTAAGACACTAGAGAGAGAACTCTAGCCTTCCTTATTTTAGATATGTTATTTCTCTTAGAAGCGAAGCACCCAAAGATAAAAGCAAGAGAGAGAGGTTGGATGGTGACGTAGATAATGAGCGAGAAAAAGTAGCATATGCAAAGTTTTGAGTCTAATAGTTAATTTTGAGGGATCAATTTTGAAGCAAGTGAAATAACTAGTTGCATACATATATAGAAAGGACTTTCTCTTTGAAGTCAAAGGGAGGGTGATCTTCAAGTTTTGAGATTGATTCTAACATCGAACATGTTACCTTCTTAAATAATATTGCAAGCTACCCTTGGCTTCTTGATGCTTAATACACACTTTCTTCACTATAGATCCAGGAGGATTCGAACTTCAATGTCCACTAGAAGTGTATTTTCTTTCTGATTGTAAGATACAATACAAGACTTTCTCTTTGCAATTAGTTTTATACTTGATGACATAAGTTCTCAATAGCAGTTCAGGGTGCTATTCTTAGGCAAAGCAGCGGGATAGCAACAATCACATGGAAAAAGAAAGATTTTGCTGGCTAGTAGTAGTAAGGAAGGTCTCTCTCACTATGGCTCTTCCATGTGGGATCTTGATGATGCTTTCTTCTTTTAGTTTGATTCCCAGTTCACTAGAAATGCTTACTCAAACTGTGTCTAGTTGGTACACATATTTCCATGTCTATTGAGTCGCAATAACAACAATGGGGTGAATTGAAGTGTTCGACTTAGGTGCTAAATAGTAGTGTGGAGAAATTGAACTTGCCAGCATTAATTGATTAGGCATCTATCCAACCTAGCTCAGATACAAGTTTTCTCCTCTTGGTTATTACACCAAACCAGGGAAATCTGCATCTAAAGATATGGCTTCATGGAAATCATCTATGGAACATATAAGAGGAGGGTTTCCACCAAGCTTTTCATTTGCATAATGGCGATAAGGAAATAACACCTGATCATCCAAAATGTTTGTGATAGAACATGTAGCTACTTCCATAGTCAACATGCATACACAAAGGATAACACAACCTCTACCATGCCATTTTCTTCCATGTTGAAGGTAATGATTTGCTCATTAGAATGTTGGAGGGTGAGCTAAGTTGGTGACTTCCACATTACCAAAAAAAGAAAGAGGCAGGCTCTGCAAGATGAAACAGGTGGAGGCATTGCATATAAAGATAGATGAACATCAAGGAAGAATGTGCTCCTGGCTATCTTGAATATCTCTTCCAGCTAGTCAGTGCTTCGCACCTCACTTTTCGTTTGGGTCCCTACTACAAATAGCCTAAGTTATTCATGAATAGGACTCATGTCGAACAAAGGGTTTGGCTGACATGAGACCGGAGCCCTGGTACAATAGTGGAATGCCTAGTACATAAACCACTACTTATCCTTGCTGGTATATGTTAGCTCGGCTAGTGTGCTTTTGGGAAGGTCCGATGCTCTATCTCTTATAAGAAAGATTGAAGATATAATTCTTCTAACAAAGTTCACTTACTGGTGAGAAAGTATGTTCACTGATAGTAGCCTATGAGAACTTTCATCACTACAAAGATCAGATTAGCATTTTTTTTTATTTTATTGAAAGATACATAGCTAGAGCCTTATCTATCATTGGTTTTCTTGAAAATAACTAGTCTATCAATTACCAGTTATAATATCATCTCCTATTAGCCTCTCCTCCTTTGCAAGAGACTCAAGATCTTTAGCTTCTTTGGTCACTAGTGAAGTTCGCTAGTCAATAGATTCCAATCACATATTGCTCCATGCCAAAGGTGAACTAAAAATAAGTTTATTCTAAAAGCATGAACTTGAATGAGAAGAGAAATTTTGTATAGCATAGAAAGTAAGAATGACAAAATTCTTTTTTTAGACTCAAGGTATTCTAAAGGAAAGATGCAAGGTAATTTATTAAATTAGAGTATGGACAGCTTAAAGTCTCATAGCAAGCTTCCCTCTCCTTTCAGTCGAGTACTTCATTCCTCGCTTTGTTCAAGCCTCTATCCTCTCCTTTCAATCGAGTATACAATCTATCTAAGATAACCTTGTACGCAGGTATGTAAGAAAGTATAGAACTTGTGTCTCTTACTCATTCATTATGCTTTATGATCACTACTTTGCATTCTTCTCATTAACAAAACTCTAGTTTCCTTCTTATTCTGTGGGACACAAAAGGGACGTAGGTAGAAGGCTCCGTATACTTTCAATTTTTGGTCCTTATAGATCAATATATTATTCCATTCAATTGCTTTTTTCATTCACCCTAATTTTGTTTTATCTGGCTTTACGATATGCAAAAATGGTCCGACCGAAGATTCACTTTTTCTTATCCCATCAGAGATGTGGTGATGCAACTCGATCGGATGGCTACCACCTCATCGATTATCTTGCCTATGACACACAATAAGATAAGATGATGAATTGAGCGATGAATTTTTTTTATTCCAGTTCATTGCTCGAGCCGAGTGGCATTCCAAGGCTTTTAGCATATTGCCAACAACTACTGAAAAATGAAAGGCAAAATGCAAAGCATATTATCCCTAACACCAAATTCAGACAAGAAATTGGAATATTAATTTGAAACTTCCAATTTGCTTGCTATGCTACATCAATAAAAAAAAACCTAGCATAAGCTAGCGTAGGGAGGACCTATAGCATTATCAAGCAAGGAAGTTAAGCATGGAAGTCATTCTTCTTTCTTCTTCTAAGAAAGATTGAAAGTCTATCGAAACCTCACTACAAAGAAGATAGATTAGTCACTAATTCAATCCCTACGCTCACTTTACACTTTAGCAGGCATATAAAGTAACCCGGACTTCATCTGAATGAAAAAATAGATTGATTCTTTGTACTAGTTGTTGAGCTTCACGAGTCACTTAAGCACAATTAGACTGCTTTTTAGTGGACTAGGAGCAAATGAGAGAAAAATTTGAGATAGAGGAAACTTTACTTGAAAATCTAAGATGTTCAGAATCCCAAACCTAGTGAAGCATGAGTACTGCTTCTACCTTTTTTGGATGTTTGTTAAAAATAATAATGGATGGTAGATTAGACTATCAAGGTCTTCTTGAAAAGGAATCTAGAAATACTTTTTTCTTTTTATGTCTGTGAAGTCTTATTTTTCCAAATCCCAAGACTTTCTTTTATAAAAGCACTCCTCCTCCTCAGTCAAGTCCTCCATTGGTTTTTGGAAGGGCAAGATTGAATAGATTTAATTTGTTGAATGAGAAGGAATAAAGAATGAGTAGACTATCCTTTTCTATTCGAGGAAGACATCAGTTCTACAGCACATCTTGGGGTAGATTTTCTAAGTTGAAGTTGGAATTTCATTAAGTCCAGGTTAGGACATCAAAAAGTCTTCAGTCTTTATGTAATTTAGGTAAAGTAAAGGATTCAACCTTTTGGCAGCTTCCACCCATTCTTCTTCTAGAAAAGAAAGGTTCTAAAATGTGTGATTCTTTTTTACAAACATCTAGTTCTTAAGGCTTTGAACAAGAAAGCTATCTGAATGAAACCAGGGAACCAACTAGTGTCAAAGTTTGGTAAAACAAATAAACAGAGATTTGTGTATCCATATCAATATGAAGAGAATTGTTCTTGTGTTACCCCATCATTTTTGCATTAGGTAATAGAACAGATAGAAATCCAGCTCTTTCTCAATGCCTGGTATATCTTGCCTCGGAAGCTCATAGTGAGAATGATATGATTTGAATTGGATAGAGAGCTCATCTCTCTCTAACGTATCTGAACAATTGAAGTTTTAGTGCGAAAGTACTTAGCTGATGAAATGGATATTTTTCCATATGGAATAGGCAAGAAATTATGTTGTCTACTCAACCGCAACCATTGGCATAATTCTGTGGAACACTTAGTTTAGTTTGGTAAGTTGGTCAGTGGAAAGACAATGATTTGGTTTATGACCAAGCATCGGTCCTTAAGGTGTGTGAAAGTTCGTATGAGCTCCCGACCCATGGCCTAGACATAATTAGATAGCAACACCACCCCGATAAGGGGGTCAGGCTTCAAAATGATAGATGCTTATCTAAATCGAACCACTAGAAGGTTCCAATCAGCTCGTTATGCACCAACATAGGAGGTGCAGCTCATTCGTTTTCAAGTAGTCATCTCCTTAAGCAAGAGATAATGAACTATGTATATCTCGTAACAGACTGAGGTGAAATCTCACATATCAAAAGGGTGGTATAGTGATAGAATTCACGTGAGATAACCTCTTGTTAGCTTTCAATTGAAATTATGCACCAAAATATGCTATTAAGTTAGAGTTAGCAACAACAATGTGTAGCTGGCTATATCTTCATGATATCAAACTCAAAAATCAAGGTGGTCCAACTCTGCATTATCTATAATGATGTACTAGTCAAAGTCACAAAATTTGTGAAGGACACCTAAGCCGCACTCTTTAGTGCATAAAATCTAGTGAAAAGATAGTTCTATGGACAACTTGATTTCAGATCACAGCTGTCAGAATTTTAGATAATTTTGAGTTGGATCTCAATTCATCTTTGATGAACAAAAGTGCAACCTTATAGCTACCCATTTTCTAGATGAACTCCAGAGATCATAGGCGGATGGGCACATTGAATTAGCATACTGAAAGCACTTCTCCCTTATCCTACCCCTACGATCATGGTCATGATTCTTTCGATATGCGATCACACGTGGGTTGAAGTTCATTCGATTGGTTCTATTACATCAATGGAAACCCTTGTTGAACTTCTCTGACTGCATCGAGAATGGAAAAGGATAAATAAAGATGGTCTTTGCTCACTTTTTTCTTTTTTTATTTGAAACATCCTCCAGATTTTTACATCTCTGCACTTGTCCTTAGATGGACATAAAAGCTCACTATAGCTAGACTAGGATCTATAGTGGAATCGGGGCAACCTCCAGGGTTGATGAGTCAAAATTGCATTTTCAGACCTAGGCCCTCCGGGACGCCTAATCCTCTTCTGAAAAAGGAAAAGTAGCATCCCCATTGATTATAAAAGCTAAAAAGAAGATGGGCGTGAAGTTCCTATATTTCTAATTCCAGTGCAGGCGACGGGTTCCATTGATTTCATTATGGCAAACTAAGGTAGAGGGATTCCAATGCGAATTGAAAGATGAGTTACACAATCTAATCTACTAAAGAGCCTGGGTGACATGGAGGGCATAGGTGAAGTACAAGCGCCTTGGCCTTGAATAAAGACTCGAAACAAATGAGAGCTATTATTCTATTATAATTCTAACCATGACAGCTGATCATCCCAACTGCCTTGACATTCTCAGCTACATGCCCACAACATGTCCTTAAACATCTATGTAGTCCTCTCCTTTCAGTTGAGTATATCAAGCTTCCCCCTCTCTCTCTCTCTTACTTTGCTCGATTCAATACAAGCTATCCTATTGCTTTGCTGGAGTACTTCTTTATTTACATATGATATATTCTAAAACTAAAATCAAGAAAGAAAAATAGGACTTTGAATTGTAATTTGAAATAGCAGACGATCTGCCAAGAAACTGATTGGAAGGACTAAGCCCGAAAGCATGGGATGAGGCATTTTCTTTTTAGGCTTTAGTTCATACCAGCTAAAGGTTAGGAGCCCATCCCAAGATGTATTGTCGGTCTTCAACTCCACCAAATGAGGAAAGAACTTAGAGTATCCCAAGATAGAGATAAACAGGTAGTTAGACTAGTCAAAAACATATTCTCTTGCATATGCCTAAGATCTTTTTCTTACCTCGGTTGCACACCAGTGAGATAAAGGATTTTAAATGCTACAAGAAGATGTAACCCCTAACTAAGAAAACAAGGCAAATGTATTTTTCTCCAAACTAATAGCTACACCAGTAACCAAGGACCACATAAGTAAATACTTAATATCTTCTAACCTGCTCTTTTTTTGACTTACTAGCTGAATTGCACTGAACACTTTATGTTAGCTAGAATTTCACTTAGGAAGAAAGGTAGTTCAAACAAGAAAGATTCAACAAGAGGAATCAGAGCTGACCATAGGTAATGGCATTTCATCTTCTTATTGATTTGTATGCTTTTCTATCATCTGTGTAGTCATTAGTCTTTCTCACATCTCTCTTGCATGTCCTTTATGGCCCTGGACCTTGAAATGAAAAATGAATTGGATGTGGGAGCAATGCGTGGAATAGTATTTCCAGTATGACTTGGTGCTTCCTAGCTTACTATACAAAATGCATTGATGTTGTCAAAGCAACATTGTAAGTCAGTAGACTAGCCACACCTGTCGAGGTTGTACCCATCAGATGATAGCCTTCCTTAGGAGACATTCTCTAACCAACTTACTTGGTTATATGACAAGACTAGGTATCCACCCCTTTCCTGAGAGGATAAATATGTTCACAAAGTGCTTTGCTTATAATCAATGGCAGAAAGACTAATCCCCTTCTCATAGACTAATCCACATTAGACAAGGGTGTTCCTCGCTTTTGCCACAAATGACACCTATGGGTAGGTTTTGGGGCATGCTACCAATCCCATGTTTACATTTTGAGAATCCAGTGGCTTCACATCTAGCGCCTCGTCCTCAAAGGACTCAGATTCCAACTTTTGTCTTCGGATACCCATCTAAGTTATATTATGCTTTTCACTATACTTTCTCTATTAATTTTTTCTTTCTTTAATAAGAATGAGAGATCTCAAAAGAAAGTTCATCTGATCAGACCAAAGAAAGGAAGTTGGTACGACCACATTAGGGTTGGAGTTCATTGGGTAGCCTTTTTGTTACTATCATTAGTGGCACATCAGTCTTTATTAGGCCGCTACTGACTATTTCAGCTAAGGCTATTGAAAGAATTTCAAAAAAGACAATGGTGTCCTAGTTTATATGAACCCACATTATTGAACGGTTCAGTATTTTATAGCATCATGGCAACCCTTATCTATGTAACCCCCTCTACTAGTTCAAATACAATATCTAGCTAAACCTTTCTTCAAGATACGCTGCCAAAAAAGAAGCATTCGATAAAGCCCTATGGAAAATCCTCTGAAAACCAGAAAGATTGGCATGAGCAGCTCCCAGAGTATAAGAATGACAAGTGGCATAGACTAAGCTTTAAAAATTTATACAAAGTGCTTGTATATGATTGAGGGCTCATACAAGCATTCGTGAATAGCCAAGTTAAACATAAAAGAAAGAAAGATTCTTGGCCAACCCGGCCAAACTGACAGGGGTATTGGTCTTATCTTATTAACTTAGTAAAGTTTGGGTTTTGACTAAGCCCCATCGGTGAAACCAGTACGCTTTTGATTTACTCAATGGCGCATAGAATAGAAAAGCTTATGTCTTCTTATCTCTGATACGCCAAGATAATCAACGAAGGGCACAAGGGGTCATCTTCCTCTTTCTTCGTAGTCCTTAGCATTGAATGATTGTTTCCCTCGACTGAACAACTCCCTTAATCAATCTCGTCTGTGTTAAAAGCACCTCACGGTCCTATGCCTTTCATCCTTTCAATTCATCCTTTCAATCTGATCTCTTCTTGGCCTAATTTAGGGTAGGAACCTCTTCTCAAATCAAAGAAGTACTCAATCCTAACTCTACATCTTGCTTTTTCAATGGAAGTTAGATTTCCACCTTCAAGGTTGAAGGTCAAGTTAGAAGGTGATTTGGCTACAAAAATAGGCATTGAAAAGCAATCCACCCAAGAAAGCAATCATCAAGCGACATGCGGATGAAATTCTAATTGTCGCATTTACACTATTTGATTAGACAACTTCTAGTGCCAATAGGATTCATGAAAACAAAAAGAAGAGCTAGCAACTCTTAGAACGTTGCTCGTATTAAATCTAAGGAAAGGTGGATTCCCTATGGAAGTTCATTTTTTTCTTCAATCAATTCATCTCAGCCTTAGACTGCTAAAGTTAGCTTTTGCCCTGTACCTGGACTAGCTTTCTTGAAAGTAATGTAGTCACGCATCTCAAAAGAGTCAAAAGAATTAGTATTCACCCTAGAGCTAAAATGAAATAGCTGGGCTTCTTCCTTTCATAAAGGTAATGCTGATTCTTCTACTTCTTATTTGAATAAGGCAAAGGCTTTACCTATTCCCTATCATAACCACATTAAGTATAGAAATGAATTCTTATCAAATAAAACTCTGCACCTTCGCTCATCCCTTTCATTCAGAATCTCACATCTCGATCTCTCTTTTCGCTACTAAGGAAGATTTCAACCACTTCTTTCAAAAAACATTTACAAACCCTGAGACCAGCTAGCTGAGCCAGAAGCCTCCTTTCTTTGCTTTGACTAATTACCTACTCCTGTCTCTCTCAATCCTAAAATCATAACTATACTATGGCTATGTTCTAAGATCCATCTTTTCTTTTCTGTTGTTGAAAGAAATGCTTATCTTTTTGAAGCTCGTACATCGCTACCTTGACTAATCAAATTCATTGATTGCATCTGCTAAAGATGCTTTACCTAAAAAGAAATGACTTTCAAGTGGGGAGTGAATGAAAGTCGATATGATATAGAAATCCTAGGCTTAAAAGCCACATTTATTGATCCTTCAAACCGTAATCACCCGATTGAAGAGGGCCAAGGTAGGATTTGAAAGAGATGAATGCGAACGAGAGCACAAATTACTAGAGACCAATATAGATGGATGTATGATGGAGAAGCTAGCTTGATTCCAAGAGCTCTTCTTCATCTTTTCAACCCCCACTCATCGTCTTGCTTTTGATGTTTGCTTTTTATATTATGTATTCCGTGTGTAAGGTTTTGGATTGACTTTATTAGTCTAGATAGTTTCATTGATTGCATTTCTACACTCTCAAAAAAGTATGTTTTCCTTCGCTGGCTCTATGACAAAAGATACATTGACATATTTCTTTATGGACCGACCAAGCAAGAGGTAGGGCCTCTCTTACTTTTCAGATAGCGATGGGAAGATCAGTCAGTAAAAGAGATAGCACAGGCCTATGAACGAGTTTAGTGGATAAAGAAAAAAAGAGAAATTGGAGATTTTCTATGTTCTTAGGCAGAACCATAGCAAGTTACAATGAGCCACGCTGACCAAGCAAGAGGTAGGGCCTCTCTTACTTTTCAGACAACAATCAGAAGATTAATCAATAAAAGAGATAACACAGGCCTATGAATGAGTTTAGTGGATAAAGGAAAAAAAGAGGAATGGGGGATTTTCTATGTACTTAGGTAGAACCATAGCAAGTTACAAAGAGCTGCGCTAATATGGGGCATTTATTTTTTACGATCAGTATTAGAATAGGGGTTCCCTTTTATAAAGAACTGCTAAGAGTTTAAACGACCAAAAGCAGTTCTATTCCTCTTCCTTCAGTACTGTCAACTTTGTTACCACTAACCTTAGCTCTCCATAAATGAGAATCCATCATCTCGTACTGTATTTGAGTGTGTGCTTAGGACACTATGTCCCATTGAGATCTGATCGAGTCAAAATCAGTAGTCTCTGAGAATGATGTATAGAGTCAATATGATAAGCTACACAATCATGTGAACTAGTCATATTGATGATGGACCATTTCAGATGAAAATGTGTAGGGGTGACGTGCAAACTGGGTTGGGCCCACCTTTGGTGTACTAGTTATTATGCTCAAAATTGATTTTCTAGTATGAAAAGGACCTAGCATTTCTATCTCATCTGGCATGATAAAAGATGGGATTTTTTTAAAGATATTTTGCCTAATGAGTATATATTCCACGATTCAAAACTCCGCCTAGGGAGTACGTTTGCAAGACCAAAAACTTATGGCCAAACCACAAACAAGTAGATGGTCACTTAACAAAAATCAGTACAATTATCCTAAGGGTCCATAGAGGAGTCTCCTTTTGGAGGAGCATCCAGATTGTAATCTTAGAGTTCCCCTTGATGTGCAGCTGCCTCAATTATCATAAACAACATATTCTAATTCTAAATCAGAGGGCCAAAATCTCTGCTTGGTTGTTAGTAGATTAGGTGATTGGGATCAAATAGCAAGCAAGTACCTGACCATCCAAGATTTGGAGAGGTAGAGCCATCAAAATTGAGCTTCAATCTACCCTGGTCTGGGGGAACCTATCAAGCATTGGTTTGAGTTGAAGGAGTGGAAAGAGAGGAAGACACTCCCCACTTACGCAGATAATAAAGTTTTTCTTCAGTAATGAAAGCAAGCAACCCTCGGGGAGAAGTTAAACACTTTATCATTATGCTTTTTCTAGATATGCCAGATGGTAATAAGGAAAGTTGAGATCTACATGCTCTTGAGACATACGTTTGGAATTCTTCTTTTCACCCAAGAGAAAAATGACTAGCGAATAAATTAAGAATGAGACCAATTCATAGAGAAAAGAATAAAACCAAGGTAAGGCAATGGGTTCAATTCCAATTTAGGCAATGTAGAAGGACATGGCTTGTCATTTTAAAGAAGATTTGGCAAAATAAATAGTCTTAAGGAGCATTCATATCTCTCAAGTTTAAATTTTCTACTGTAGGAAGACATTCCAAGATCTCTGTAAACAAATGACTTCATTTTGGGAATAGACGAGTGTGCCTTACTAGGTAAGAAGTTAGTTTGAGGAGAAAAATGAATTTTTCTGACAATACTGATCGAATGGAGAAATGACATGTAGAGAAAAATCTTCAAACAAACTTATCCTTATGATTAAAAGGAAAGTGGGGAAGATCCATAGCTTTTATGTAGTCTACAATGTCCCTATCCCAAATATTTTTTTATGAAACTCAAGTGATAGTGAGAATGAGATCTACTACTATGGCAAAGAGAAAATATGAGGGCAACTGAACTTTTCAAAGTTTTCATGGAGTACCCAATAACTAGAGATTAAATCACAGGCTGATTACTTACCATTCTCAATAGAGCAAGAGACTCCAGCACTGATAACTGGGAATAACTTTAAAATGAGTTTTCCATGCATAGGAGGCTATGGAAGTCATGTGTCCCGCAAAAAATGATAAAGTATTCCTACAATGTATGGAAGCTAGGCCTTCAGGTGTGCGCATGACTCATCATGGAATAGCTGGTCTGAGTCTTTTTTTTTCATAGGGATTTATTAAAGTGATGACGGAGCTAGTAAAATATTGGTGAGCCACTTGGGATACCATGGCTGATAGTTTTCCACAATTGACCTTTCACGTGATTGATTACCTTGTTGAGTGAGGCCTTGGTGAATCCCACTGAAGTTTGGTTTTGAATGACCTGCTCACCTGACATGTATATTCAATCACATTGGTGCGGTCTAAGTTAGATAAATTAGATAAGGATTAGGGCTGAATAAGAGATCTTTCGTATCCAAACAAGAGAGTACCCCCTTTCATGGAGAAGGGTAGGCACTAGTGAAGAATTCTCTATGCTATGTACCTTTCTTTGTATTAACTTTTGTCAAAAATTGCTATTCTTAATGAAAGAAATGTAGTTAAATACTTATGTCTAATGTCCTCATTTTCTTTTTTATGTAAGGAGCCACTTCCACTTCTATATTCTATATATATATATATATATATATATATATATATATATATATATATATATATATATATATATATATATATATATATATATATATATATATATATATATATATATATATATATATATATATATAGGTCTCCTCTCGCTTTGCTCAATCTTGTAAACACCTCTCCTCTCATTTGAGTCTCATAGAAGTTACACTCTCCCAAAGGTCAAGCTATCGCTTCTATGAGTGATTGACTCTCATAGTTCACTTAGACGAGAAGCTTTTTCTTCTTCTCTCTTGACTAGCATGCTCACGAGGCTCAAAACTAGAGTGGGGTTTGAAAGCTCACTAGCTCCATATCCATATCATGCTTCAAAGGCAGATTGTTGTTTTCTTTGTAGACTCTGAAATCCAAAAGAGGAAGAGTTGTTCTCCCTCATCCTTGGTCTTTTCTTTTCGTGTCGAACTCATCAAATAATAGTTTGAGCAATCATGTTAATTTTGTCTTTTGGTTTCACTGATCATCTAAATCGAACTGATCATGAAAGCTTCTCTTTCCTAAAAAGAGGGGGCACAGGTCTTTGATAGAGATCGATAGTTGACACTCACTTTAGAAAGAGTCAGATAGAGGTCAATAAAAAAGGTGCTAGTTTAGGGCTCAAATATAAGAGGATAGGAAAACAATGGTTGAAGCTTAGGCCACAAGCAACAAACAGGTGGATTCTAAAATGTAAGAAGTAGTGGCTACCAAAGTAGTTAACGAGTCCTTTTTTTGAAGTCTCCTCTTATCTGGTGTCCATCCCATCATTAAGCACAAAAGTAGCTTAAGGATTTCCATGCAATCCAACATCGCATAGAACAACATAGAAATTCTCCTTCTTCATCAAAAGGAATGCTCTAATAGAAGAAGAAATATTCCCACCTAAGTTGGGAATGAGAAGGGTGATAAAAAAAAGAGATTGAAATAGATTTATCCGATCAACTATCAGTGCCGGACCTTATAACAGGTAGTGCGTAAATTGATTTGTTTCTAGGTAGCTTTTATTGATCAATGTGTACTGAATATCATTTTTCTTATGCTGATTGCAGATGAAGCACATTGCGTCTTTCTTGTCTATAGCTAGGGCCCTTCAGCCTTCTGTAAATAGGAGGAGTTCTTCCATTCAGTCAGTTAAGTAGGTAATAGTCAAACTCTGGAGTTGTTAGCGAGTCTGCTGCTTAATAAGGTGTAACTATAGTTCTGATTGAATCCACAATAGTTTTGAATGTGCTGAAGTCCTCTTTCAAAAGCAAAGAATGATGTAGGTAGACTAGAAGAGTAAGAAGAGTTTTGGGTTAAAAGCTAAGGCAATGTAGCAATATTATGACTTCCTTTTATATGTCATCTAATGTTGTTCAATAGGGACTATAGACTTGGCTATCTCTGAGTAGTAATCTTGACCCAGGAATCTTTTTCTTAAGAGCACTTAGCCAAAGGATGCATTTAGTCCTAAGCAAAGTAGGTATAGGCATTAGAAAGAGGACTTGTTAACTAATTCTAAACCCAAGGCTACGGTGAAGTAAGAAGATGGCCGCTACTGAATTGAGAGATGCTTTTTGTCATAATCAAGGTAGAACTCTGAGTGATGAAGAAAGAATATAATTCTTGATATGATAGGCCACCAAGATAGAAATAAGCTTGATTTAGTGAAAAGGTTGCCGATAAGTGACCCTTACTTGTATAGGAATCGGAAGAGCCCAATTAAGAAGAATAAGCAGAGTGTCTTGCACTTACTATACCTTTCTTGATTTATTTAGGTGTGTGGCGACTTGGTGGCACATGAAAGAGGCTAAAGAATTTCATCAGAAACCCTAAAGTAAAATTGATTATCATAGGATAAAAACCATGGTAGTCTTGCTTGAAGAGTCAAAGGAAAGAAGAGAGTAAATTCTTTGATCTATTTTAGGGTTGTGTACTCAATAAAAGTTGCAAGAGGGGAGAAAGATTTCTACAAACAAACTGTAGCGGCCTATGAGAGTTCAAGCCTTCTTTTCCATTCTATACAGGGAATTTAGTTGTGAGAGGTCATCTTAGTCTTTGACTTTTAAAAATTGAGAAGCTACAGCAAAAGGGGTTCACTCCACTCAGCCTATCCCAACTGCAAGAATAAAAAAAGAGTCAATCTATCTTAGTGAAGGTGCTCACTCTGCCACAAAATTTGCTAAATAGAAAGAGATTCTTCCAATGAAATCATAGATGTCCACTTTATACTTAGAGTTTGAGATTTTGGCTTGCTTGGGATCATTCAAGGCATCTTCATATCTATAAAAGAAAGAAGCTCCTAATTAGGTCCCCTAATCTGAGTTCGAGCTATTTTCTGATAAAATGTATTCAAAGGAGAAATGCTTGGCCTTGACCTACCTACGAGACATCTTAATCATGCATGCCATTTGAAAGTAAAAGCTCCATCCAAGTCAAATAGATGTGCATCTTAGGATGTAAATGTTCTTTTCAACTAGTAAGCCTCTCCCAAGTGTTATGATTTTTCTACAGTCTATTCCCCAAAGCCCCCATTTTCTAATGGATATTCTAGAATGTTAGAGATGCTCTCCTAGCATTAAATCAGCGTGGGACGGATAGATGAACTATGAATCTTTGTCTAGACTAGCAATTTCGCATTGCTCTTTAATTGCGTGATAGCCCTTGGAAGGCCATCATACTCTAATGCCATTACTGTTTTGCTAGATGAGAGAAAGAACCATAAGCATTAGATAGAGTAGTGAGAAGGGATGTGTTCATACCCAGTTAGAGTCTTACCTTGCAATCTCTAGTGGCTTAGTTTCAGTGAGTTCAAGAGATGAGGATGAAGTGAGTTCAGTTTCCTGAGGTGATAAAGAATATGAATTTTGTTCATCACAAATTGACTTAGATTAAGAAAAGACACAACAATTGAATCCCCATTTGTCTTTACTACTTGACTTTCTGACTTGACTGTTGAATGACTCCAATCTGTAGATGTTTTCTTTCCAAATTTGTTTTTCTATTCCAAAGAAGACTACTTTCAAACTAATTTTCTTATGGATTTGACTTGCTTACTAGTACACTCAAAGAGAGGAGACATATGGCTAAAAAAAGCCTAAAAAAGATCTAGAAAAGCACTAGTCATGGCATTGGAAGACTCCATTGGATGGTTTCCTAACATTCAACCAAAAATCTAACCTATCAATAGAAAAAAATGGGATAGTCAAGAGCAGCAAATCTATCTCACTAAGGAGCTCCCTAATCCAGCCTAGTCAATAGCCCTTACTAATAAGTATTCCCTATGATGATGTCCTATCTACCTTAACTTTTTTTATATCCTACGAATGCTTTACATCTATTTCTATATTCCTTTTGTCTAGATAGAGGAGTCTAACCTAGTAATCTAACCAATATCTTTCATGTCTTATCCTATTTGTAATTATAAGTCATGTTGGTATATACTTCCATTTAGACTTCATTTCATGTGTAAAGTGGACGATCCATATCACGTGACATCTTTGTGTATGCATAATAGTACTTGACTTTAGTAAGTGAGATTAATGTTGTCATCTCACCCTATTTGATACCTTGCTCTAGTTATTGGGTTTCACCACCTTTCTCTTTATGACCAAGCATAACATTGACTGTTTCATTGCAAAGTTTGGGACGGGAATGTCTCACCAACCTTTGTAATGATGAATCATTATTACAAAAAGGGGAGTGTGAAGGGGTGCGAATTGCCACTCGAATGACTAGTCATTTAGATCATATTTTATATCTTATTCATGGAGTGATGAATTCTTGGTCCAACCTGGATTTGAACAAGTGTAGACATCTCACCAATGAATTTACAATTTTATTTTGCTTTGGGCATCACCCAAGAAGAATGAATTCTAGGTTTATTGATAATCCATGACCTACTTCCTTTCGTAGTCCACTACCCCCAGGAGAAGTCGAGTCCCCATTGCCTTTTGAAAGGGTGATGTCTTGAACCACTAGATGACGAGGGCATGCCCGCCCTGATTGTCACATACTATGATGATAGTATGAGTGATGGTTTGTTCATGAATGAGCTACCAATACTCCCATAAATATTCTACTACCCTAAAACTATATATATATACATATTCATATTGCATATTTTGATATAACTAATATTCACATTTAATATGAGTTACTAATTTAGTAATATGAAAGTATATTTCATATATGAAAGAATATGTGAGAAAGTCTTATAGAAAAATATTTATGTATCGTTATTAAAGTTTAAGGAAATATTAAGTGTAATAATAAGAAAAGAAAGTAGAATTATTATTTTGCACAATAATGAAATATAACAAAAATTAAAACAAAGTATAAGATCAATTCAACTTAGGGAGTTATTAATCCGATAGAAAAAGAGTCAAACTCTCATTTCTTTTGTTCAATTTGAACTCATTGCTCCGTTCAGCGTTTTGATGAGTTATGCCTATCTCTATCTCACACTAAGTAAACAAGGATTGAAACATCTTCTTTCTAAAAGAATTCAGTTTAGGTTACGAATCCCCCATCACATGATTCGAGAAAAGATCTTGACTATATGTCAAATTAGTATATATATATATATATATATATATATATATATATATATGTGTGTGTGTGTGTGTGTGTGTGTTTCAAGTGAATCTTTTCGATGAAAAGTCAACAAAGCAAGTAGGATTGACTTTGAAACAATTTAATACATTTTTTTTATTTTCTTTTTTACTAAAATATGAATCTAACCCACTTCCTATATAAATCAAATTTATTGTTCCATTATTTGTATATGCACATACAATAGAATCACAATGAAAGATGAAGATGTTTAATTCATGAATTGAAAAGCAAAAGGCCCTTTTAACTCAATGGTGAGTAAACCATGGTAAGGCATAAGTCATCGGTTCAAATCGATAAAGGGCTTTTCCACTAAAAGCAATTAGTCTTCATTTTTCAATGTGGAATAGAAATCTTTTGATATTTCTAAAATATAGAGTGGAAGTAGAACCAAGTTAAGATGACATGAATCACCCATTCTTCTTGCGGAATCTTACTATCATTTTGATGGAATGAGCTACTTTTCTTTTCCATTTTTAATTCCAAAGTCTGATGTGTTTCCACACCCTTTTCTTAGGAACACATATAATAAAAAAGGATAGTGCCCACCATTAACTACTTCATTTTCATCTATGAATTGAATAGTAATAAAAATATATGTCCTACCGGGATAGAAACAGAATTTATAACTTGCTATCCTCTTACCTAGCAGGCAAAGATGGACCCCCATGGAAAGATTGATTCATTTGGATAGACATGAGGGCCCAACTCCAATGTATTGATAGAATTCATGCTGTATATTTAAAGCAGTTAACCTCCTTGCTTATAGTGCGACTTGTAAGACAGATTTGTCATATGGTATTTCCCCATTATCTCCTTCGATCGAGTCTTCTCTATTTTGCCCAATCCAATAAATAGATATTCCATATTATCTTTATTGAACCATCAATAATTTGGAGCATGAAGCACAATAATTCCTATTGGGGATCTAGATTCTCAATTCAAATAATTGATGGTTTACTTGGACTGATAAAAGAAAGTATCCAGGCTTCATTGAAAGAATACCAAATTGGACATGGTAAGAGTCAACATAAAAATATAAAGAAGAAATAGGAAAGAAAGAATTGGAAAAAAATATAATAAGAAAATAGACAAATTGAAAGCATAAAGAGAAAGGTCGGTTGGCTACTTCTATTCTTAATGATAACTCTTCAAGTCAAAATAACTATAAAAATTCTGATCTTCATCTTTTTTATTCAGAATTAGACTTTTCTACTCTAAATACTATGGGTTCACCTCTTGAGATAGACTTGGAATCATCTGATTCTGAGAGTCCCATAGGAGAAGCTGTAGGTGAGCCTAATCGTGGTAGAACCTTCCATTACCACGCAACAGAGATCACCAAGTCAACCTCCCGTGGTGGCAGGTTCTACCTCCTCTAGCACCTCAAGATGAGGAAAACAAGTCATTGGTACAAAGAATCAAGAAGCCCCTCCATAGGATGCTCCACCCTTGGATATGCTTGTTGAAGATCAGCCTAAGGTTGACTATAATGTCCTTTCTCTTCTAAGAATGTTGCCATCTATGCTAAGCATATACGATGCCCTTGTCTTATCCAAAGAGATGAGAGAATCATTAATCAAGGCTCTCCTTAATTCTGAGATATGTTTAGCTCAACTGACTGCTATAAGTGAGGAGGCACATTACACAAAATAAGCTCAAGGGATCACCTTCACAGGTAAAGACCTTCTTCTGGGGGACTTGGAGCACAACCATCCCCTTTACATCACAATCAACATGGACAGTTTAGACTTGCCAGGGTTCTCATTGATCTAGGTGCATCAATGAATATTATGAGTCTAAAGACCTTTGCCTATTTGAGGATCGAATCTCCATACTCTGAGGAGATCAAATGATGTAGAGAGGATTCAATGAATAAGGTGAGTGAGCTTTAGGTTCCATAGTCTTACCTTTGGAGATAAGTGACTGGAAGACTGAAGCCATGTTTTACATCATTTATTCAAACACTTCATTCACTACTTTGCTTGGTAGGCCTTGGATACATCAGTGTAAGATAATTCCATCCTCCCTCCCTCAGTGCATCAAGTTCAGAAAAGATGGGATTGAATACCTTATCAATGGAGATGAAAAGCCATTTTAAGTTAGAGAGATTGAGATTTATAAGGATTCAACCTACTATCTTCCTCAAAACACCCTTTCTCATGAACTTAGATAAAATTCAAAATCAAAAGAAAAAAATGAAGAAAAAGAGAAGACAAAAGAAAAAGAAAAGAAAATGGAAATCCAAATGAACAAGAAAGGAGAATTGAAGAAGAAATAGATCCGCATATCACATTCCACCCACAGTTCATTCCATCATATGGACATGTGGATAGATGGCTCAACCTCCACCGTGAGAGGTAAAATAGAGGCGTTCAGGTGGAAGACTCCCTAGTTGGCCATCAGCCTACAGAGGTCATGTTTTAGCTCATAGGAGTATCATTACTATTCACATTAACTTGGAATCTAGCTTGGAGGATGAGTCGAATGTGATTAGTATACCGGCCAACCCCTCTCAACAGGTTCCATTGGAGGTGACTTTTGATCTAGATGGCGACAAAGATTGGGCCTCCAAACAAAGCAAAGTATTTGAATCAGGTTTATGTGAGACTATCAGGCAGTATTTGGGAACCTTAGCTCTAACCTCACTTACATCTTAGAAAGTTGAAGGTTTAGTAGTTAAGGAAGTCCCTAAGTCTTCCAGTGGTATGAAGCTGAAGATATTCTTTTTGGGATCATCATCCTCAAGTCTTGAAGTTGATGTTGAACTTAAGGAGGATACATTTAAAGAATTAATGGAATTATCATTTGACTTTTACTCACCTTGTGTTCATAATCTTATATAGAAAGGTTTGGTTCCTCATACATGGTCTAGGCACAAGTTAGAGTATTTTGAAAAGCTATGGAACAATACAGACAGGGAAGCACAATCAAGAGCAGGATTAGGATTCGATATAGTGGGTCTAGTCGATGATGATGATTACTGCTTAGTTATTACCAATCATTTAGTCTGATAGGTTCTTTTCACACAACATGAACCTTTATGAGAATGTGTGTTTAGAAATCTCTGATGATCTAGATGATCTCCAAATCAAGGATGCACCTCTAGAATTTGAAGGAGATCCATTCAACAATTAACAAGCTTAAAAAATCAACCTTGGATAGAAGAAAATCTATCGATGTACATCGGTTCATTCGAATGAAGAAGAAACCAATGACTTAGTTAGGCTATTGCGAGTTTAAGGCTTTGCATGGAGTTATGAAGAGATATTATCTCCTAACGTAGCAGTCCACAAGCTAGTAATAGATCCTAACACTAACCCTATCAAGCAAGCTTCTAGATGCATGCGATTAGAAATCGAACAATATAGGTCATTTCTGAAGTCAAAAAATTGATCGATGGTTTCATCAGGGAAGAAAAATATCTTACCTAGTTAGCCAGTGTCGTACTAGTTAAGAAGAAGAATGGCCAAATTCGTATATGTGTTGATTTAAGGGACTTAAAAAAGGCATGTCCTAAGGATGAGTTTCATTTTTCTATACTATAATTAATGGTGGACATCACCTCATCTCATGTAGTCTTGTCTTTCATGGATGGGTCATCTGGCTATAACCAAATCAAGATGTCTCCTGAAGATGAAAGAAACATTGCTTTCCAAAGCCTGATCAGAATCTTCTGTTATAAAGTCATGCCTTTCGACCTTAAAAATGCTGGTGCTACATACCAATGGGCCATGACTCAGATCTTCAATGAACTCAATCATCATCAGGTTGAGTGCTACATTGATGATCTAGTAGTCAAGAGTAGAGAAAAGGAAGACCATCTCTTTGATTTTAGAGTAGTTTTTGAATGATTAACATAATATAACCTCAAGATGAATCCCCTGAAGTGTGCATTCGAAGTAACTTCAAGAAAATTCCTTCGGTTTGTTGTCTGACACTGGGGAATAGAAATAGATCCTAGAAAGATCAAAGCTATCTTAGAAATGCCACCTCCTAAGAGTTTAACTCAACTCAGATCCTTCCAAGGATGGCTAGCATATCTAAGACACTTTATCTCCAACCTATCAGGAAAATGCAAGCCATTCTTAGTAATTGTCAAAAAGGATGCCAAGTTCAAGTGGGATGATAAGTGTCAGCATGCTTTTGAAGATATTAAGCAATATTTGGTGAAGCTGCCAGTTCTAGCAGCCCCTATCTTAAGAAGGCCATTCATCCTCTACACCGCTGCATTAGACAACTCTCTCAATGCTCTGTTGGTCTAAGCCAACGATGAAGGGAGGGATAATACTCTCTACTACCTCACCTGTCATCTGATTCCTGTTGAAGCGAACTATCCACATATTGAGAAATATTTCCTAGCTTTAATCTTTGCTTCCCAAAAGCTACAATAGTATATGCTTTCTCATAAGGTGAACTTGATCTCCAGAACCAATCCACTGTAATATCTCATAACATGGCCAACGTTATCCGGATGTTTGGCACAATAGTCCATGATTCTCTCATAATTTGATATCACATTCATACCCCTCCATATGGTAAAAGGACATGCATTAGAGGATTTCTTAACATCACACTCACTTCCTGCTAATTCTCTGCTTAGTGATGATCTCCCTGATGAACAAATCATGAACTTAGGGGAAGCTAGAAACCATCGATGGGAGATGTATTTTGATGGTGAAGCTTCTTTTCACAAAGGGAAAGCACCATGATCTATTCTCCCAAGAAAGGCAGGGGTAGGAATAGTTCTTCTAACTCTAGCTCGATGTGATGAGATTCTCATACTATCTTTCTAACCCCTTCACCAACAATGAAGCTGAGTATGAGGCTTTGATTATCGATCTAGAGTTAGACATCACTATCAGTGTCAAGAGCATCAACATCATTGGGGATTCTTAGTTGGTCACCAACTAGATTGTCAGGTCCTACATGGTTTTCAAACCCAAGCTTCATTATTACCAGGAGTATACTATGAAGTTGTTGGCTAATATTCTTGATGTCACCATCTATAAGGTTCCTCGAGCAGAGAACGCAGTAGCAGATTCTTTGGCTAAACTTGCCAAAGAATTGGCATGTTCGAAAGACGAGTCCATTTCAATAAGGGTCTAAAACATACAAGTCCTATCATTTATTGATGTTGAACTCATCGAGAGACTTTCTCTTGAAGGGGAGGTTGATGTTGCCTATAAGGACAAGGAGCTAGATTGGAGATAACCGTTCATAGATTATTTGAACACCGACAAACTACCTCAAGAAAAGTCATAAACTCATTAGGTGAAACAAAGAGCTCTCTCCTATGTTCTCGTTGATGGCACCCTGTACTATCGATCCTTTGACCAAATATGGTTATGATGTTTAGACAAACATGAATCCCATGGCATTGTAATCGAGGTACATTCAGGTCTATGAGGAACACATCAATCCAGTCAAGATGAAGATGAAGATCAAGCAACTTGGATACTCGGCCTTTGACAATTATAGTACATGGATGTAGCTGAGATTCCATCGTCAATGTGGTGCAGTGTGGTCCTCCACTAACCACCCAACATTCTATAGCCTACATTGGCCTCATGGCCATTCTAGTGTTGGGGATATTGACATTGTTGGTCCGATCGATCCTCCTTCCAAGGGGCATCGATTCATCTTAGTTGCCACCGACTACTTTTCCAAGTGGGTGGAAGCCATCCCACTAAGAGAGGTCACAACTCAACATGTGCTTTAGTTTTTCAAGAACCATATTGTATATAGGTTTGGGGTGCCTCAATAAATTATATCTGATAATGGTACTACATTCAAAAGCAAAAAAATAAACAGCTTCGCTAGAAGACATGGTATAGATTAGAGATACTCCACTATCTACTACCCTAGAGCAAATGACTTAGAAAAAGCATTCAACAAAACTCTCATCTTGATATTAAAAAAGAATCTTAATGACAACATGCGGAAGTGGAATGAGCAGTTGGTTGAAGCTTTGTGGGTCTATCGCACCACATATCGAACCCCAACTCATTCTACATATATGGGTCTGAAGCTATTTTACTTTTAGAAGTTCAACTCCTATCACTAAGGATAGCATTGGGTAGCAAGATCACTACAGAGCAGAATGCAAAATTGTTTAGAAGAGCTCAAGGTTTGGAGGAAAGTTTCCTCGGGCATGCTAGAACCTCGAACATGAGGCCAAAATGATTCAAGCTCACAACAAGCTAGTCACCCTAGGTCTTTTGAGTAGGAGAACTTGTGTTAGTAAGGAGACCAATTATTGCCCATCAAAGATGGGAAAGTTTGAACCCACTTGGGAAGGCCCTATGTCATAGAGACTACCAGAAGGATCTTATCACTTAGTGATTATAAAGGGGAACACCGATACTTCCAATTAATGGGGTCTATCTAAAGAATTATTTCCCATGAAATAAATCATGTTTGAAAATAATTATTAATAAAAGAACAAAAATTCAATTCCATTTCATCAAAATTATCTCTTCTTCCGAAGCGTTGTTTGCTTAACTTACGAATCTGCTGTGAAGTGTCTAGGGCACGTGTAAGAGTCCCCTAGTGGCATCCTATCCCTCTTTGACAACACAAACACAATCTCTTGGCACTATTAGAATAGGTGAAAGATAACACGAGAGGCATTCTATTTCGATTAGTATAACTAAGATAGGTGTGAGAGAACCCAAGCGGTATTCTTTCTTAGTGAGAATCCTATTTGCCATCTGTGGCACCATTTCATCTAAATCCCCAAGCATGTTTTAGGTAGGTGTAAGAGTCCCTCAGAGGCGTCCTATCCATTTTAACACATGCACAAAAACAAACACAAATATTTTTGTCTTGGGCTATTTTGATGTGAGAGCAAGTCCGTTGTCTCATTAGTTGCTTTAGGTGGTCTACATACTACCTTGCTAGTATGTCACCCGATGATCTCTTGTTGGAGGATGTGAGTCCCGTGCTTTCTTCTAACTTGACCATTGCAAACTAATGAGCCTTGTTAGTATGGTAGATTTCCGCCGGTAAGTACCTCATGTTGATTTTATTTAAGAAGATGTGAGTCCCCCAGCTTTCTTCTTGAACTAATCATCATGATTTAACTAGGTCAAGTATATTTGAGATTTAGGATAAGTCCCCCAGAGGCTCCTTTTTTCTTAACTATGTTTGAGTCAATTTAAGTCCCCTAGTGCCATTCACTCAATAGTCACCCTAGGTCAGTTGGCACCTGTCGAACCAAAGATAGACTATCCTAACAATCAATTCTACTATAAAGGATGTGAGTCCCCGAGCTTTCTTCCTAGGCTGATTATTGCAAACTGACGGGCACCTTAGGTTGGTTGATGTTCACTATGCTGATAGTGACTCACCCGATGGATACACCACTCTTGGCAGATGTGAGTCCCATGCTTTCTCCTTGAGTTGGCCATCGAATACCTATTAGATATATGACTAACCATGTCATTTTTTTTAGGGTTTTGGATTAAGCCCTTAGCGGCCCCATCCTCTGTGGGCACTCTATTTGGATCATGTCCTTTGTGATACCATTTAGACACTACCCGGGTTACTCTTGGTTGGACAATCTCTCTTCTAGTAGCCACCACATGGTTGGAGAATTTGTTCAACAGATGCACAAATTCTCCCTTGGTTTAGTAAATCTGAGATAGGCCTAGGCTGATATGAGCTCCTTCTCAATTTGATCCCTTGTAAACTAACAGGGTCAACGATAAACAAACTAAATAAAATAAACAAAATATTCGCTTGTGGATTAGGAATTCAAGCCCTTAAAGGGCTCCTTTTCCCAAGAAGACATCCTACCTTTAGGGTAGTGTCAGCAGAACTCCTTATAGGAATTGCCTGATTAGTTGAGTTGAGATAAGTCCCCGTGAACTCACTCGTAGTCACCCTTAGTCGGTTCAATCTATTTTCCATAAGCGAGTTACCTTGGTCATCGCTTTGAAAGATGTAAGACTATGATGCATTCTTTCAAGCATGATTATCAATTGGGCGACCTTAGGTCGGTTTGATTTGTTGCCCAAAGCAACGATCACCCTGGTCTTTTGTAGTGGAAGATGTGAGTCTTGAGCTTTCTTCCCTTTAATTGATCATTGCAAACCAAAAGGCACTCCTTTGGTGGATAGTTCTCCCATGCTACTCTCTTTGGTTGTAAATCGATAGGTCTAAGTTCATATAAGCTCCTTCTCAGTATGATCCATTGCAAACCAACATAATCCATCAAAATAAATCTAAAAATGAAATTAATCTTGAATATCCTTGAGTTGATTTAAGTCCCCAGTGGCATTCACTCAATAGTCAGCCTTAGGTTCGGTTCAATCTATTGCCTTGCCAATAGATTACCCAGCAACTGGTCCCTACTTTGGAGGATGTAAGTCTACTATGCTTTCTTCTTAGTATAGCTGCTGCATACTAAAAGGCATCCATTTGATTGGCTAGTCCTACTATATGTTTAGTAGACTACCCCTTTGGTTCAATAAATCTGAGATAGGTCTAGGCTGGTATAAGCTCCTTCTCAGTATGATCCATTGCAAACTACGAATCCATCAAAACAAATCTAAAATGAAATTAATCTTGACTATCCTTGAGTTAATTTAAGTCCCCAGTGCATTCACTCAATAGTTCACAGGTTGGGTTCAATCGTTGTCTTGCCAATAGATTATCCCAGCAACTGGTCTCTACTTTGGAGGATGTAAGTCTACTACGCTTTCTTCTTAGTACAACTGCTACATATCAAAAGGTATCCCCTTGGTTGGCTAGTCCTACTAGGTGCTTAGTAGACTACCCCTTTAGATTGGTAAATTTGAATTAGGTTTAGGCTTCTATGGCTCCTTCTCAGTATAATCCATTGTAAACCAACAAAATCCATCAAAATAAATCTAAAAATAAAATTAATCTTGACTATCCTTGAGTTGATCTAAGTCCCTTAATGGCATTCACTCAATAGCCAGCCCTCGGTTAGGTTCAATCTATTATTTTGCCAATAGATTACCCCCAACAACTAGTCTCTACTTTAGAGGATGTAAGTCTACTAAGATTTCTTGTTGATACAGTTGATGCATATCGAAAGGCATCATTTTGGCTGGCTAGTCCTACTACGTGTTGAGTACACTACTCTTTTAGATTGATAAATCTGAGTTAGGTCTTTCCTCGTGGCTCCTCATCCATCAAACCAACTAGGTCCATCTCAAAATTCAAATCTAAAAATTGAAATGAATTCAATCCTCTTCCCTAGTGGAAATTTCTCTTTAGTGATACTTAAATTAAATCAAACTCCTCATCCCCTTGTGGATGACTTGAACCGCTTCCAAGTGGAAGGTTCATATACTCTATCCTTAGTGGATTCCTCCTCTCTTTTATGTCTTGGACATAAGTAGATCCACATTGCACTAAGTTTTGGATTCTTTCTACACCTTGGGTTAGGGATAGATTATTTGTTGGTGCTTGATCTTTTGTGTTGTTGATCATTTTGATCAACACAATATCTTGGTATTCCGGTCACACCACATCTATTGGGCACCCTTTATTGACCTC
This sequence comes from Cymbidium sinense, assembly GCA_021442155.1. NCBI lineage: Eukaryota > Viridiplantae > Streptophyta > Magnoliopsida > Asparagales > Orchidaceae > Cymbidium > Cymbidium sinense. The sequence continues at coordinate 44,264,707 of CM038214.1, read as the reverse complement.
ACTTTTAGGATAAGCTCTCAACCCCTCCATCTTAGATGGACTTCTCATAGACTTTAAGAGTTCCTTAGTCATAAGACACATCTAGTGATTAGGTGGACACTCAACTTTGCCCTAGAGACATAGAAAAATTGGCCATAGAAATAGGTTATGCCTTAGGGGTGTTAGGAAAATTTGCCTACCCTTAGCTTGAAACACTCCTCACCTTCCCACCTTCAAGTCAAACTCCAAATCAATCTTATTTGATTTTCTCCAAACTCAAATCAGTGCCACATGATTGAAATCCATGATTGAAATACATGATTGAAACCCATGAATGAAATTTCAAATTCCAAATTTTTTTAAATTCCTTAATCTTCTTTTAAGGACTTAGCCAAAATCATCTTCAAATTAAATCAAATCCTTGAAATTTTCTCATAACTCATTTACAATCTTATTTATATTCACATATATAAATGAAATGTAAATTCAAATCAGTCAAATCAAAATCAAAATCAAAATCAAAATCAAAATTTCTAATTCAAAATCTTTTCTAAGTCTTTAATTTCCTCCTTTGCTTAACCTAAATCATGATCAAATCAATTCAAACTCATGAGATTTTCTTAAAACCCATTTATATTCTCATTTATATTCACATATATAAATGAAATGTAAATTCAAATCAATCAAATCAAAATCCAAATTCAAATTCTTAATTCAAAATCTTTTCTAAGTCTTTAAATCCACCTTGGGACTTAGCCAAAATCATCTTCAAATCAAATCAAATCCAAGTTCAAATTCCAAATTCAAAATCTTTTCTAAGTCTTTAATTTCCACCTTAAAGACTTAACCTAAATCATGTTCAAATCAATTCAAACTCATGAGATTTTCTTACAACCCATTTATATTCTCATTTATATTCACATATATAAATGAAATATAAATTCAAATCAATCAAATCAAATCCAAATTCAAATTCCAAATTTAAAATCCTTCTTAAGTCCTTAACCCCCTCTTATGTACTTAGCCAAAATCATCTTCAAATCAATTCAAACTCATGAGATTTTCTCATAACTCATTTATATATCACATATATATAAATGAAATATAAATATAAATCAATCAAACTAAATCCAAAATTCAATTCCAAAACTCTAATTTTCTAAGACTTTAATTTCCACCTTAAGGACTTAGCCATCAAATCATCAATTCATGAGATTTTCTCATAACTCATTTATATTCTCATTTATATTCACATATATAAATGAAATATAAATATAAATCAATCAAACTAAATCCATAATTCAATTCTAAACTCCAAAATTTCCTAAGTCCTTTAAATTTCCTCTTAAAGACTTAGCCAAAATCATACCTAAATCAAATCAAATCAAATCCATGAAATTTTCTCATAACTCATTTATATTTTATTTATATTCACATATATAAATGAAATATAAATGCAAATCAATCAAACTAAACTCAAAATTCAAATCCAAAATTCCAAATCTTTCCTAAATCCTTTAATTTCCTCTTAAGGACTTAGTCTAGATCATGATCAAATCACTTAAAATCTTTGAAATTTTCTCATAACCCATTTATATTCTCATTTATATTCACATATATAAATGAAATATAAATTCAAACAATCAAAACCACTTCCAAAAATCAAACTCAAACTCATTCAAAATCCAACCTAAGCTTTTCAAGTCAAAATTTTGAACTTAGCCAAATCAACCTCAAACCAAGCCAAACTCTTGGTTTTACTTATGATTCAATCAATCCTACAATCATGTATCCAAATATAAATACAAACTTTAATCACTTGACTAAAAATCAATTCAAAAATCAAGCCAAAATCCATTTCATGTTTACCCTTTTGAACTTGAAATTGTCAAATGAATCAAAACCCATTTGACTTCAAATCACTTGCAAATGGATTTATACTTCAATCATAAGTCCATATACAAGTTCAATCAAACTCAAATCAAGCTTTGACCAAGCCATTTGACCCATTTAGGCTCACTTGACCCAAAGTGACCTAAAGTACCCTTATTAGCCAAATTCTAATCCTAACCAAATTGGATTGAATCAAACTCACCTATGCCTCTCATCATGATCAACAATCATCATGAGATGATCAATCAATTAAATTGGGTCAAACCAAGTCAAACCTAAGGGTTGACCAAGTCAACACTTAGCCAAAATGAAACCCAACATTACCAAAATCCACCATAGGCCAAATTGATTGAAACCATTGATCTAAGTTCATTCATGAACTATGTTTGAACTTGACCAAGTCAATATTTGAGCCTAACCTAGCCCAATTGGCCACTTGACCCAAGTTGACCCAACTTGACCTAAAAGTCAAAATATGTCAAAACTTGATCTAAGCCAAATTGATTGAAACCAATGGGTCAAGTTCATTCCAAATCATTTGTTGAACTTGACCAAAGCCTCAATTGGCCAACTAGACCTAACTTGATTGATCTTGAACCCAACTTGACCTAAAGGGTCATGTTGCTAAATTCAAACGAACCATAATTGATTAAAAAAGATACAAATCCACTTCATATGACTAACCAAACCTAAACCTACCATGACCTAGCTCAAATAGGTCAAATGGGTCAAATTGGTTAACTTGACCCATTTGACCTAAATTAAGTCATATGAACTAAATTCAAACCTAAACCAAATTGAATCAAACTAAAGCCACCAAAACATTTCAATTGGTCATATGAACTTGACCCAACCCTTGGTTTGACCCAATTTGACCAATTGGTCAAGTTGACCCATTTTGACCTAAATGGGTCAACATGAGCCAAACCATACCAAATGAACTCCAAATCCAATGAAACTTGGCTAAGTCTATTTTCTCAACATTCCTAACATATTGAAATTCAAAATTTAGCCACATAACCATTTTACCCCTAGGCCATAGAACAAATTTTGTCCAATTCCACTTGGAATTTGGTCAAACCCTTTCATACCTAGATACTCTACTAATAGGTCAAGTAAACCCTAGGAGGGTGGTGCACCCAACCCAATGGGTTTGGGTCAGCCAACTCCACCATATGGCCAACGAGCACATGGCTTGAAATGGCCACATGGAAACCTCTTCCCACTTGTTTTGAGCACATGGCTACTCCACTAATCCACTCCCTAGCCTAAAACAAACTCAAAAGCTAAATAACAAACCCCTTGCCAAGCTCAATTGGATCAAAATGGCTCCTCCCTTCTCATATTGCCATGGGAGATATACTCCCCTAATTCATTTGAATCTTCACTTCCCATTATCGATTGAAGCCTGAGAGTGATAGGAGTCATTGAAGAGTTCCTAAGCTTCCTAGAAGGAGTTTGAATTTGGCATTTCTTGGTTTTCCTTAAGTAAAATTAAGGGAGGTCCATTGAATTGCCAACTTCCACTACACTCAAATTCAACCAAATTCTCTTTGCACACTCCATTAGAGAACCCAATCAAGCTTGCCTAAGCTTTCTTCCAAGTTCTTGAAGCAAGGGAAGATCCATTTCAATCAAAATTAAACTCAAGCTAAGGAGGAGTTGGTCCATAGAGCCATCCACTCAACCTCAAGAGCTAAACTTTCACCAAAGCTTTGTCTCAACTAGACAAAGCTTCTCCAAGGGAATCAAGCGTCGGAGATCACCTCCGATGAGGTATGCCATTTTTGGGCATTAAACTCAATGTGGTGTGGAGCTTTATGAAAGAAATTTTGATCCCATAGATGTGTTACCATTAGATGTGCTTTCCATTAGGTTTATATGGTGTGGGTTGATTTTAAATCCAATCCAAACTCACTTGAGCTCGAATCTTCACATTGAAAGTGGACGGTCCCCATTTTTCACAGGGAAGAATAGGGAAGATCTCTGGCCATCCATCCCATTTTGGATGGACAGCCAAGATTAAATTTTATATCCTATTTTATCCTCTCTGATTTGCGGATTTAATCTCAGCCATCGGTTCCTTAATCAGACGACTGAGGGAAAAGTGCATAGCACTGCCACCATGCGATGCTATGATGTGACATTTTAAAATGCGAATCGTGGAGTGATGTAAAGTGTGTCGCATGTGTGGCACCATAAGATTAGGGAATTAATTAAGGTTTAAATTATTCTTTAATTACCTAAACTTCTAAAATTCATATCTCAACCTAGAAAAAATAAAGAAAATATGAAATAAATTGCATTAGAAAGATATTTGAACATAGAATATTCTAAAATTTATTTTGATTAATTTTGAATATATCTTTTTTTTTTCTAAAATTGGGTTTTATTGGAAATATTAATTTGCTAATTACTTCTTAATTAATGCATTGATTAATCTCAAACTTCCTGATTGTATTTTAGGGGATGACATTAGCCTCCCGTAATTTTCTTGGGATTTATTAGTGGCTTAATTGGGAAATTGCTAATTCATTTCCTAATTACTCTCTTAATATAATTAATTTAATTAAGAGTTTGATTAGTGGTTTAATCCTTTGTTTAAGTTGATTAAGGTATTTAGTGAATAGGAGGTTTAGGAAATAATTTTGGGGCATTTCCCCTAACCTATCCCTTAAACCCCTTTTTCTTAATCCTCTCTTAATTAAGGGCTAATTCACTAATTACCTCTTAATTAATTTCTTAAAATTATAAAACTTTCTAGAACATAATTAATCTACTTTGGGTAGATGCTTAGGTGTTCAGAGAGCTAAGTTCAATTAAGGAAATCAAAACTCAACTCATATGTGTGAGGGGTGTTTTGAAATTTCTTAAGTTAAACCCATAATTAATCATTAATCATGAGCCAAATTGCATTAGGCCCCTTTTCTTCCAAGTGCATTACAAATTTAAATTCCTTGTGAGGTTTTATATCATCTCATTGGCTCATAATTATATGACTAACTATGCTAAGGGTAGGTATAGGGTAATTAACATGTTTAATTCATACCTTAACCTAATCAAAATATAAAATGAATCTAATCATCTAAAAATTAAACAAAAATATCATATATATGTGGGAATGGGTTAGGAATAGCAAAATCAATTCACATTTTCAAAATTAAATCAAATTCAAAATCAAATAAAAATCATATTAAATAAACTTTGATTTACTTTAAGCTTTCTTATTTAATAAGATTGTCTTTATGAATTAATTAAAGTGAATGTGTTTACATGCTTTCATTACTTTAGTTCTTCCCCAACATGCTAAATATGTGTGCCATATGATTTCATACATTCATGCTTTTCAAAAATTAAATTTAAAAAATAAAAATATTTTCTTTTATGTGAAGTTATATGTGTTGACTAAAGTAAGAATATGAGTGGCTATTATCACTATTAAATCCAAATTATTTTTAAATTATATGAATCAATTATCAAAATGAAAGTGTGTTACTTATATCTTATTTATAAGTTTGCATGTGAGTAAAAATATAAGGATGTGCTTAGTGTAGGTTTTCCTTATCTTCTCTTTTAGTATAGTTTTGAATAGGGTTTGACAAAGTGTATGGTTCATTTGAAAAGAACCTAACACTTGCCTAATTTTATATCTTATTCATTCCTATACTATCACTTAAGAAGGATACTTATACTTTCACATAAAAATTGCATAAATAAAAATAAATAAATTAACAAAAATTTTTGCATTCTTTCTTTTCGATTCATTTCTTTTGTACACATGCTTGTATTTAAGGAAAGTGGTATATTAGTCTGGACAACCCTGGGTTACAAGACTTTAAGTATCCCTAAGTAGTTCTTGTACCTTACATTTAACAATGATGCTACTCACTTATGCCTTTCATACATTCATGTGTGCATGTGAAAATTGGATAAGAAACCCTTTTCTACTTAATAAGAATCATGCATCATAAACATTCAAATTTTCTTAAATGAATTTCTTAGCATGTATCATGAAGTGTGCTAAATATTCTCATTTGTATGTATAGATATGCTTAAGACTCATTCATATGCATGTCATACATGTTGGGAAAGAAATGAAGTGGTGTATGTTTTTTGTGAATTTAGTTCATTTTATTTAATCTTGAAATGCCTTTCTTTTAATATGTTTGTTTAGAGTTCATCTAAACTTAGGATTAATTAAAACACTTAATTAAAATATTCACTAAACAAAACTAAAACATGAATCAACTTTAGAAATTACTTAGGTTAGGGAAGGAAAGAGAAGTTCTCTTCTCTTTCCCTCTCTTTATAACTTAGTAATTAATTCTTGGATTCATTTAAACCCAATCAAAACATAAAAAATAAAATCAATCCAAAATAATTAAATTACTTAAATGTAACCCTCCTATAAGTTGAACATTATTCATATTTAGAAAATTCTAACTTAAAGCCATAGCTAAGCATACTACACAAACCTCTAAAGCACACATTGCTAAGTCACAACTTCTAGCTTTAGGTTAGGGTAGTGCATGGTTTGATGCTTGCTTTTTGTTTTGTGATATATGTTTTAGTCTGAATGTTAGGATGTATGTGCATAGAATGAATGGTAGGGCGATCATAGTCTAACCATTATTTTTTTGCAAGGATTGTAAGGGGCTTGTGATAAATAAAAAAATAAATACTTTTTTTGTGCGCTTATACCCTAAGCATAATCTAATAGGCGGTGGATTTAGTCATCCATGTGTGGGGTGATAAGTCCAATACATGCTTGGAATTTGTGTGGCTCATTTAGCTAATCTCTATTTTACAGGTGTTACTTAGATTTACTTTTCCTTTTCATGTAATTTTTTAATTAGGATTTTGGAATGATTGTTATGGGGATTAGGATGAGCACATTGGTCATAAGATCTCATCTTATGCACCATGTGAAGCCTTTGGAGCATCCACCTTCCAACCATCCAAAAGAAGGAACCAAAGAAGAAAAGAAGAAAAGAAGAATGAAGAAATGAAACTTGAAGACCCCCATAATAATGAGTTCCTTGCTTAATTGTATGCAATTCATTTATAATCTGGGTTATATAAGGGTAGAGCTTACTCAACTTGTTTAGGTTTGTCTGGTGGTACCATAATGGCCTCTTATTCTTTTATGATTAACTTTATAAATTGATTGATGATTTGTTTGCTTGTGCATTAAGTGTCATCCTTTTCTAGTTTCTTCCTTGCTTTATGTATGGCTTGGATGTGGATTAAGCTCAGGGAAAAAATAAATCTTTTACCAAATTTAATAATTCAAAACTAAAATAAAGAACTCATAACCTCACCTAAAGCTTAGGCTAAAAAATCAAGATAAAAGAATTAGCAACCCCAGCTGGATGAGTACTTCTTTTTAACATCATGCACAAAATGCATATTATATTTCACTCTTATTGGAGGGCTTTCACCTTTCAGGAAAAAACTTGGCTTTGAGAGCCATGGTGGAAATACACCTTCTCCTTCGCTAATTTTGGACAAT